>JANAVB010018993.1:20410956-20634193 GCA_029216955.1 Iris pallida | reverse complement strand
CCATGCCAATCCTCAAGATCAATCCTTTCGATTGCTAACACTTGCAACAGGGGCGTTTTGCCTAACCGCTAGGCCAATCTTTACGAGGCTAAGTCAATGTCAGGATTGGAATCATAGTTCCCCCAATAATGCAATACTGACCCCAATCCTAGGGTCAAACCATAGTCGGTAGTACGGGATTTTCTACCCAAGCTCGCGTCACTCAGATTCTAAACATCGAGCACGATCACCTATTCGCATCAATGCATGCGTTGTACATATTCATTTTATCCAAATCACCAACTCTAACCAATTCGTGCATTCGATCACGAGGTCATCTAGCTCGATAATACGTTGCGCCCCAATCTCACGCGAGTCTGATTATCCACGGTGGTTCATGAATCACCACGCAACGCACTCGCAGAATAATCATTCTCATCGGGGCGTAACTCTTGTTTGAGTTTAGACTAACTCGTTTCGATACGCGGATTGGACCTACGCAATCCTCAAATTCGGTTCTTCAAACACCATTCATTTTTGAGTCACCTTCGCGTCAAACCACAAGTCGAAGCATACAAATTATCACGCCAAGCTAGGTCAATCACCCCCGCTGTATGAATCACCATACCAGCGCTCACGCGGAGTGATCATCTCAAATCGGCACGACGCATGTGCGAGGCTGGAGTTGCGCTCGCATAAGACAAGAATGTCGAAGTTGTGGTTATCGACGAAGTAAATCCAAGCATTTCATTTTTATCCAATCAATTTCGATAGTCCGACCGTCGTTCATTCACTAGAAAATCCTCGAGCCAAGTTTATCATTTCCTCGACACGTTTCAATTTCCCGAGTATAGAATTTATCGGAACAATGACATTTGCACGATCGTTATTCCTCAAGCTCGTTTCATGATCATTGTTCGAAACTCAAGTCACATTTCATTTGCATCAATCCGATATCGTACGCGCGATCCTCTAAGTTTCCTCGATCAAAGACCATTCATTTTCATTCATCGATTCGAATCATTTTTTTTTCAAGACGCGTTGCCTATTCGCAAGTTGTCCGAACGAGATGTTCTTTCGGGACACACGAAGTCACGTCCAACTAAACGTGACGCGCTCTAAGGCTTTGCGCGATCGCATCGCCTCGCCGACATACTCGAAATCCTCAATTTCCGCTCGAATGATTTCCAAGAAAAATCCATACACCACTCGGATTCGAGCCATCCATTCTAGTCCTCAATCAAGTTCGCATCATGCGCTAAGACATCTCTTAGATTCGTTCGACGAATCACTAGCGTAGTCGCTCGCGTCGTACCGACGCACAAAGTCGTTCGCACTATATCTCGAAATCCAAGTCAATCCTCCATGTACGCCTAAGCGTTAACTCGATAGCATTCCTATCGACAGACACTCTAAGTGCATCTCCACCCCCGACCGAGCGATACTTGATATCGTTCGCGATTCGTTGTACCAAGGGTCGAGGTGCGCGACGCGAAACACAACTTAGCCAAAAGGCCGTGTGCATAGCTATCCCGTGCGGACTAAATGTTGAGTTTGCAAGCTCATTTGTTAGGGTCGACGTTTGGACTAATTAGGCATGCATGCGACTTGCTAAGGTCGACGTAGTACTATTCGGGCACACGCGCGACTTGCTAACATTAGCACGTGTTTTCAATCGAGTCAAGTTTGCAACGTTCGGCACAAAGGCCTTGCCTATCGATGCGTTTGAGTGAACGCTTGTACGAGCTTTCGAAAATATTTAGACTTATTGTATGGATATGCCGAGGGACAATCGAGAGAGAGCGTACACTTATTTTCCAACGACGAGCTTTCAAAACTGAGAAATTCGACATGAAGTCCAAGGACGTAAAGCCGTGCTCTGATACCATTATGTCACGCCCCACTCCCGTAGGAGCGATCGTCCTCGCTAAGGCGTGATGTCGCACGAGCCTAGATTGCGCTCGTGCAAGGCAGTTCCATAACGGCCGATTACATCGGCGGCGACGGGGTCGTCGCACAGAAGTCCCAAGCAAAACATTGAATCATTGCAGCAAAAATTTAAAGAAGAACATATATGAACACAAGTAACTCAAAAGAATCTCTTTATTGATATTGAATACAGGATTACATTTATGGGCGCAAGGCCAATTACAAGTCTCTCAGGCTCACTTTTCACTCATTTACAAGTCACTCTGCTCTCTCTCTCTCGATACAATGCTTGAATCCAGCAGAAGCTTCGAAAGGCGATGTCCATACATTATGTCCTGTATAAGTCTTTGGGTCACGCGGTCGCCCGCTTCGACTCGCCAAGGAACTCCATGCCTCGACGCATCCAAGCGAGCTCCGCGCCACGAGCTTCTACCTGTGCCTGCACATGAAACACTATGTGGGTGTCGGTACCACTGTACTGGTGGAGTGAGCTTCTCCGCCACCCATACATAACCGACATGTTTCATTTACTTTATGCAGCTTAAACCCTTTCAATTGTCTTTCTAGTCTTGCCTTAGGATTCATTTTAGGACAAGGACGTCTCAGTTGATAACTAGCGATGCAACGACAAGGTCGTGCAACGACAGGGTCACGCTATCTTGCCAACGTGTTTTTGATCGAGGCAGTGCCTCATCGCTTAGGTACTTGACCAAACTTCAAGGCGGGACGGCAGGGTCGTGCCACATTCTATTCCAAACTTAGACTTGTTCAAGACTGTGCTTTGTCGAGGGGCAATTCACGTGAACTCGGCCGTGCCAGGACCTTTGATTAGACTCAAGCGCCACTAGACCAATTCTTGTGCTAACGATTCAAGTGCCAAGGGACGGCAACGGGACGACTCGTGCAGGTCGTGCCTTAGACTTTACTTAGACTTTGCTCGTGCTTCAAGATTGAGGCCGCGCCTCGCAAGTTATCAAGACTTATCGTGCTACCGCCTTGCGGCCTTCCTGTTCGACTCATGAACCAACTTTAGACAAGACTTGCCAAACCTAGCATTAATCTCATGGACATCCCGACGCCAATCTATCGTGACGAGCACGGTGCCTACGCTGCAGCCCAGTCTTAGGCCCGGACCTTGTGTTACCAACAGGACCTGCATTCAAGCACTAGACCCAAATCCAAAGGTATACACGCGGTGTGCCGCTATTGCCGACACATCTACATGAGTGGTCACTAGCAATTTCAAGCTATCTTGGACATGGCTCGGCGGGGGTATCGGTCCGCCCTTCTAAGGGTAGCTAGCCCCGGAAGCGCCGATACTCCCATGCGGTCATCCAGCATCCTACTTTGAGCCACACTCGCTTCTCCCGGGCGGATGATCCCGGTGCCCCGGAGGAGATCACCCGAAAGACTACACCTTGTCGACAAGTTGTCCATGACCATGCAAGACTCGATCTATTCAATCTATCCAGTTCTTTCCTTAACATGACCATGCATTCCTTTATTCTATCGAGACTCCCAAGCCGCGGGACCGATCTCGTGCGAGACTTATCAAGTATTCAGGCAGGACATGACCGGGCAGGACCGGCATGCTTATTTAAGTATTCAGGCAGGACATGACCGGACGGGACCGGCATGCTTAATCAAGTATTCGGCTGTAGCTCGTGCCTTAGACAGGTATGGTTCTCTAGGCGACGCTAACGCTCAAGTCATATACTTATACGACGAGCCTTGTTCTCAAGGGACTACTTGACTTGACAACCGCAGCTAGAGCGGAATAGCGCTAGGAATGGCTTCGTTAGCCTAGAGCAACTCTTGTTCACTTGTACGAGCAATGACTCGACGAGCGAAGGTTACGCCGAGCTACGCCTCGAGGGAACGTGCTAGGCACGGGGTCGACTTAACAACCAAGTTCTCGGGGGTCTAGACTTAAGCCAACAAGCCGTACAAAGATGACTTAACTTGCGGGACGTGCGAAGGCTATGCCAAGCCTTGCGGGACTGGACCGTGCATGCTTTGTTAAGTATTCGTGCGGGCGACGCCTATGACTTAGGCTTATTCAGGTATCGAAACAAGTCGACGGGACAATGCATGCTTGGTTAAGCATTCACGTGGGCGACGCCTATGACTTAGGCTTATTTGAGTGTTGGGACCAAATCGACGGGACCAACGGAACATGCGAAGGCTCTGCCAAGCCTTGCGCAACGGGACCGTGCCTGTTTTAGCAAGCATTTACGCAGGCGACGCCTAAGACTTAGGCTAATATGAGTGTCGGGGCAATTTAGCAACTTAGGCCAACTTCCTTCTCCCAAGCCATGGGATCGAAGGATCGAGTGTCATTTGAAAGCACGCTGAGCTGACTTCTATGTTGATCGTTGGACCATCTCCATATTCTAGGACACATACGACCCGACGGGATTACTCCCTTAGCTATGTTGGTGCGTAGCTTTTATATTAGCCTACTTGTGCGAGTTGAAAACACGATTTATTATGTGCAAGCTAAGATGGAGTAAGTTCACCGAAACTCCCCCACCTGAACGATGTCTCCGGGCGAGCCGTTGCAAGGCTTAGTTCCAACGCCGTCGGCGTTTCGATTCCTCCGATTGACTTTGCGGGTCGGGACACTACACGCCGAGTGGATTTTAGCCCCAATTTGTAGGGTGCTCCCGTCCAGAATACAAAGGAGACTCTGCCAGATTTTTCCAGAATTCCCGGTTGGGAATTTGGTCGAAGGATTGGGCAGTGCCATTCCTTTGGTTTGCGGGACTGAACTCATGCATGTTCTTCTTGGTATAGCATCCCATCCCTGATCTCATTGCCTGCTAGGTAGACTCCCGACTAGATTAGTCGCCTAGCGTCTTGACTTGTCTTGTCCGTCGGATTGTGTAAGGAGAGCGGTTCTACTCGGGTGAGGGTCTGCAACTCTGGTCCTTGTTTGGTTTAAGGGTTGTGGATCTGATCCAGAGTGGTTCACGCAATCCTTGTCTTTTCGACGGTATCACCCATTGGACTCTTGAATCGTGATTCTTCCTTTAGATAGTGTTCTAGTTTAGTTTGTTATCTCATTGTCTGTCCTGTCCGTCGGATTGTGTAAGGAGAGTGGTTCTACTCGGGTGAGGGTCTGCCACCCTGGTCCTTGTTTGGTTTAAGGGTTGTGGATCTGATCCAGAGTGGTTCACACAATCCTTGCCATCATCCGACGGCGTTGATTGAGTGCTGCCCCGTGTGTTGGGATTATGATCTGATTCGAGGATTGACTATGAGGAGATATGATATTGAGATAATGATTATGGTAGACTAAGTGGATTCTTAGACAGTGTTGCTAGTTCTTTGGTGATGTTCTAATTTGATCAGATATGTCTTCGAGGACTTTTGGATTTTGGATACTGGTGCGAGTGTCTCGCAGAACGAGGAGGATATCGAGGGTATTATTATATGATTTTTACTCGACTTCCCAAACGCCCAATCCGGAACCTTTGTGTATTTCGGTAGTTAGAGAACCTGGTTGATTGCTGTGTCTTGGTAGTTGAGGGGCTTGTTTTCTAGTGGCTTGTGATCATTGTCTAGGAGGATTCTTGTGAGTCTGAGGGCCTAGCATTGTTAGGGGAAATGAGATTGGTACTTGGTGGTTGTCTTTATTGACATGATATTCACTCCCTCATGGATGGGAGACACTTGATAGATTGATTTGGTGGATAGACCGACTTGATGATTGGAGCTGTAGGCTCCCATATGCTTGAGATGTTATTATAGTAGAGGTTCTGGTCTTGTACTTGACCTGATATCCATGCCACGATGTGGGCAGATGACTTCTTGTGACTGACAGAGTTGTCCTTGTCCCAAACCTGACTACCTGTATCCGTGCTATAAGTCCAGCTTACCCCGTGAGGTACTGGCCCTGACCTTGCACTGCGGTGCCCTTTGTCTATTGGCACTTTGAGGTGCTACTTCCATGATTATATGGCATTGCGATGCCATCTTGATATTCTGGCTATATTATATGATTACCTGCACGGGTATCTGGTAGTTGGCCTATAGTTTTAGCGTGGTTAGGATTGCTTGCTTGCTTGTTGCATAACACTATGGATGGATCATAACTGGGACTATAGGTGCCGAGGCTGATTCTTACTTAGCGTTCTCGTACTGAGGTACGACATCTAGGAGGATGAGCATGTGACCACGGCATGTGATTCCGGATAAATGTAGGATTAATCTAGGCAACTAAAAATGATAGAAGCATTGGGAGGGAACGGAATCCCGAGGTCGTGCATTACCGGCCGCCACAGGCTCGTCCTGGCGCGTCGGGGTTGGCCGCCACGGATATGGCAGTATCCGACATCTATATGTACTCCTGCTTAGCACGGTGGCCTTTCGAGGGACCGTGTATACCTACCTGCTATGTGTTATTTGGCCTCGCTAGCCCTTGCGGGATATAGTACGATCTGAGGATTCCTATATTGCATTGTTGGGGTAACCCAACCACCACATAGACAGCCGTAGACATTTGAGTGGCCGCTTATTTACATAATTGTTTGGCTTGTTGCTTGCTAAGCTAGCTGGCACGTAACGCTGTCCCGGTACAATAATTTATTCCCTTGTTCTTGTTTGATATAGGGATGGGTTACTGTTCCGATGACAGACTACGATCTCCAGTTAGCGATGCAGGCATTAGTGTATGTTAGGATGATTGTGATGATTGTTGAGTTACTTTTGGGAATAACTGAGGAACATGGACTATCGTGGTGCATGATCCAACCCATGTTCTTGTTTGATTGTTGGGTTGGTTATTGTGCTACGATAGGCTAATTGACCGAGGTTACGACCAGAATACTTTTAGTTGTTGGATTGTTATCGTGCGTTGGTACCGCACGATCTCTTACCTCATTTACTGTTTTAGATGCTATTTCTGTTATATTATATCCTGCTGGTTTTCTTCGCCCGTCCTTGAGCCTTCTTTTCTGGTACTTGCTACGGTTGGCCTGACCAACCCTGGATTGTTCCCAGATTGCCTGGGACCGACCATGTGGATCTTCCAGACTTGACTTGGAGGACGTGCTTCAGTTCCTGACCATGAAGGAACTGTGTGGGAAGGTATTCTTGTCTACATTATTTCTTATTGTAGACTCTCTGATTATCATATGAGTATTTCCTGTTTTTCATATAATTTATCTCTCTTGTCGTTACTTCATTGATTATTGCCTGTGGATAAGAGATCAGATTTAGGCCATAGACTGCTTGCATGCTAGGATACCCAGCAAGATTGACAGCCACGATCGCCGTATGACGTTTTATACCTCATACGGAGTAGCTGGCCTAGTCTGTCCCCGTATTTCGGTACTGGGGCGTGACAGCTACTGATTAGTAGTTATTACGACCCTGAGTTGTACCCGGCTGTTCTACCAGAGGACGATGATGATGAGGCTGCTAATTTGATTTATTTCCAGTTTATGATTATATGGAAAACAAATATTTTATTTCAGTAGTGGTTTGTATTTGAAACTTTGTGTTGGACAAGTCTTTAATTATCAAAGTATTAAAAGTTGTGGCAATTAGATTTGTGTTGTTGTGGTTATCTGCATTTGGATACAGCTTACTGCCGCCGTCTCACAACGGTGCAGGCTGGACATGATCCGGTTCGACCCAACTATTTGGGATCGGGTCGTGACAAGAATATTGAACATTGAACAATTGAAGCGACGTGCATCAAGTGTACGAGTCGCGGTAGGGCAATGGTGGTAGAATATTGAAAGAAAATATCGAGATGTGCATCACGTGCACGCCTCCGAGAACATTGAACACTAGGCGTAGAACATTGATTACGGTGCTGAGCGTGCCCTCGGACACTTATGCTACGAAAAGACTAAGTAACTACGGAACTAGGCTATGAGAATGACTTACGAATGGTACGTGTCACGCCTCGCTCTCACGCGAGTCAGATTATCCACGGTGGACATGAATCACCATGCACGCTCCCGCGGGATAATTATCCTCATCCGGATGTAACTCTTGTTTGCGTCTAGACTAGTTTATTTCCGATGCACGGATTGGACCTACTCAATCCTCAAGTTTTCTTCATTCGTCAATCATAATTCCTAACATCCTTATATTTTCCTTCGTATCAAACCGACAAGTCGAGACAATCAAAGTTGCCGTATCCTGATTTTCTGAGTTCGATCATTCCCGCGACATGAATCACCATGTCAGCGCTCATGCGGAACGATCGCCCTAAATCCGACGCAACGCATGTGCGAGGCTGGTGTTGCGCTCGCACAAGACAAGAATGTCGACGCTGTGGTTATCCGCGTAACCATCAAGACACTTTTATTTTCATCCGGCATTCATCTCGATCAAATCCTAAGTATTATGTCACGCCTCGCTCCCGTAGGAGCGATCGTCCTCGCTAAGGCGTGATGCCGCACGAGCCTAGATTGCGCTCGTGCAAGGCATCACGCCTTAGCGAGGATGATTGCTCCTACGGGAGCGGGGCGTGACAGTACGCGTTGAATATGAGTATGAGACGACTAAGCTGTTGGGCATCGTACATCAATATGGATGTTTGGGACATAACGCCGACGGGGCTCCCCATATGGATGGTGGATTATGTTTATGAGACGCGAATATGTTTATGGTGCGGGACTATATTTAAGGAACACGAGATTGGTTGGACGATATAACTTGTATGCTATGGTACGTATTGCATGGTCAATGGACTCGGATGGCCCGTGCACGGTGCGGCTTCCCTCGGACGGTTACGACCGGGGCACCGGGACCGTTCGGCCTAGGAGGGAATTATGTGTGGTATTTATGGTGCACATCATTCGGACGGATTGCGACCGTCCAGTGCTGTGATAAGCTATGATATCCGTAAGTTTGGGATCCTTCGGATATTGGACTAGCAACCCGTATCGAAGTGATCGTAGGCTTACACATAAGAGATGCCAAGTCCATTACGGTACGAAATACCGTGACCTTCATATAGATAGGGCCGGTGGGCTGAGATGAGAATTGGGTGCAGGCATAGGACCTGCCACCCTTATGCATTTGTCTAAGTTTATGGTTGTCACGCCCCAGAACCAAATACTGGAGAGCGGGAGAATGACTCAGCCAGCTACGTATTACGGGTAGATGAATACCGTATAATATGATCAATGCTGTCTAAAAGACAAGGGGGTGCATACTACATGAAAGTCTCGCTATGGTCACTTCACATCTATTGTCTCAATCATTCAAACAAGAAGCAATAACAGAGAACATTTTAAGATAAAACAATAAGGCGTCCCAAACGCTTAGTCAAAATGTTCTTGAGATCTGGCTTTACTAAACATAGCCAGATGATATAGCAACATATACACAATTGTTATCAGCTGCAGTCTGACTTAATTACAATTATGTAAAAGTAAGTGCAGGACTATCCGACTAACATGTCGGTGCCAAGCGGCAAAATGTAAAGAAATTAACAAAACGAACGGGGAAGTAAGGAACCCACTCGAGTCCTCCTACGATCATCCCTCTAGTATTGACCATCTTGGAGGTAGAGGTAAGCTGAGTCCTCGGGAACCGGCTCTAAATCTGGCCATGCAAAACCAGAGAGGTTAGACCTCTAATAGCAAGTACCGCAAGGAAGCACGATATGAGACATTAAACCAGTAAATAAGAGAATATAATATATATATATATATATATATATATATATATATATATATATATATATATATATATATATATATATATACCTCTGCTTGCTACTAGGATTCACATAACATCACGACACTTCGGACCAACCTCCCAACCAAACAAGGACAGAAGTTGGCCCGTCATGTCCTGATGCTCTGATCATCTCAGTTAGGTAACAGAGTAGGTACAACACATAAACAAATCAATTTAAACGGCTATTCAACTACTACGGCTTGCTACTGTGAGTTCCAAGTTATCCTGGAATTATGCAATAAAGATTTCTCAGTTCTTACTATGGACAAGCAAGGCTAGTCTATCCAATCAATCAATTGCGCCAATCATGAATTAGACGAGTCCCAGCGGGACGCCCGTCATCAATATACAATATACAATAATATAAGCAGATACCGCTCCCTGCCCGTGTGGCAGAATTGCAGTATCTGTGGGAACCAGCCGGCCTGTTGGACGCTAATAGTACCAAAGAGGGCTGCCATGTAAGAACTCAGAAATCTATTCTCTCCATGCAATCATTATTTTATTTAACTTAGTAGTCTCTATGTTAAGTGAAATCCCATGCCGTGGATCATGGTCATTTCAGAATGAGTACTTTCGTACAAAGTACGATATGCTCAACTCTACAACGATACCCGTGCGGTTAGGTTGTAGGTCTTACATAGCGTAATGCAACAATTAAAACTAACCACGGAATAATTATGCCTTGACCATAAAGTACACATGCTGCTTTCGTAAAATAAATAAATAAATCGTAGCTTGCATGTATCTATATGCCAATATTAGGGATTGGCCAATCGATTTCAATAGTTCATAGTTGATATGAACGTGTCTTATTCCATTCAATTCAATAAGACGACTAGCCAGTCTCTTAGTTCCAACTAGGAACGCATGTCAATTATAAATTAAGATAACAATCAATGTTAATTAATGCCAATATTCGGGAAATAAATCCATCTCATGCGGTTGGGAAATAAAAATCTCATGCGGCTGAAAATGAGATTAGGAAATAAATAATCCATGCGGCTGAGAAATGAGATTGGGAAATAAATAATCCATGCGGCTGAGAAATGAGATTGGGAAATAATAAATCCATGCGGCTGAGAAATGAGATTCTCATGCGGCTGTGAAATGAGATTGGAAAATAATAATCCATGCGGCTGAGAAATGAGATTGGGAAATAAATAATCCATGCGGCTGAGAAATAAGATTGGGAAATAAATCCATGCGGCTGAGAAATAAGATTCTCATGCGGCTGTGAAATAAGATTGGAAAATAAATAATCCATAAATAATCCATGCGGCTGAGAAATAAGGGACCCATCTTCTCAGAAAATCTGAGAAGGATGGTCATGGAACCCTTGGCTTCCAAGCTCCATAAAATCTTCACCGTAAGTCCAAATTTGGACTTCCATAGGTCAAAATAGGGTAGAACGAAATTCTCTACAACATGGAACCATCAAAACTTGGAAATAACAATGTTAAATAGATCAAAACCCAAGAAATCCGAAAATACTATAAACTTAGATCTAGAAGAATTTAGCCATAGAAATTAAAAATGCCAAGCACTAAAGTGTCTTAGAATATTGAGAGGAAGACAATGGAACAAAAAAATAGAGATCCATCAAGAAGCAAGTTGGCACTTGCCTATCTCTTCTAGGTTGGTGGGAGAGTTATGAGGAAGAAGAAGAGTAATGGTGAAGTAATGAAGAGAGAAAGGGGATGGGCTTTAAATGGAAGGGGTGGTGGTAGGTGGGGGTTTATTTTGGTTCATGATGAACCAACATAATTAAACCAGTCTGAGCCGAACCCATAGCAAAGCTAAAACAGAGAGTAAAATACAGAAATAAAATTGCAGAAAATTAATTAACATAAATTAAAAGAATTTAAATACAGAATAATACATGATAAATATTAAATAATACGTTTAAACAGTACATGCATTCTAGAAATACGTATTCTGGGAATGGGAAGTGACATCTCTACCCTCCTTAGAAAAATTCCGTCCTCGAAATTTTAAATCCAAGCAGGATAGAAACATCAGAGCTGGACTACTCCAGGTATAAGCAATTTAAGTAAGCAATCATTCTACAATGTCAATAGTAAGTAACATATCTATGTTGAACATTCTACGATAGCAAGTAATTCTACTTATAAGGTGGCAAGCATGAGGAGTTAAGACCATCAAGGTATACAGAAAGAGACATACCTTGTGAGTCAAACAGGTGCGGATACCGTGATCGGATATCATCCTCACGTTCCCATGTTGACTCCCTAAAGTGTGATGACCCCAAGCAACCCGGACAAGGCTAATTGTTCGGTTCTTGAGTATCTTCTCTCTTCGGTCCAAAATAGACACAGGTTGTCCTCGTAAGACAGGTTGGTACCAACAACCAGCTTAGAATGATCAAGGATATGGCTTGGGTCCGATACATACCTTCGCAACTGAGATACATGAAATACATCATGCACCTCTCGTAACGAAGGTGGAAGGGATAAACGATAAGCAATATCGCCTATCCTATCAAGGATAACAAATGGGCCCACGTACCACGGACTCAACTTCCCGCGAACGCCAAACTTAATGACCCCACGGGTAGGTGAGATCCGCAAGAACACGTGGTCCCCAACAGAAAACTCTAGCGGCCTACGATGTTGGTCCGCCCAATGACGATGTCAATCCTGTGCAACTCGAAGTCACTCTCTAATTCCCTTAACCACTTCAACGGTCTGGATAATCATTTCTGGGCCTAGCATCTTTCTCTCCCCGATATCGTCCCATGCTAGTGGTGACCTACACTTCTTACCATATAGTGCTTCGAATGGCGCCATCTGAATACTGGCTTGATAACTATTGTTGTATGAGAACTCGACTAAGTGCAGGTGACTCTCCCAAGACCCTCCAAAATCTAGAGTGCAAGCTCGTAACATGTCTTCCAAAGTCTGAATTGTTCTTTCTGATTGTCCGTCAGTCTGGGGATGGTAAGTCGTGCTAAATCTTAACTTGGTACCCAGGCTATGATGTAAGCTCTTCCAAAAATGTGATGTAAAATGGGTATCTCTGTCTGACACAATACTGACTGAGACCCATGCTGCCTGACTATCTGTTGCATATACAATTCTGCCAACTTCTCCGTAGATTGTCCTACTCTGAAAGGAAGAAAGTGCGCCACCTTTGTAAGCCGATCTACTATCACCCAAATAGCATTTTTACCACTTGGTGATCTCGGTAAACCGGTCACAAAGTCCATTATATATTCCCACTTCCATTCTGGGATAGGAAGCGGTTGCAATAACCCAGCTGGCCTCTGCTGCTCTGCCTTCACTTGCTGACATACCAAGCAACGGGAAACGAATCTAGCTATCTCCCTCTTCATCTCGTTCCACCAGAAGTGCTGCTTGATATCTTGGTACATCTTGGTCCCTCCAGGGTGTATGGAATACTGAGAGCTGTGAGCTTCTGCCATAACCTCCTGTCTGATATCTCCACTAGGCACACATAGACGTGACCCAAACCTAAGGGTACCATCTTCATGAATTTGCATCTCCTTTCTGAGTCATGACTCACATTCTGCTCTAAGCTTCTGAATCCTTGGGTCTTGTGCCTGAGCTGCCTTGATCCTGTCTACCAAGTCGGATTAAACTTGTAGACTCGCCAGAACTCCTACATCACAAGGAAGTATAACCTCGATGCCCATCTCCTGAAGGTCTTCTAAGATATGCCTCTGTGTTGTTAACATAAATACGCCGCCTCTCTGCTGAGAGCATCTGCTACCACATTAGCCTTGTCTGGATGATACTGAAGCTCCATATCGTAATCCTTGATCAACTCCAACCATCTTCTCTGCCTCATGTTCAGCTCCTTCTGAGTAAAGATGCACTTCAGACTTTTGTGGTCTGTGTACATGTCCACTCGATCACCATATAAGTAATGCCTCCATAGCTTCAAAGCAAATACTACTGCCGCCAACTCCAAATCATGAGTTGGATAATTTTTCTCGTGGTCTCGGAGCTGCCTAGATGCGTACGCTATCACCTTTCCATGCTGCATGAGGACACATCCAAGTCCTTTTCCTGACACATCACAATATACTGTAAAACCTCCGAATCCAACTGGTAATGTAAGAATAGGCGCTGATATCAACTTCTGCTTCAGATTCTCAAATGATGCCTGGCATTCTGCCGACCAGACGAATGGTACATCCTTCCGTGTCAAGCGGGTCATGGGTGCTGAAAGCCTTGCAAAGTCTGATATGAACCTTCTGTAATATCCTGCCAATCCCAAGAAACTCCGCACATCAACTACGGTCTTGGGTACTGGCCAACTCTCTACTGCTTCTACCTTCTTGGGATCCACTACTACTCCAGCTCCTGATATGATATGACCCAAAAATGAAATGATTCGTCCAGAACTCACACTTGCTGAGCTTGGCATACAACTGGTTCTCTCTCAGAACCTGTAACACTTTTCTGAGGTGGTCTTCATGCTCCTCTTCACTAGCAGAGTATACAAGAATGTCGTCGAGAAACACAACGACAAATTGATCCAAGTACGGCATAAAGATACGATTCATCAAATCTATAAAGATTGCTGGAGCATTGGTCAAACCAAACGGCATTACTAAGAATTCATAATGCCCATACTTCGACCTGAATGCTGTCTTGGGAATGTCCTCCTTTCGAACCCTCATTTGGTGATACCCTGAACGAAGATCTATCTTGGAGAAAACTCTAGCTCTGCTCAACTGATCAAACAAGTCGTCGATCCTGGGTAGTGGGTACTTGTTCTTTACTGTTGCCGCGTTAAGCTTCCTGTAATCGATGCACAATCTGGATGATCCATCCTTCTTCCCCACAAGTACTACTGGTGCTGCCCATGGTGATATGCTAGCTTGGATGAACTTCTTCTCCTTCAGTTCCTCTATGTGCTGGTATACCTTGGCCTGCTCTGAATCCGCCATTCTGTAAACTCGATCTGATATCGGTTTAGTTCCAGGTGCCAATTCTATGCTGAAATCAATATCTCTAACTAGTGGCAGACCTGGAAGTTCTTCAGGAAATACGTCCAGAAACTCTTCAACTACCTTCGGAACTTGAACTTCTTCCATTGCCGTCACTACTCCCTACTCTGGTCGAGTTGCCACTGATCTGACTAAGGTGAACCTCTTCATGCCTGAAATATCAAAAGATACACTCCCTCTACGACAATCTATTGTCGCATGACTGTCTTTCAGCCAGTCCATGCCTAAGATAACGTCGAAATTTCCAACAGGAAATTCTATCAACCTGGCGGGTAAGGAATGTCCGCAAACTACAACGCTACATGCTAGAATAACTCTACTAACTCCTACGAGCCCATTACCAGTGAGTATATTTAACCTCCCTGGCAATGCCTCGAATTCTATTCCTAGTCGTGTTGCAAATTGTGCAGATATAAATGAGTGTGATGCTCCCGAATCAAAAATGCTACTGTAGGATATGAGGCGACGAGAATGTTACCTGTCATAACATCTCCTGATGCCAATGCCTTTTCCAAGGACAGAGTGAATGCCTGTCCTCGATCTCCTTGCTGGTTCCCATGCTGCGCCTAGCCTGGTGCTGCCGCTGGCCCCTTCCTTGATGATGCTGGGGTGGTCTGTGCTAGTGTTGCTGCATCGGCGGTCCCTGCTGCCGAAACATTTGAGCCTGTGGCATTAACGGACGCTGGGCCAATGGTCTCACTGCCACTGCGGGTCCTCGATACTGCCCTGCCCCTGGTGCTGGCAGAGCAGGAAACTGCTGCACTGGTCCTCCTGACCTCGAATTATGGAACATGTGGTAACCCGATGATCTGGATTTCTACATATCAAACACAGTCCGTTTAATGCCCGACACACATCTCTAGTGTGCCCCATATTTCCACAATAAGTGCAGCCCGCTGGGGGTTGCTGATTCTTCTTATGTTGCTGCTGCTGCCTGGGTGGTGTGCTGGCCCTCGTATTGCCACATCGTGAATGCGAATGCCAAGGGATGGTGCTGTTGTTCGGGGCGCTGCTCCCCCTCCTCCTTCAATCTGACTGTGGGATCTCTTCTGACCCCCAGTCCTGGCCGCAATCCTCTGAACGGTTATCTCATGCCTTCGAGTCGCCGTCAATACTTTATCAAAAGTCTGGTAATTGTGCCCTTCTATCAATTGCAAGAGCTCAAGATGAAACCCTTGCTGGAACCTCATAGCCCTCTGGCTCTCCGTTGCTACCATCTCTGGGGCGAACCTACTCAATCTGCAGAACTCCGCTGCGTAAGCATCTACCGTCTTGCCGGCCTGCTTGAGGTTGATAAACTTCTGTTGCAGCTCAAACTGCGCCACAACTCCATAGTACTTCGTCTTGAACCTTGCAGTAAAATTGTCCCAAGCAACAGGACGTCCGATGCCTACTTTCTCTGATTTCCACCAATCACGTGCGAGATCCTGAAGTAACAACTTTACTTGATCCACACGTTCTTCCGCCGGTACCTTAGCTGCTGTCAGAATAGCCTCAACATCCTTAAGCCACGCATCTGCTGAGATGGCATCCTCCGTTCCTTCGAAACGGCGGGGTTGAACTTGCAAAACCTGGCTGACGCTCCTGAATCTGTCCTTGCCCCTCTTTCCAAAGCTGTCTGCAACCCTTGGTTGAGTAGTACGTTCTGTTCTTGTAACTGAGCGTGCATGCGCTGCTGGGCTAACATCTGATGTTGCTGAGTAGCCATCATCCCTCTCATGATCTCCAGAAGAGCCGGTGTGTCTACTTCCATAGGGGTAGGTGGAACTGTTGGTGTGGTGGAACATCCGGATACTGCGGTCCAGCTGCTGCTTCCACTATCACTTCTTCTTGAATAGCCTCTTGAGTTAGTACCGGCCCTTGTTGCTGACCAACATGGTCAGGTTGTCCGTGTTGCTCTTGTTGTTGTTGTCCAGTCCTGGCAGATGCGGACGAAGTGCCCCTAAGAAAAGGGACAAGAGAAAAATCAAACGATCGGACTGGAAGATCAATGAAGTCAAAGGATACCGGAATGTCAAGCTAGAGTCGAGAGTAACGAATCATGAGATCAAGGAAAACATGTGTGATTGAGACATCCTATAAATTAAAACACCCCACAAGTCTGAAACCAGACCTGCATGGGCCACCACTAAACCTTGTCACGCCCAGAACCAGAATACTGGAGAGCGGGAGGAATGACTCGGCCAGCTACGTATTTAGGTAATGAATACCGTATAATACGATCAATGTGTCTAAAAGACAAGGGGGTGCATACTACATGAAAGTCTCGCTATGGTCACTTCACATCTATTGTCTCAATCATTCAAACAAGAAGCAATAACAGAGAACATTTTAAGATAAAACAATAAGGCATCCCAAACGCTTAGTCAAAATGTTCTTGAGATCTGGCTTTACTAAACATAGCCAGATGATATAGCAACATATACACAATTGTTATCAGCTGCAGTCTGACTTAATTACAATTATGTAAAAGTAAGTGCAAGACTATCCGACTAACATGTCGGTGCCAAGCGGCAAAATATAAAGAAATTAACAAAACGAGCGGGGAAGTAAGAACCCACTCGAGTCCTCCTGCGATCATCCCTCTAGTATTGACCATCTTGGAGGTAGAGGTAAGCTGAGTCCTCGGAACCGGCTCTAAATCTGGCCATGCAAAACCAGAGAGGTTAGACCTCTAATAGCAAGTACCGCAAGGAAGCACGATATGAGACATTAAACCAGTAAATAAGAGAATATAATATATATATTACCTCTGCTTGCTACTAGGATTCACATAACATCACGACACTTCGGACCAACCTCCCAACCAAACAAGGACAGAAGTTGGCCCGTCATGTCCTGATGCTCTGATCATCTCAGTTAGGTAACAGAGTAGGTACAACACATAAACAAATCAATTTAAACGGCCATGCAACTACTACGGCTTGCTACTGTGAGTTCCAAGTTATCCTGGAATTATGCAATAAAGATTTCTCAGTTCTTACTATGGACAAGCAAGGCTAGTCTATCCAATCAATCAATTGCGCCAATCATGAATTAGACGAGTCCCAGCGGGACGCCCGTCATCAATATACAATATACAATAATATAAGCAGATACCGCTCCCTGTCCGTGTGGCAGAATTGCAGTATCTGTGGGAACCAGCCGGCCTGTTGGACGCTAATAGTACCAAAGAGGGCTGCCATGTAAGAACTCGAAATCTATTCTCTCCATGCAATCATTATTTTATTTAACTTAGTAGTCTCTATGTTAAGTGAAATCCCATGCCGTGGATCATGGTCATTTCAGAATGAGTACTTCCGTACAAAGTACGATATGCTCAACTCTACAACGATACCCGTGCGGTTAGGTTGTAGGTCTTACATAGCGTAATACAACAATTAAAACTAACCACAGAATAATTATGCCTTGACCATAAAGACACATGCTGCTTTCGTAAAATAAATAAATAAATTGTAGCTTGCATGTATCTATATGCCAATATTAGGGATTGGCCAATTGATTTCAATAGTTCATAGTTGATATGAACGTGTCTTATTCCATTCAATTCAATAAGACGACTAGCCAGTCTCTTAGTTCCAACTAGGAACGCATGTCAATTATAAATTAAGATAACAATCAATGTTAATTAATGCCAATATTCAGGAAATAATTCCATCTCATGCGGTTGGAAATAAAATCTCATGCGGCTGAGAAATGAGATTGGGAAATAAATAATCCATGCGGCTGAGAAATGAGATTGAGAAATAAATAATCCATGCGGCTGAGAATAGATTGGGAAATAATAAATCCATACGGCTGAGAAATGAGATTCTCATGCGGCTGTGAAATGAGATTGGGAAATAAAATCCATGCGGCTGAGAAATGAGATTGGGAAATAAATAATCCATGCGGCTGAGAAATAAGATTCTCATACGGCTGTGAAATGAGATTGGAAATAAATAATCCATGCGGCTGAGAAATAAGATTGGGAAATAAATCCATGCGGCTGAGAAATAAGGTTCTCATGCGGCTGTGAAATGAGATTGGAAAATAATAATCCATAAATAATCCATGCGGCTGAGAAATAAGGGACCCATCTTCTCAGAAAATCTGAGAAGGATGGTCATGGAACCCTTGGCTTCCAAGCTCCATAAAATCTTCACCGTAAGTCCAAATTTGGACTTCCATAGGTCAAAATAGGGTAGAACGAAATTCTCTACAATGGAACCATCAAAACTTGAAAATAACAATGCTAAATAGATCAAAACCCAAGAAATCCGAAAATACTATAAACTTAGATCTAGAAGATTTAGCCATAGAAATTAAAAATGCCAAGCACTAAAGTGTCTTAGAATAGAGGAAGACAATGGAACAACAAAAATGGAGATCCATCAAGAAACAAGTTGGCACTTGCCTATCTCTTCTAGGTTGGTGGGAGAGTTATGAGGAAGAAGAAAAGTAATGGTGAAGTAATGGAGAGAGAAAGGGGATGACTTTAAATGAAAGGGGTGGTGGTAGGTGGGGGTTTATTTCGGTTCATGATGAACCAACATAATTAAACCAGTCTGAGCCGAACCCATAGCAAAGCTAAAGCAGAGAGTAAAATACAGAAATAAAATTACAGGAAATTAATTAACATGAAATTAAAAGAATTTAAATACAGAATAATACATGATAAATATTAAATAAATACGTTTAAACAGTACATGCATTCTAGAAATACGTATTCTGGGAATGGGAAGTGACAATGGTTGGTTGGTTTGATGAATCGTACGATTGGTTATGTAAGTTCTAACCATTGCAGGCTAGGCAAAAAGTGACGGGATGAGTACGAATCACTATGTTTATGTTTCAGATTATGTCTAACTGTATCTGCTGCAGGAACACGGTGGGGACACATTTACGATATGTTGCTATACATCGAATATTGCCATGAAACTGATCCTAAGGCTAAATAGAAAGATCACAAATTAAGATGCATGTTCACTAAATATATTTAGTGTTTGGTTTGGGTGCGAGCGGATCTTGATCAGTACGAAGCGAGGACGAAAGCACTAATCCCCCACTAGTTTATGTGCAGGTTCAGGTATGTTCAGCACGGGGCAGAGCTTGGCTTGGACGTGCCGAGGCATGGAGTCCTTGGCGTTCGAGGAGCTACCGCATAAGCGTTCGGACTTGCGACATGGAGATGTTCGGCCAGACTACTATGGCTATAAAGAGCATAATGTATAGAACAATGTAATCCTTTGTGAGCTAGAGATCATGAGCGTTGTAGCCAATTGGCATATTAAGTTGGGCTATTCAGAGCCTTGTAACCTCAGTTCATTATGAATAAAAGAGATTCTTATTGTATTCTATGTTTCCTTCCGCTGCTTATGTTACGAATTTGAGATAATCACTATGTGAACCGTTATCTTGCCTTGCACGAGCGCAACTCCAGGCTCGTGCGGCATCACGTCCCAACGAGGACGATGATTCGGGTGAAATCTAGCAAGGACGAGCGATTTTTCGGATCGGGACGTGACAAACGCCCCGTCGAATCTCGACCACTCGCCCCTGTGCTCCATCACAGCGTCTCTAGCAGACCCTGCCGAAGGAAGGATTATCAAATATTTCGACAGTCCTTTTTCCTTCCAATAGGATGTTGGCAGTCCCAAAGTAAATTTAGGGTTGTCCTGGATAAAAATTGCATCAAGCTGGACTGTCCTGAAGCAGGGCTGACCCTGGGGCCGTGCCAATAGTGCGGCCGCACAGGGCCTCCAATTTTTGGGGGCCTCAAAAAAATATTAGGGTTAGTTTTATATATTTTGTATTTCAAGTTATTCCATTTCTTCCTCAATTCCTACTCTACAATCCCTTCAAGACCTCCAATTCTTGGATCCCTATTCACTACTGACTCTAAAAATCATATTTATAATCGTACAAAAATATTAGGATTTCTTAAAGATATGCTTTGACCGGTGTGTTAATTGCTATTTTGTTTCTACAGATCCCTCAATTGTTAGATGAATTTATTTTCTACAATAATGATCAAATTTTATATATATATATATATATATATATATATATATATATATATATATATATAATTTAAGAATTTGGAGGTGTAGGCTTAGTATTTCTTTAAGAAATAATGATATCGAAGACCGGAGCTCTTGGTCTTGCATCAGGTGACTCAGTTCCATAGTCGGTCCTATGATTTATGGGACCTATGACAAAATCTAAATTTGGACCATTTTTCTCACATAAATAAATTTTTTTTAGCATTTTTACAAGCAAAATCATCAATTAAGTTATCAAAATCATCAATCAAGCTATCATTTTTTTTTCGATTGGAGCGCTGTCTTTTTTGTTGCTTCCATATTGGATCTTTGTTGTTTTTTTCTTTTTTGATATACCTAGTCTATTGTAAAATTACGGGACTTCCAAAATTGGGGGCCCATGACGGTCGTCCACCTTGTCCGTGCCCTGGGCTGGCCCTACTCAGGTCTTGGTGGCTCTAAATTGTGATTACATATTACACTTTTCATTTGGGTATTGATCGTTATTCATTTTATATATGTTTTCATCAACAGAAAATTTGAGACCAGATTTAGACAATTTAACGGTCAGTACGTCTTATATCTAAAACATCTTTATTATACTATGTAATGTGCTTGAATATAGATTATTTGAGCTTTAGTTATTTTGTTTAGTAACTACCTATAGATTTAGTTATAATATACAATCAGAGCATCTCCAAAGATTTTGATAAGACAAATAATATATATTTAAAAATATGAATAAATAAATTTAGGGCCACATTTTAAAATTCGCACAGGGCCTTCAATTATTAAGGACCGGCGCTGTGGACCTGAAGGTAAAAGTTGTAGTGCCTATAAAACTCCTTAATAATTGATATATTAATTTATTACTATAAGTATATATATTAATATTCAATACTAATTAAAAAGTAATTATTAATATTATGTCTTTAACCAATTTTTATGTTAAACAACTACCGTAAAAATAGTAAGTATATTATTTAACTACCTTAAGTACTTGTTCTTAATAATTAACTATTTTGATTTTTTCTATTAGTTAGCTTGTAATCACTATTTAGTATTAATTAAACATCTTATACTTATTATATAAATTAAATATTATTTAGTTGTTGCTATTTAATACTATTTGATTACTTATCATATTTTATAATATAATTATTAATATTAATTTATTATTTTTACTAATTAATAATATTTTTTTTTTTTGAAACAACTAATTAATAATTATATATTACTAATTACTTGGGTATCATAATTACTAAGTTACTACTGTAACGCTAAAGCTAATTTATATGAATATTAACTACTTAAGTAAAAGAAATATATTAAACAAAAACTTCAAACTCTACTTTCCAATCCACATTGTCTTCTTGATGTTAAAAGTTAAAGGACAATAATTTATATTGCAATTGTGGCATCCAGTTTTCACTGCAAATTCAAGTTAACCAAACAATAGATTTAGGAAAACCCTTCCACTTTTTAAGATTTTGCACCTTTAACTACCACTTTCAAGTTACAAACAAGTTACCAAACATATCCTAAGTGGGAATAGATAACAAGAACTGCTAGCTAGAAACATGGTTTATCTCATCCATGTATAAAGAAAATTCAAAATAGTTAGTTGTTAATTAAAAATTTATAATGGCGTATTTGTACAACAATTTATTGTTTTTTTTTTTAATTTATATTCTTATAAATCAAATTTATGGGTACACACATTATGTATTACAATGATTGATAAAATATAATTTTTCGAAAATATATAACTCATGTGCACCAATTATGTATTATTCTCATGGTAATTTAGGTGGCTTCATACCTGCTTCAAGTCAGGCTTCGACTTGGAATTATTTTTGGACGAAGGTCTAATAGGAGAAATTATTGAGTGATCCGGACTCACCACATGGAAATGATGAATGGTGAGTCCGGCCACTAATTTCTTGACACTTGACATATTGGTATAA
The DNA here is from genome assembly GCA_029216955.1 of Iris pallida. NCBI lineage: Eukaryota > Viridiplantae > Streptophyta > Magnoliopsida > Asparagales > Iridaceae > Iris > Iris pallida. The sequence continues at coordinate 20,611,589 of JANAVB010018993.1, read as the reverse complement.
AAAAAATTCAAAAATTGTAAAATTTAATATATAGAAGTTCACTTGGCATATAATTAGGAAAAATTAGATAACTTTCTTTCCAAAAAACATTAAAAAAATTGACCTAGAAAATAAATAAAAAATGTAGTGATATAATGGATTATGTCAAATGTCATGAAATTAGTGGTCGGGTTCACCATTTACTATTGTCACGTGGTGAGGCTGGACCATCCAATAATTTCTCGTCTAATAGGCCGAAGATAAGAGTAGTTTTGACAATTTCAAAACTATCTTATTAGTGGAATAATATTATCTAGTATTGTAGGAATACAAAACAAAGTTATGCCACTAGTCAGTATGTCTGCTTCAGGAAAATTGCAGCATGAGCACACATAATCCCCCAAAAATTAAGGTCTTAAATTTGTTACATCTTTATATATTGCGAATATAAAAAATTTCATTTTAGATTAAGGCCCTAAATTTGTTAACATCCTTGTATATGACTAATATATAAAAAAAATTCTTTTTAGATTTAGGTCCTAAACTTATGCCGAAAATCCGTATCGGATCCGTATTCGAACCGAAAATATCCAAAATTTTGGATACAGATAAGGATTCGGATATCATATCGAATATTTATCGGATATCGGATACGGATACGGTAAGTGTCATATCCGGACCAATAACATTTAAATTATTTAATAAATTTAAAATATATTGGTCCATCAGGAATTCAGGATTCAGCTGAAAATCTGTTGTTTCTGCTGTGTTTTGACAAAATCTGTCGTTTCAATGTGAAAATCTGTTATTTCCTGACAAAATATGATGTTTTTGACAAAATCTGTCGTTTCAATGTGAAATCTGTTGTTTCTTGACAAAATTTGCTGGTTCTGATTTTTTGCTTCCCTTTTTTAATATTTTTTTTAGTAATCTTATTGGTTCGGATATTATCCGATATCCGTTAAAATTATCGGTAGCGGATACGGTAACCAAAACTTCAATCCGATCGGATATCGGATAGTTATTGGATATATCCGATAGTTAATAGTTCGGATTTAGTAATGCCAATGTCCGACCAATAAGCTACCATTGTACATATGTGGCTAATACAAAAAATTTAGGCATCCCTATTTATTAGAAAAAATTACATAAAAAAGAAGCAGTCCTAAGGAGACCGACCTCTCCGACTTGGTCGAGGACTTCTCCCAGTATTATGATGCTCTTCTTAATTTTTTGCTCTTCTCGTCTTCGATTTTAAATTATTACCATTTAATTATTTTTTATTATAAGTTAATGAAGTTGGAACTTTTTTGGAAGATCATTTTTTTTCTTCCGGTTATCGCTAGATTTTGTTTACACATAAGTAAATTACTCAAAAAAATATACACAGCTAAAAAAATTGATTTATCATTACAAAATTCTTTTAGACCGGTTAAAAAATACTTTCTTTTAATATTCGTAGAGGACCCTTAAAATATCAGAAATGGTGGTGCAAATTACATATTCCACTATATAATGAGACTTCAAAAAAGGTCAAAAATGACCCGTCTAAGCCGTCATTATATCATGGTCCATTTTATTTTAAAATAATAAATTATAACAAATGTTGAATAAAATTAAAATGATTATATATATTCAACATGGAAAATCAAACTCAACCAAACAAAAAGAATATCTCCCACTAGGGGTGCAACTCGGGCGTGTTGGGTCGGGCTTGAGCTCAACCCGAGCCCAACCCGATGAATCATAAGCCTAACCCGAACCTAAGCCCGGCCTGACCTCGGGTTCAACATATGAAGCCCAAGACTGAGCCCGGAGGATCGGGTTTGGATCGAGTTGGGTCGGATCCATCGGATTTATCGGGCTCTATATAATATTTGTAATAATTTTAAACAAAACTAATATTAGACACATAATCAAATAGAAATCAAGTCTTAGTTATTACAAAATGCAAACCGTAAGATTTAGGATAAATAGTTAAAGAGTTTTAGTGGATAAATTTAGGATTTAAACTTTTTATTTAAACAGTATGAAACCCGACTTTTATATTATATAATATAATATATATATATATATAATATATATTATATATAATATATATAGTCGAGTTTCGGGTTCTTCGGGTAACCCGACACATGAACCCAAGTCCAATCCGATTTTTGATCGAGTTCAAATATTTTAAAACAAATCCGAGCCCGAATCCGAGTATCTTCAACCTAACCCAACCCATTAACGGGTTTACCCGATCGGACTCGGGTTTAGCCCGTCCGAGTGGCCCCTATCTCCCACCTTAACTACATAAATTAGAAGAGATATTTAAATATAATTGAATAATATTTTTATTATTATTATTACGTACAAAGCACAAAACACGTGCATTTACTAGTGGATAGTAAGAAGAAAATTAAACCAATCAGGCAATCATACATGTTTCTTTTAAAATAATGATAATAAATAATCATAACTACACTTTTGAATCGATCTCACATGTAACTTGCAGCTCTAAAAGGATCCCTTTCGGCTTTTCCCGGAAGGCTCTAAACTACCTGTCATTTTCGAATATTAAAAAATAGTTATCTTTATATTTCAATTTGACTGCTAATATATATATATATATATATATTTCAGCATAGGTGGTTTTTACAGAAACAAAAATTACTTTTCAAAAACATTAGAAGATTTTTCCAAAACAAAGTATAAAAACGAAATATGTAAAATAATAAACTACTTTACTGTATTTTTTTTTTCAAAAAGTACAAAAAAAAAAATCCAGATTAGCTATTACCAATTCTAACATGGACTCGTCTATTGATGTTAGAGATTTTAGTTCCAAATTCCAAGTGAGATCTTAAATAAATTCAAACTATAGTTCAGAGTTTTTAATAAATTTTAAAAGTATTAATTTTTATTTATCTATTTATTAAAAATTAATTGTAGGAAGAACAACACACCAAATTATATTCCCATTCAATATCTTGGCTCTTGCTTCTTCTTCTTCTTTTCTCTTTTTTTAAATAAATTTTTTTTACCTCCCCAAGTTATGCGGAAAAAAAAAGAAAAAAAAAAAATTACATGAAAAACAGCCACCATTTAGTTATGCATTTTTATAAAGAACAAGGACCTATATGGTATAAAACCTTTCGCTTTGGAATCATTGTCCTTGTCATCCACTCAAGAGGTCATTTCCTTATCAAATGAAATGAGTAACCATACAATCACATGACACTTAAATAACCCTATTGACGTCCACGTAGGTTGCACTTAAAAAAATAATAATTAAAAACTGATAATAATTTATATTAGGATTTATTTTAGATATATTTAAAAAAATTAAATGTATTTGGTTAGATAATAATATATACTTAGTTTAAATAATTTTATAGTAAATGTATTTTAGAATTTGTTATATGTTAAGATAGTTAGAAGAATTTAGAATTGTTTAACCATGTGGGGGAGATACATTTCCGTAAATAATTTTTTTAATTTGTTTTATTAATTAATAGAGGATATACATACGACTTATGCGGTTTATTTTTTTCAACTGCTTTCAAGCCCCGATGACATTTTTTTATGGTTTATTACATTCAAATTTGCTAAAATATTATATTATAGCATTATGATGTATAATTGATTTGTTTTTTTTGGCATTTATACAAACAAATTATACATGTTCATGCAAGGATAATATGTATTCATATTATTTTATTATTATTTTATATTTTTTATTCGATTGAACGTTATATTTAGATAAGTATAAACTTAAATACAGTATTAGGTTCTAAAGATGTAATTGATTTTATATTTATTGCTATAATTTGGCATGGTATCATCGAGTGAGGTGCATATTAAGTAATAAATCTTTTATATAGCACGTATAATTTGTTTATTATTGTCCTGGCTTACACAACACAAGTTACACAAATCCATGATGATATTATTATTATTATTATTATTACTATTAAATTTATATCTTGATATTGAATTGAATATATATCTGGATAAGTATAAACATATAATATAATATTAAGTGTTAAAGATAAAGCTTGAGTTTTCAAACTTAGATTGACTTATATTTTATAGTTGGACTTTTGATACAATATCACTTCATAAGTTGCACCTGAAGTTATACATCTTTTTATATAACTCAATAATAATGTAAATAAATACTTTAAACTTGAGAATCTTAATCAGAAACAAATAAATTACCTACCATACTAATATTAATTAAGTTGTTGCATTTATAAACAAAATAAGGACAACAAAACGAACAAGTATTATATGAGAGTAACCAAATACTCAATTCCTGCATCCTTTATTTGTATCCTTAAAAAAGGGCATCCTAGTACCACCTATGTGGCTCCTGCTTATGTAGAATCTAGGGGTGAATCAAGATGTACGTACCCTTACACCCATCTATGAACAACTTCAAGCCTACATCCTCTAAGATAATATTGTTCATATTATATTGTTCGGTAATTTAGCAAAGAAGTACGAACCTAAGACCTTGTTCATATTATATTGTTCACTATAAATATGTAAAGTTTATTGAATACATTGACGCGAAAGAAGAGGTTAAACTAACTTAGCAACGAAAGAATACGATACATCAGTAACCTCCTACTTCGGAATCAACCTCATATTTTGTTTGCTTGATTTAATTGCAGTGGTTTAATTGCAGACTTGCAGTGAAGATAATGCGCAAATGTAAATTAACAATATAACATTAATCAAAAGCTCTGGTCAGGGCCGGCCCTGGCCCAGGGCAGCCAGGGCGACCGCCCAGGGCCCCATAAAATTTGGGGGCCCAAAAAATTAATTTAAATGTATTTATTTAGTAATCTTATATTGAAAATAGAACTAATATATAATAGATCCTCCTTTATCACAAAACATTTGTAGTGTAGTGGTAGTTTGTTATATTTGTACATAAGAGGTCCTAGGTTCTAGCCTTGGCTGTATCGTTTTTTAGTTCAATTTTTTTATATATATGGGCCCCATTTTAAAATTTTGCCTAGGGCCCCCATTAACTCAGGGCCGGCCCTGGCTCTGGTCATTGCATGGTAATATGCCCACAAGTCATTTATATTTTTGATCCTCATAACTATTACCAATAAGACTAGTAGCTTCCATAAGTTGCATTTTAAAAAAAAAAAACCATACCCAACAACCAAGCCAACCTATTCCGGTACATATATCAGATATCACTAACCTCCATAAGATTCATCCAATAAATCAAACTTACAGTACAACATTACTTGTAGAAGTGAGTATACTATTAAGTTTCGTACGTAATATAACACACATGTCAAATAATAGATGTCCCCCTCGTAAAGAAAAAGAAGAGGCGTGTTTAAAATAAATTTAAAAAAGTATTTTAATAAAAGAAATACTAATGATACGATGAAATAATAATATTAATGTGGGTCAGACTGCAAATAAGACTACGGAGGTCCTATTATTGGGTCCAATTCGTTGGTCCAAGGAGGCCAACCGCATAAGAAGATTCGACGTTCATAAATCCAAACCCAAAAACTATAAGCAGATCCACCCCCCCTGGTCTGGCCTGGCCCCTATTTATAGCCGACTCTCTCGCTCACGAGGAGAAAAGAGAAAAATAAAAGGAAGAAGAAAGGAAAGAAAAAAAAAAGCGCGGGTAAATCGAGATATTTTATTCTCCTCCACTCTCGGGATCAACGTGATCGAGTTCAAACCATTTAAAATCACGCCAAATCATCGCCATCGCACCAAAAATCATCCTTATCATCACTTGTTCACGTTTCCTTCTGATTTCGACTCTGATCTCGTTTTTTTTTTTAGGGTTTTAGATTTAGGGTTTGGTGGAGAATCGGGGGGTTCCAATGGCGACGAAGGCGAAGGCCGGGGAGAGGAGGAAGTATCCCATCAGGAAGGAGGACTACGAGCTGTTTGAGGTCATCGGCGACGGGGCGAGCGCGGTCGTGCACAGGGCCCGGTGCATCCCCTTCGACGAGATCGTGGCGGTCAAGATCCTCGATTTCGAGAAGAACAATGCCGATTTGGTAATATTTCGTTGTGGATCATAGTAGCACCCGCACAGTTTTTTCTCGTTTGATGCAGGAAATTGGAGTTTGTTTTGATCGATTTTTGGGAGATTTGGGGCTTCTATTGGTTTCAACAGAGGGGGAAAAAATCGATTTTGTTTAGAATTTTGGTGAAATATTATATTATATATATATTTTTACTTTTGTGTACTGTGATGAAAAGTCAATAATGTTTACGTGGATCGGTGGTTATTCTTTTGATCTGTACTGTTCACTTTGATGCTGGCTGCTTGTTAATGTGATTATTAACTGTAAAGTTTGAGACTTTGTTTGTACTAATTTATATTTTGACTTTTGGAGTGTTGGTAGCCTTCATATTCACTAAATTTGGTTAAATATCTTCCATTTTACACACTTAAATTGATTTATGTATATTATGTTCTACCGACATGAACACATAATGATGGACACGAGGACATGGGTACAGCACTGATTTTGGCACGGAGTGCCGACGACATGACATATAAATGGACTGTTTCTGGAGTGTACGCGTTTACCATATCTATAATATCAAGGTCGGGAATCTTGGGATTCACCTTGATTTTCTATTTAAATTTTATCTTCTCTCCTTTAAGAGAAGAAAATTGGTTGGGTCATTAATGTCCTGTTTATTCTGTCTGCTGCTTGATATCTTTATTCAGATATTTATGTTAATTTCCTTGATTTTGATATTTCCTTATGTAGTGTTTGATAGTATATTTTCAATGGAATTATCTTCCAAAAATCTATAATTTTCCATATTTTCCTTCAAAATGGTGGAAAATAAAATTGGCCCATCACATAGGAAAATATCAATTGAATGGAAAATAACGACAATCAAACACCTAAATTAATTCCGTGAAATTTTTTCCATGGAATTTTTTCCTAGTAAAATAATTCAGTGGAATTAATTTATTTTCCATATATTTTCCACCTTGTAATCAATGCACACTTATTGTAAAATAAGTTTAGTATTATGTTAGCCACTATTACTGCCTTATTCCAAGTTCCACAAAATTAGTACGGTAATTGAATTTTGAGAATTAAATGAGATAAGAGCCAAGTACAATCCGAAAAACAAAAGCAAATTACAAGGTACAAACTCAACAACTGACGTTTTTGCCGATTAGTCCTGAGCTTGCCATAACTAGAATCTATCCTTTTTGTGGATGTGAGTTCGAGACGAATCTACATCTTGAACTTCGTCTTGTTTTCAATGCGCCCTTCAACTTCAAGGACCCATTTATCATCACTTTTGAAGCCCGTAGTGTCTTTGGTGATATGATATACCCACAAAGTGTCTAGCTTCCTTGTCATTGCAAACAAACACGCCCTAACTCCCCTCCTGATATTTATTTATGCATCCCGTCATAGTGATGCAACTTAATCATTCCAGATACTAACTGAGTGTGTATATCCTTGCTTTTTATGATGTGGTTGAGCACTTGGTTATTCTTCTCCACTCCTCCCTTCTCTTTGTTCAACATATTCCTTATGTTTACGTACGATTGTATGTTTAACCCATTCCTTGTCTTCAATGCAACCACTATCAACCCATTGTTATTGTTGTATGTGATCACTCATACATGCTTATTGGAATCTTTCCGGCTTGTTTCACTTTGATTTCATTCAGTACTATCATATTTGCTGCTTTTAGAAAATACACACTGGGTTTTTGTTGTGCCAATTCTGGTCTCACAGATGGTTACTTCGCAAACACAACCTTTTACACTTAGCTCATATTCATACCTCCCACTTAACTCTTAGCTACTCAGATCTCATGTTAAATTTGAACTCAAGAGGTTGATATGCCATCTGAAATCACCATGGTATTGTATTTCTTGTATATTAAGTATGACGAAAGCTGTAACTACCATGTGATTTTGATATGATTTGTTCAAAATTACATGACATTTAATTCCTCTGTGCATGCAGGCTAAAATCTCCAGGGAGGCGCAGACTATGGTTTTGATAGACCATCCTAATGTTCTCAATGCACATTGCTCCTTTGTAATTGATCACGACCTGTGGGTCGTCATGCCTTACATGGCTGGAGGGTCCTGTCTCCATATAATGAAGTCTGTCTATCCTAAGGGTTTCGAGGAGAATGTCATTGCCACTGTTTTAAAGGAAGTTCTAAAGGGCTTGGAGTATCTTCATCGCGAGGGGCATATACATCGAGATGTAAAGGTATAAAATTTCCCTCTATTCTTAGAGTTCATAGAATTTTCAAAAGCATAAAATAGTAGCTGTATAGATAATATTTGTTCCACATGCTGCAATTGTACCTTATCGGATTTGTTATAGGTTAAAAAACATTTTACACAAAGGATTGTAGCAGTTACTTGGAACTAAAAGTAGCAAAAAAGAGTTCCGTTGGAATGAGTAATTTCTCTTGTTTCTTGCACGGACCTACTTTTGGCACAATCTAAACAACAGCCAATTAGTGATTAGTATAATTCCTGCCCATACACTATGAACATGATTTCATCTCTCTCTCTCTCTCTCTCTCTCTCTCTCGCAAAGAGTAGAGTTATATTACTAAGAACCAGAAAAAATCTCTTAATTCTTTTAATGGGCGAGGTAGGCCACTGGATTTGGTTTAATGGTTGGCTCACAAAGGTGGTTTCATGACATCAACTCTAAATAGTTGGAACATGGGTCGACTTGCTGGGAATCCATGAATCACTAACACATTTATGTCTTGATTGAGCAGTAGGAACTTTTTATTGATCTTGATTTGGTTTTCTACTAATTGAGTCAAGTCGATTTTCACATGTTAAGGGCAGGTGAATATGGATTTGAGGACTCTCCAGTTTTAGATCTAGGAGACTCAGACTTTGTACTCCCATTTAGTATGATTAATTTGTGTTAAGAATAATTTGGGTTGCAGCAGTAGGCAAGTAAAATGTTTTATTGAGTTATTGCAGGTTGAAAGTCTTAGATATGCCTTTGTCCCTAATCATGTTGAAGAATTCCATACTATGAGATTTGTTCCTGAAAATAGTCGTTCATCGGAAACAATTTTCTTACTGTGCTTTTGTTTTAGGGGAGTTGCTTTTTTCATAGTATTCGTGTAATAAAAGTATGCTTAGATTTCATGAAAATCATCTTCTTCCTGTCTCTCTGTTAGTGCTGTAGTAGTGTGGATGAGAAGTGAAAACTCAAATGTCGTGAATATTCAAGTTGCTTGATATGCTCAGTGCACTTCCATTATAACTGCAATTTCTATCTTAGTTGAGGGTCGGTTTTCTTTTCCTGTGGAGCATTTATCTCCTTTTTTTGTAGGCTGGTAATATATTGGTTGATGCACGTGGGAAAGTTAAACTTGGAGATTTTGGTGTTTCTGCTTACCTTTTTGATTCGGGCGATAGACAGCGTACGAGGAATACATTTGTGGGAACTCCTTGCTGGTGCATATCTTGAAAATACTAGTATATTTACATTGTGATGTGCCATCTTGGTCATTGCAAATAATATATTTCTTTGTGACTTAGGAGTTAACTGAGGCATACTCCTGTTTCTTTTTCTTTTAGGATGGCACCAGAGGTTATGGAGCAACGATATGGTTATGATTTCAAGTAGGTTTATATAATATATTTTTGTATATTCTTGCCTAATTGACTTGGTATAATATAAGGTTAAATGAGTTCTCTTCTTCATTTGTGCATATCAATGCTTGCAGGGCTGACATCTGGTCTTTTGGAATAACTGCATTGGAACTTGCTCATGGTCATGCCCCTTTTTCCTCACAGCCTCCTATGAAGGTAATTTACTGATTACATAGCAGATTTGTTATTTGCAATGCCGTTTCCATTTGCCTGCAAGTGCTTCCATGTGAGTTCCTCCTTATGTGTGCATAAGGGGGCTTTGCAAGCAGTGTTAAATGCTCATGCCAATTAGGTGTATACAGGATTAATTGACAAGTTTCGATTCCAGGTCCTGCTCATGACCCTGAATAATGCTCCTCCTTCACTCGAGTCTAGAAGAGATAAGAAATTTAGCAGTGTAAGTCTGTGATTACTCCATGCTTTCTATATTAAAACCAATTGATAATAATTATGCTGAAACTTTTGTCTATATAGTCATTCAAGCATATGATTGCTATGTGCTTGGTAAAAGATCCCTCCAGAAGGCCCACAGCACATAAGCTATTGAAGCAGTCATTTTTCAAACAAGCCAGGTCCCATGATTACATTTCGAGGAAAATTTTAGATGGGTTACCTGATCTTGGTGATCGGTATAGTGCACTGAAGGTAAATAATTCGATGGGTCCAGTAGGATACTGTTAATTTAATCATAGTAGATGTTATTCACTTGATGCGTTTACTTGAATGCAGGTGAAGGAAGCAGAGTTAATTGCGCAAAAGAAAATGCTTGATGGCGAAAAGGCAGAGATGTCTCAGGTTTGGAAATCCATATTGTGATAGAACCTTATCGTAAATTTTTCTTGTGCAAGCATTGATCAGAAACAACCTACTTATTATTGGACTATGAATTCAATCTTGAAATGATATTTGTTTTTAAATTGATTCTGCAGTTGAACTCTATTGATAAACATTATAATATTTCATAGAACATTAAGGAAGAAGAACTATTTAAAAGTGAAGGATTTGAAGAACTTTAGTAACCTGTAGCCACTTGCAATATGTTGAATAATTGCAGAGATATTACATTACAGATACTGTGATGCGGGTACTTTACTGATTTTGACTTGTCCTGGTGTCATTTAGAGTGTTTATTTAATCTTTGCTAGAACCAAGGACACTGAATGGTTCTTATCTTCAGCAAGAACCTGAGGAATGAATATAATACATTTCAATTGTTGATTAAATGGTGGGATCTATTGCATGTCTTTTGTTAATAAAGCATCTAGCATGGAATAACCCCTCAGGTCCTTGTTATTTTATGCACTTTAGTTCTTCAACTTTAGCACATAGCAGTAATGATGCTACTTCTTTCATCCTATTCCCTGCTTGGGCTATTCCTTCTTGAGGTAATATTTTCTCTTACTTTGCTGTTAATTGGTCATATGATGTCTGGTAGCATTGAGAATTTATGTTCTCGTCAACAGCATTCGTGTGCCAAGTCTGGTACTACATTCTTATGTATATATATATATATATATATATATATATATATATATATATATATATATATATATATATATATATATATATATCGTCTGATTTCATGTGAAGATCTGGTTTTAAACATATTTCATATGATGTGTAGAATGAATACAAAAGAGGAATAAGTGCCTGGAACTTTGACGTCGACGAGTTGAAGGCTCAGGCTGCATTGGTACATATATAACTTTGTGACTTTTCATACCAAAATCTTTTGAACTTCAATTTGTGAATAACTTGTAGGTTTTAAGGTAAATGACTAAATTGCATGTTTCATCAGATTCCAGAAACTGAAGATGCTGCTTTAGGTAAAGATTCAGAAGGTTGCACACGTTCTCTATTTGAACTTGATACTTTGCATGAAAATATGCCTCATGGCGCTCCTTTTGCCACAATTTGCTTCTCGGAAAATGACACCAATCTGGTAAGTTTCAACCAAGCTACAAATACTAAATTGATTGAGGTTCTTAACAGCATGCAAGTTGGCAGGAAAATAATGGAATAACGCAGAGCATAACTGATCCTGCGTCATCTGGTCAGCTTGCAGAATTAAGAAGGTTAGGTTATTTGACCTGTGGGAACCTTTTTTTGCTTAATAATTGCCATATTTGCACAGAGAAATTTTACTTGTACCGAAGTTTGTTCGTAAGAGATGACTGTCATATTTTTTGAGCAATTTTAACATTAGCTTATCTTTCCTCAACTCTAACAATTAGCGAAAATTAACTTACTTGGATCCAGAAGAGGTATTATGGGGATTGTTAGGTTTAAAAGAAAATTATTGAAACATACTTTTTAGCCACAAGTGTCTGAACATTTTTCGTTCATAACACTTTTTATATTTCATAATGTATTATTTTAATTATAAACTATCAACAATATTTTATTCTATATAATTTATAATCTAGATTTTTGTCCTCGAATTCGTAAGATGTTGGTGCCTTATAAGTTAGATGTATGTAGACAAGCAGTTTAAAAGAAGTAAAACTAAATTTATTGTTGATGTACATCTTTTAACTTCTCTTTTTATTTTTATTCTATGAAAATCATCCGGGCTGCAATTGAGCTGACCCGAGTCGAGCTTTGCATGTTCAAGCTCGGCTCACTTAGGGTTGGACCTTATAAGCCGATCCCGAGCTTGTAAGAAGATGTTCAAGCTCGACCTCACTTTGTTTGTGAGCTGGGTCGAGCTGCTCGCGAGCAGCTTGCAAGCTGTTCAAGCTTGAGTCAAGCACGAGCCGAGCTCGAGTCATAGGCTTCATGGGACATGGTCATTTATAGCCCAGTCTCGTTAAGTATGAGAGAGGGTTTGGCCATCTTTATTTATAGTAGTGTTCCCATTTACATGTCAATTACCAACCGGTGTGGGACTGTAAGTTATGCTGTCATAAATTTCTTGACAATTACACATCTAAAGCTGGAAAATTATTTATGGCTACTCATGTCGAGTGACTCGAGTCATAGTCAGGTCAAAAGAGTTGAGCCGAGTACTTACTCATCAAGCTTTGCTAGTCAAGGCTGTTCACGAGTTCACGAACCGACCTCCCATTGTTCAAACTCGGCTCGTTTATGGAACCGAGTCGAGCCAAGGTTAGCTTGCGAGCTTCTCTGTTCATTCGCAGCCCGAAAAATCATGGAAGAGCTTTCTATGAAAAAGGAAACATCATCTTGATGTGTCTTGTATCAGCTATGTACACAAAAGAGAGAATATAACAGGCAACTTGTACAAAGTGCCTCCAACTCATTAGTGTTGCAAGAGTTTACTTTAAATAACTTATACCACTTTGCTACTGCAGCAATATCTTGTATAGAAAATGGAAACTACCCTATTGACCATGCATGTTAATGAGCGAACTATCTTGCATTGTTGGCCTATAGATTGAGCATACACATTTTTACGGTAGAACGCTGTAATTTTAGAAATGTAACCTATTTGTTTTTTAATTACCACCACACACGCCAACCAGACACCCCCCCCCCAAAAAAAAAAAAAAAAAAAAAGGAGGAAAAAACAACAGCTAAAGAAAGACAGCTGGCTATTTTGACTGCCCCTGCCATCTTTTTCCGTGGCGAACCTTACCAAGACTGTCAACTTTCTGCTACTGCCAACCTCTCCTTCAAAATGCTTGTTACTAGTTTTCCATTTAAATTGCGAGGAGATTCATTACATCCTCCTGCTACTATACCTGTGGGAGAATCCAATTTCCCGGTAGTTATGAAACTCGAGAGAGGAGGCAGCATTTCTCAGTGATGTGGCATTGTGGCAGTCTACATTCTTAAACAACAAAGTTTAGTCATGTTTTTCTCATGCAACCAAAATAACTGTATGTGATTTAGCCTATCTAAACAAATATTATATGTGATATTAATCGGTGGAAACTTGATTGTAATTTAGCATATATCCCAACTTTATGTAATCGAAAATGTACACAAATTGTTGTCACCTCCTTTATTGAAGCTATAAAACTTTGTTGCGTCATGCCTCCTTTTCAGTCGGACTATTCTCTTTTTTGGGTACTTATTATCTTATCTTCATGAAAGAAGAAAACTGTCCGACAAAATTAAAGATTCTCTCATTCTCTTTTTGCTATATCCTACTGTGCTGACTATTGTACTGTTGAAGTTTACGTAATAGTACATCAAGCATCCCTTTAATTTATGCATTTAACCAATGCTGTCAATTCATTCTCAAACATATGGGCGTTTGTTCTGACGACACTCTTGGTTATATGCAGAGCAAGATCTAATGCGTCCGACAATGACTGTAAGACAGATACCCAAGATGGTATTGATGCAAAAGGTTATTCAAGTCCTAGTTGTTCTGAGATTGAAAAGTATCTGGAAGATGCCCTGAGTCACTCATTTGGCGAACATAAAGTTTCAACAAGTTCCTGCTCCTCAGATTGTTCCCCATCTCTTAAACACGAGAGGTAAAAACTCTGTAAAGCTTCGGTGATAAATATTGTATCATTATGTGCTCCCGTGTTCTGAGAAGCAATTGAGTAGTTTCTCCATTTATAGTGGGGGCTTGTCATTCTATTTTCATTGCTTGTTATTTTTCATAGTATCTAGTTGAAGTTCTTTATTTGGTAGGTTTCATATAAGGAAATGTTATGTTGTATCCTTATATTACATACTCTAATGGACTACATGCAGCAGCGTCTATTTATGTTTGTGTACCTCCTAGCTGGATTGAAACATGATCTTTCCTTTGTTCACATGAATCATTTTCCTTTGAGAGTTAATCTTGGATACTGTGCTTTCAATATTATTTTAGACTTGCAGTTATATTGTGCAACTCTTTGGCATTTGTAATGATTGTTGTCTTTACAAAATTATATTGACCCTGAAAGATATTTTCAGGGCAAAGCAACACCATCAGGTTCAAAACACAGAAAACTGTAATGGTGTTTGTGACCATAATCGTGTTGGAGACTTGGCTTCTGAAGCTACATGTAAGGCATCCAAGTCAACAGGCATGATATTTTTACTCTTGCCAAATTATTCAAAAGGTCATTAGGCATATTATATGTTAAATATTGGTCTTTATTTCAAAATATTCTTTCAGTATCAAGTGGTGAAGACCTAGAGGAAAATCTAAAGCTCCAGTAGTACAGCAAAGAGGGCGTTTTAAAGTGACATCAGAGGATGTCGACTTGGATAAGGTAAATTGCACAAGGATCAAACCTTTATCTTCTTCATTTTGATTTGATTTTGATAATCACCATTTTCTTTTAGGCACTTCCATCTGTTGGTCCAGCCAAGAGTAATAGTATGAAGGTGAGTGGTGCTTTTCTGGAAACTTATATGTTAGATAGGTTGCACCTCTTATTGGAAGTATATTTTTTCTGAGTCTGTTTTTCAAATCTCTCTATATCTATTTATGTAAGAGGTGCTTGCTACCACAGACACACGTCTTCTTCGAACACATAACTTAGTCCTCAAGATTTGGTGTTTTAAGCCGTAAGTTTTGCACAAATCATTGAAATGCTTAGGCTGCCATCCCTCTGATTCCATGTAATTGCCTCCAAAATGAAAAATGGAAGTTTCAATGGGAAGTGGCAAATTATATTTTGAACTTACCGGCGTTACTTTCAGTGCCAAAAGTCTCACTAGGTGAGAGGGAACCATTTAGATCTTTGAGTCACCATACCCTTTCAGCTGATTTCCGCCCTTTTCATGCACCCAGTCAACAAGAGGCATAAATTCTTCTACCCTACAATTTAATCTCGTGCATATCAGTTTCTTTTAACTTTTGCGTGATAGAATACTGTCCACCTGTCTAAACATAGAGGGTATTCTTTACACTCTGGCCTCGTTTGGTTCGCGGTATCATGGAGTCGGGAAAGGAAAGTCATTACTTTCCTATGTTGGGTGCCAAAGGAATTGAGGAGGAAAGGAAAGTGATTCCCAATGGAAAGGAAATTAGGGGGGAAATGAGTCCATCCATCCAAGCAAGGAATCATTTTCCCACCTTGAAGTATTCATTTTCCTTTCCAATTTCTTGGCATTTCCAAACATCGGAAAGGAAAATCGATGGAATTGTAATTTCCCAAAGAAAAGGAAACACCAAGGAATTGATTTCCTTCTAAGGTGTAGCATTGTAGACTGGGAATTGATTGGGTTGAAAGTGAATCTGTCATAACTACCGAGTTTCAGAGTTGCATTTCAAGGAGATACCTCCATTGCATATGCTAGGAATCGAACCATGTCTCTCTCAAAACATAATCCGGACTCTTAACCAGCTAGCCTAAGACCAACTTGCTTACGTGTATATGGAAGAAATTAATTTATTTATGAAACCCTAGCCATACCCGAATTTTTTTCGGGCTTCACTTGTTGTACCCGAACCCGAACCGAAACTAATCCGGGCTTGAATTTGTACTTCCAAACCCGATTTTTTTTGGGGCTTCACTTGTTCTCCTTACTGGTATGTTATCAAGTTGATGTTGTTGTATCCAGTCCGATGTCTAAAAGATCTATTGAGATCAAAGATTGTTATTAGTGATTTTTAACCATACCAGTCATCCCTTCTGACCAAACTTGAGCCACACTGCAACTCGTTGAAGCTCCTCTACAGTATTGATAACAGCGAGCTTCTATTGGTAGTTTGGTTTATCTCACCATCAATTAACCCGATATCTCTCATGTTCATATCCTCAGTCACTTTGCCTCGAGTCTCTGCAATACTGATTGTCTCTCTCCTTTGCATTCTTCTTTATAGTTTATCACCGTCACTGGATCGCCCTTCCTTTTCACGTCCTACTCTTGTGCCTTTGTGCATATTCTAAGTTTAATGGACGAGTGATAATTTTTTGTCACGAGCCTACTACTTGCTTTTGTATCTTTCTTGGCGAATAAAGACTCAGCTCTTGATAGTCTCAAGTCCAAGAAACATGATATTGTATCTCGGTTCAGTGCTGACGACGAGTATTGTGCTATGCCTGATCTACTGTTTGGATTACGTGTCTGTGTCGCCTCTTTGCCGACATTGGTGTCTCCATCACCACAACTTCTCTACATTGCAACAAGACCAGCATTCTGCCGACTGCTAGCAATCCGGTGTTTATGAGCGAGCACAGCATATTGAGATTGAATGGTCACCTTTGGGTGACATTGTTTCCTCGTTGGGATGATATCTCTTCCATTTGTCACTTCCTAGTTGCAAATTGTTGACATCACCTATGCACACATTGTGCCAGTAGTTTTTTTTTTTTGCTTAGCGAACTCTCGTTGGAGGGTGGTGTTAAGTATTATATATAGTGCCTTATTGACATTATCTTAATATGTCTTATAGTATGTCACTATTGATATCACATGATATCTATTGTACGGTTGTCCACTTTTGTATTATTGCCATGCACCTTCTTTAAATATCTTGGCCTTGAGCCCAATAGAATTATCCTTCATTTGTTTTTGTTTTTGTTTTTTCCAAATTCCGTTTCTCATTCTAACAGAAATAGTCCTCCCGACTATTATTTTGACTTGGTACCACTAAGTCATAGAGACGCACGATGTAACATTTCTTTACTAAGGAGGATACTATGCATCAATCAATCTAACTATAGAAGTATTTTAAGGTCTATTGTTTTGAACCGTGTGCTGGAAGGATTTTATTGTCTTTGCAGTTGGAAGCAACTAATGAAAGAGATAAGCAGCATCAATAAATCTCAGAGTTGCGCTGCAGGTAAACCTCATTATACAAACTTTGGTATAATGTGAAGTAACTCATAAGAACAATGGTTTTCTTCTTAAGGAGATTAGCTTTTTGTCTTTAACGTATGTGACATAATGTGTATATCAAAATAAATCACAATTTCTTGTTGTTATTGATGTCTGGAAGTTTTGTTTGTGACTGCAGGGATGAAATCGTTGACGAAGAATAAAATAGCAAGGCAAAAGTTTCTCATGTTAGTATGTGTGCTCTTTAATGCTTGTTAATTTGATCTTTAATTTTCAAAATTCGTTATTACGTTAGTTGTTCCCTCTAGAGTTTTCACTATCCGCCTACTTCATTGTCCTCATTGAACTTCTCTCGTGTTGTGATGCAGAAACAATGGCGTTGGGAGGTCGTTATGGACACGGAACTTACTTAGTTATGTACATATGATTTATGCCATAACTTTGTAGATGGTTAGACTTTGTTAACTGTGATCTAATAATGTATATAGCAAGTCTCAGTAGTTTCATTTTGCTCGACTTGTTAATAGTGTTCAGTTTGTGTATGTCAGTTATGGCAGCAGCAAAATAATCTGAGTTGTATCCTTAAGGGGTTAACTAGTTTGATTTCTCTTTTGTGATGACGAAAGAAACTCTCAACAGAGGGTTTCACAAACGTGATTGTGGAACCGTAAGCTTAAGAATACCTCTCTTTCGAACGAAATCAGCTGTTTCAAACCTTACTCTATCTGAAGTTGTACGAGTGGGTGCAATGCAGGCACTTGGACTAAGGGCTTATGCATCGTTTGCTTGAACTCGGCAGCGCGGAAAAGAGAAAATTCCAAACTTGATGGTTGCAAGAAAGGGAAATCGACAAGCTGTGTATCTAGCAAAGAATTCAATATGAGATTTGAGATTGGAAATTAGTCTCAAATTATTTTGTTTGGCGCTGCCACTAGAATCATCAGTTACACAAGGCTCTTACTAATACAGGATTATTGAGAAGGTTGATACGTACCATGACCTCAACTACTAATACAGGATTGAGGAGGTTGATACGCACAATGACCTTTCCTCCTAAGACATAATTATCGACCCAAGGAACAAAGAACATTAATTGCCAATAATCGGATTACATTCCATGAATTGGTCATATGAAAATTCATATAATTTCATAGCTAAATGTCAATCTATTATCCCCCGCCAAAGACTCTTCTCATGTAGTGAAATTAGACGAGGAACTATGATACATCAAATTACAATTCAGGCTCGTTCCATGAACAAATACATCGGTGCTCTGTTGGACCTTTGGCTATCTGATCACAATCCATCTGCTTGTCACCTGGTGAAAGGCATCGACGCTTTGCGGGATGTCACACAGGTGGCTATGAAAGAAAAACGCCAAGCGGTCATGGAATTCAGGGGGTAGTGCTATTATTCTTTCTCCGCCTCGAGACAATCTCTGCTGCCCAAGCTTTGCCAACATCAGTCGTAAATTTTCCTGCAGAAGATGCAAAACATGTCAAAAAAGTAGAGATTTCTCTGTCTTCATTATACATCAAATTTTACTTAAATCCTTAATTCCTTATCTATCACAGAGCTTTCAAATCAACCCGAGCACTCGGTATTATTTTTGTTTTACAGCCGCGGAAGGAAGCACGCATGTCGCATATCTCTATTTTCCAATATTGTTAGCCAAACCGCTATATTGAGTCATAAACTGAATAAACCATGATATCTGTTTAGAATCTATGGTAAATGACACTTTGCTTATGCTAAGGTTACAGATAACATACCTCCACATGGTGGATAAGTGGCAATATGAACTTATGCCATTACAGATTTAGAATATATGATATCAGATGACCTTTAGACTATGAAGAAATATATTACCTACTATAATGTCTGCTAATGGATTTGATGTTTTAAAGGAAGTGGCATCTAGGGATCTATTTGTAATATGTACACGATTACTTCATAGCATCTCCATCGTCGCTCCATGAGTACATAACAGTTCTATTCAACTCCTATATCCTCCTAAACAGGTCAAGGATATGCTCTGAGATCAAACAATTCAAATAAAACTTGGTATGGTTGTAAGATCTCAAAGAAGCATTAATTGTTTGCAATTGCTCAAGATACCCTCTCTAAATAATACTCAGCACCAGCAACTCGCCGTTTATGGGTGCATGTGGTTCTTCTAGATGTCCTACACTATAGAATGACTTGAATCAACGTGAATATGACATTAAAATATACAATCTTACCTCAACTTCATAAGGAACTATAGTCAGATCATGTGCGTTATTTTTCTACCCTACATTCTACAGCCATTCTTATCGGCTTCGTTTTTTTTTCCAGAAGTTTCAACAGGATAGTGCATGTGTATGTTTAGGAAGTTAGTTATAAACCAATCGCTGTTCAATGTGTTCATCATATGTACGCCATGCTAAACCTTTATTACCCTGCAGTACCTTCAGGCAATATTGCTGCTAATTGCTTGTCAGATGACTCCACACATGAATTTCGTCAATTGTCCTATTGGTGGTTAGACCAGTAAGGTTATTCATTCTTACTCTCGTCACCAACCAGTATCAACATATAGTCTATGAAGCTGGTAGGGGTGCAACTCGGGCGGGTTGGGTCGGGCTTGAGGTCAACCCGATCCCAACCCGATGAATTATAAGCCTAGCCCGAGCCCGAGCCCGAGCCCGAGCCCGAGCCCGAGCCCAAGCCCGGCCAGACCTCAGGTTCAACATATGAAGCCCAAGACCAAGCTCGGAGGGTCGGGTTTGGCTCGGGTTGAACTCGGGTTGGGTCGGATCTATCGGATTTATCGGGCTCTAATATAATATTTGAAATACTTTTAAATAAAAGTAATATATATTAAACACATAATCAAATAGCAATAAAGTCTTGATCATTACAAAATACAAACTGAAATAAGATTTACGATAAGGAGTTGAAGAGTTTGGGTGGAGAAATTTAGGATTTAAACTTTTATTTAAGAAATATATATATACATATATATACGTCGGGTTTCGGGTTCTTCGGGTAACCCGACACATGAACCCGAGCCCAACTCAATTTTTTATCGGGTTCAAATATTTTAACCCATACCCGAGCCCGAACCCGTGTATCTTCAACCCTAACCCAACCCATTAACGGGTTTACCCGATCGGAATCGGGTTTAGCCCGTCCGAGTTGCACCCCCAGAAGCTGGACAGATTTCCAACTCCGGAAGTGATAGAGACTTCTGTACCACGGGTGGCACTTCTTGCACAGTTTTTAGGATTCCGCGCGTGCATGGTAACAAGGGAGGAACTTATACATATTCCAAAGCACAGGTATCCTTAAGTATATAAAACATAACAAGATACATGTAGTCAACCAAAATTATTCCAAGCAGAGTATCTTGCCTTGAATCTTCTAGATAGTCACAACTCCTCACCTGATCATACATCAGCCTTCCATTTAGCCTAATGACCTATGATGCACAAATACGGACAAAAGTACAGACACGATATGGGTAGTATCATCCATCCAAATAACACACTCTACAATGGGGGAGAAAACGGATACTCCTCAAGAAGCCTCATGGAATGTACCTCTTCACTTAGTTTCTTGTGATAGGGAAAATACACTTAGTTTCTTGAGATAGGGAAAATAGCCAACTTAAATGATAGGGCAATGCTAGAGGGACACCATGATCTAACCACATTTTGCTGACCACATGATGTGGCAGCCTATATATTGATCATGTAGTGGGACCACCGCATTAATGTTATCAACACGTTGGTTGCCACATCATATGGTCAGATTTTGATGTCCCCTTAGCATTATCGTAGATAATGTTGAAGCAAAGCTACAAGCTAGACTTCAAATTTGCAAGTGAAATCAGATAATAAATTATTCTAAAACATGACGACATTACTCGGTGTCCAGGGACAAATCTTACGTGTCGGAATGACTGAGCAAATTTTCGCTCCAAATTGAAAAACAAGACTATTTGATCACGAAATGACAGACTAAAAAGTAAGAATACGAACACTTATTTGAGCGCGAGATAAATTTCAAAAAAGCAGACTGGGTCAAATAATGGAGAAACGAAGTTACAAAATATGCACATTTTTGCAGTTTGTTAGGACATGCCAAAGTATTATGTTTAGATCCTTTAGGACTGCTTACTACGAGGACTCTTAAATGGTATCTGCTTAATTCTACATTTGCTACAACATATTATCGGCAAAAGATGTTCAAAATCTAAAACAGAAAACGCCGCACATGTCAAATCTTTTATTATTTTAGGATGAGTATAAAGACAACTTAAGATGTCATAAAGTAAAACAACAGTACCTGCTGTGGACTGGAAAAATTCATCCAAGTCTATTCCTTGTTCTGCACCAAATAGAAACTTAGAGCTGTTAATATTATATAACAAGGAACTTTTGATGGTAACATTATATATTTAGATAAATCAAACTATTATGAGACTTTTTGGGAACATGATTGATACATGACTAGGAACATACTGGTTTATAATACAAAACATAACAATGTTAATGTTTTTATCTCTCAACAATTATTGCAACATACCAAATGCAAGTATTTTCACTGAATAAAACAATAGAAGTATGGAACTACCCATGAAGGATGCAATTTTACATGCCAATAATTTCATAGCAAAATATGCATGATGCAACAGACTGAAATATGGTGAACCATGAAGACACAAAACATTGGTAGGAAAGAAAGCATCCTTTTGCAACTACCTACTCTTTTCAATAATATAAGCATGTTTCAGGGATTGATTCTTCTTATACCTCTACCTTTAGTCGGTTAAGATCAGCATTAACCATGCTCTAATTTAACATTTCTTTTAAAATGGTAGAAGAACTTACAAATGGATATTCAATCTTACCATATATCCAGACTCCAAGCACAACCAAAAACTTTCTAAATTCACAATGGAAATACTTAACAGCCAGTTGTATAAAGAAACGTACCATTTTCATATTCCAGTGCTTGAAGAATCAACTCAACCTGATTGATTCAACAGAGAAAAGAAAACAAAGAGTAAACGAGATAATATTCCAAAAAATTTAATGTTATTTGGAGAATGAGGGATACAGCAAAATGCATAAGAAGAATACGATCGAAGTATCAAGAAAATAATAAATACTACAACCATGGGAGTTCGCCTTTAGCAAGAAGTTGAATAAATAAAACTCAGATATTAGATCATGCCATACTTGAACCTACCTTAACCTAGTAGCCCTATGTTCACCAATTGCCATACATAGATGGGAACAATGTGGGAAAGGAAGAGGAGTTCATGCTCCTTTATGTCATCAACCAAAGGGGAGTCAAGAGATTAGGATTTTCATTTTTGTTTATAAAAAGAGTTTAATTCAATGTTTTGTTCATAGTTGACTCTCTTAAGCATGTAAGCATAGCACAGTCGAAGGGATTCCTACTTATAAATCAAATGTATTACTAGAAAATAACTAATGCATGACCCTTTCCTTAGTTATATACATATTGAAATAAAATTGCAGTGAATTTCTACCTTTAGCAGAGGCCCTTTCCATGTAAAATGGTCCAAAAACATGTAGACATGGGGGTAGACGAGATATAGAAACTAGCAAGTCTAGAAATAATACAATGAGACCATAGAAGAATTATTACAATGATGAATGATTGTTCAGTTATCTATATGATCAGATTCTATTATTTAATAACTGTATAAATATGGGACCATTAGAAAAAGCCTTAGCATCTAGATGTCAATATTTAAGGCCTCAGTCCAATATAAACAGACCTAAAAATCGAAGTATAAAAATCTAGGTGGGTTTAACACTAATTTAGAGACGAAAGCCCATTGCAACTGCCTACTACCACTTTCCTTGATGTAAGAGCTCTCTACTTTTTGTTGTGGTTGTAACTTAGCATTATGTTGCACAAGCTTTTGCTTAGATCTGAAACTGATGCAACTCATAGTTCTTTATTACACATTGTTTGCCAGGAAGATGTTTAGAAATGATAATTTAGAGGTCTTACATTGCTCTTATATAGCACACATATTTATGTGTGAGGGGTCTAATCAAAGGATCCATTGCAAGCTCAACGATGAGTTTTTTGTTGGATCAAAGATCGGCAGGTGATCCGGGATTTTCGGAGCAGGCCACACTATGGTAGTGGAGGTGCCGTGAGACAAATTCTAAGATAAGCATTGCATATTAGCAAATCTTGAACATGAAGATGAGCTGGATTTCCTTAACCACCCGAGCATTAACACAGAAACTCGACTTAATTGCTCAAAAAAAAAAGCCTACTTGCAAAACTTGACGAGTATTAGAGTTTATGGACTTGTAGGATTCTGACTCAAGTTTTTATATACATACTTGATCTTAAAGAGAAAGTGGCTTAGTTTATAGTCAAAAATTATTTTTTTTGCGAGTGCTTGTTTTGATACAAAACAAATCCACTACTGCACATAATGGGTTTTTTCTTCTATATTGCATGTCCAAACACTCAGCTCGACTCAAAATTGAATTGGATAACTTCTAAAGATGCTCTTACCTCTTAGATCAAGTCTAGCTACCCACGAGCCGTCATATACGTGCTTGGACATGGTTTTCAAGCTAAGAGGTAAAGCTCGGTCATGGCTCAATAGTTTCAAGTTCGAACTCCATAACGGCATACCACAACGAGCCAAGCTTGACATGCCAAGCTCGAGTACATAGCCTCAAATGGACAGAGGACGTCAAATGTTAGTTTGATTTTGAAATCTATCATGTCACCCAAGGGGGATGGTAAGATGGCAAGGTTCAGAATTCGAGACATGCCACCCCTGATGGGCACTCCAAAGGAATTCACTTTGGATAATTGATGGTACTGGGAGAGAAACCTTCATATGGAGTATTAGGAGGTACAATAACAACCAAAGAAAACAAAACAGAATAAATATAATGCTACATCGTTTTTGATGTGGATAATATATATCACCCCAGCATTAATATTTTAACAGTAAGATGCATGTCAGTTTGCACTAAACAACTTCTTCTGCCAAAGAATAAAAAAAAACTATTCAAGTCAAATCATTAATGGTAATTTGGCATGAATATATAGTGATTATATGTTGAACAAAGTGAAACTGCTAAAAGAAATTATCTGGTCACATGATAGTAGAACTTTTTTGAAAATATCATTCAACCAGAGTTAGCAATCATCCTAGAAGTTGCCATTGAAATCAGTATGCAAGATAACAAGAAAAGAAAATCGTACCTTATCAAAATCCTTAACAATCTTTGCTTCAAGAGATGAATTTTCCTCATACTCCACCCATAAATCAGCTATTTCCTTTGCTGCAAATGCAGATTGGCATATTATGAAAAAACAAGTGAAGCTGATGGTTACTCATGATGTCGTACTATATATTACATAGCTTATTCCCAAGGTCCCTTGATTTCTATGTGTTGATAATATATTCTACTTTCTCTGGCTGTCCCCTCTCCATTGACCTAAAAAAGGGAAAGAGAAAAGAGAAAAAAATGGATATATATAATTGTCACCCAAGTCTCTAAGTCATGAATGATGCACCTCAACAAATATGGCATGGCAATATCAGAAGTAGGAATCGTGCTTAGGATGCTATTTTTTGTTTTATTTCCAAAATATGTAAGTTGTTTATTGTTTTTTCACTCTTGGAACAGCATTTGTTACAATGGTGTAAATAGATGCACCTTCATAAGAATTTAATTCTCATGAAGTATATGTAGTTTCCCAATTCAGTCTCATAATTCATAATCTAACTATAAGGGAATCGCTTTGTCAACTTAGGCTATGCAATCATGATCAACTAAGCATTTTATAAACCTCATGCGTGCATTTCAGATACCGAAGTCAACTTAGTATAAGCTGGAAACATGCATGTCCCTTAGCAAGGTCGGTAGCACTACAGGTGGCCAAAACAAAACTAGAATGAGAATAGTATTATGAGCCAACTATAAAGTTGACCAAAGCTTGAGACAAAAAGTGCACTACTCTATTAGCAGTCCCACTGAGCATAAACCTTTTATATGTTGAATGAGCAAAGAAATTGATCAAAGGTTATAGACTTAGATACAACAAAAATTTCAAGTTGTGTACATAATTCAGGCTACTCGAATTACATCTACGTATAACGTAAAATTCTATGTTGGGCCTATCAGACAAGTGTTAGACATGATGCTCCTCGGGAAAGAAAAAAATGAGACAAAAAAGGCGTATTTTTATTAGCAGTAAACTTCTTATATGTCGAATGAGGAAACAAATTGATCAAAGGTACAGGAAAAATCAACTTGTGTACAGAATTCAGGCTACTCGAATTACATCTTCACATAAGGAAAATTCTATTGTGGAGCCTATCACACACGTGTTAGACATGAGGCACCTTGGAGAGGCACCTTGGAGACTCATTGCACGGTCCATTCAATTGCTAATGTGTTGATGACATTTATCTGTGAGGCTATTGGATTTCCTCTGGTACCATTGCAGCAACTAAAGTTATCTCATTCATTTCCAATCAAAGACTAACCTTAATAGAAAAAAAACATGAGAGAGTAGGGAGATAGGGACAAAGTAGTTACATGAGCGATGTGAAAAACATAGTATTTGCTTATATAAGTTATAGTAGATTCTTCCATGAGGTGATTTAAATGAAGAACTTGTATAGGGCCCACGGTAGTCAAAGGCGCGCCTCGGAGCAAGGCACAACATCTACGTCTTACACTTCACTAGGCGAGGCGCCTTTCCCATGGCACACTCAAGGTGCGCCTTTCAGCAAGGAGGAACCAAGAAAAGGTGTGCCTTATGCATTTTTTGTTTTTTACAAAAAAAAAAAAAAAATTTAAGGCAGGGAGATAGTCCTTACCTCGTACAAGTGGGAGGGAGGTAACCCTTTCCACGGTTGTCAAAGTTAGCTACAGTTGGACTTGAAAAACTAAAATTTACTAAAAGTGTGGTAAAAAAAAAATACAAATTCTTGTTAATTTTGTTGAGTGCTATTGTTGCTCTGCTGGTTCACTTGGTTATGTTAACATGTTTTTGTTGGTTAATATGTTATTTGGTTTTATTTCTTACGTTATTAATTTATTTATTTATTTATGTATATCTTTATTATTGTTTATTTTGTCTCACTTCACTCGGACGCGCGCCTTAAGTGCGCCTTGCGCCTTGGACGATATGGACCATTTGCGTCTCGAGTGCGCCTTTGACGACCTTGCAAGGCAACAAAATTCTACAAATGAGAAAGGTCGATTTTATCACTGATAAGCTATGTTGTATAACAAGAATACAATGTGACACAATAGGGAAACATGGACACAGAAGGGACGCCAATTTTTAGTATATCGACAGCTTTTTAAGTGCTTGTGTCATGCCTCAAGGTGTTGTGTGAGCCGGGGCCGGGCCGGGCCGACCCAACCCAGTTTTGACTGTCAATCGGCAACGAGCTAGCCCAGTCAAAGACTCTGGCCAGATGGGGCTTTGATCGAAATATTAAAACCCAGTCCGGGCCCGTGTAGAACCGGTCCGCATTGAACAGGTCTGGGTCCAGACGTACCCACAGGCCTTTTTTAATCATAAAAACCGGCCCGTATGCCCATTCATTTGGTAGATAATGGTCATAATTATAAATATTTAAATTTAACATGGTTGGTGTTTAGGTCGTATGGCTGGCCGGAAAAGAGTTGATTTTTTTTTACTAGAGAGGTTCAGGGTCCAAGCTCCCTAGCCCAAGTGGTTAGGGAGGGGTGCTCACTTGGGAGAGGTCCCAAGTTCAAGCCCCCCCGTGGGCATGGAATGGCTGGGTAGTCGTGAGGCGGCCACGGTCCCAAGCTGGCTGCCTCAAGAAATAGACACCAAAATATATATACACACACACACACGGATTTGGACCCGGTCTTGACCGGGCTAGGCCTCCAGTACTGGGAGGTAAAACCCGGCCCAACCCAGATGGAGGATCGGGCCAGACCAAACTCGGGCTTTGACCAGGCTGTTCGGTCCACGCAATACCTTGAGTCATGCTCATGTCTAATATGTTCTGACACGATGTGATAGGACCCATAACATCTGAACCCGACGGCTAGGGTTCCAGGGCTTCCTCCTTCCCCTCCCCCCCTCCCCCCCGATCCGCTAGCGGGGAGGGGGACGCGCCGGCTGGGCGGCGGGGGAGGAGGTGGCCGCGGCAAAGGCGGTGGCGGAGGCGGGACCCCCCCAGGCGGGGGGGGGGGGGGTCGGGAGGCGGCGGCGGGCCCCTCCCAGGCGGGGGGGGGGGGGGGGGGGGGTCGGGAGGCAGTAGCGTAGCTCCCCCAGGCGGGGGGGGGGGGGGGTTGGGGCGCGGCGGCGGGACCCCCCCAGGCGGGGGGGACGGCTGGAATCGGGGGCAGCAGCCCCCGTCCGGGCGGCGGCGGTGGGGTTCCCACACGCGGGGGGGAGACGGGTGGAGGAGGTGGCGGCCGTTCCGGTGAAGCACCCATCTTCGAGTTCGGTTCCGGAGGAGATAATTCGGGAGATGCTGGCTGGCAGACTGTGACGAGACGGCGGACTGGTGGACGCAGAGGGGCTCAACCCCAAGTTTCGGGAAGGACGAAGACGGGAAATCAAGGGCCTCGACCCTTGACCGGCGATCTAGATCACCGACGCCGTGGTGGAGGTATGGTGCGAACTGTCCCGGGTTGGAGGCCAAAGGCGACGGCGGCAGAGAAGGGGAAGGGTGTTGCAGTCGATACTGGTAGGCAGGACCCGGTTGCTGCGACTCCCCCAACCAGGACCCCATCTGTGGAGCAGAGGCCTCGGTCATGGAAGGAGGTCTGCACCCCAGTGGAGTCGAAAAGCCCGATGTCTATGGAATATGTTACCCCGATGACGGTTGGTGGAGGACACAGGGCTTACTTCCCCGCAGAGGAAATGGCAAAGGTCGCTGATTTCTGGAAGAACACCTTAGTGCTATATGTGTTAGGGAATAAGCCGTTCTTTGGCCAAATCAGGGGCTACGCGGAGAGAGTCTGGAGGCCCAAGGGCAGCATGGAATTCTTCTCCCGGGAGAATGGATTCTACTATGTCAAGTTTGGTCTGGCGGAAGATGTGACCAGGATTGTGCAGAGAGGGCCATGGTCGTTTGATGGGAGACTCATTATTCTGAAAGAATGGACACCGGAGCTGAGGTGTGAGAAGGAAGTGTTGAATGCCATTCCTGTCTGGATCCGGTTCCCAGAATTCCCTGTTCAATATTGGAGCATTCCACTTCTCATGCGACTTGCCAGCCTCGTGGGAAAGCCGATCAAGGCGGACGAGGCCACTACTTTCCGATCCATAATAATGTACGCCAGAGTCTTTGTGGAGATCAAGGCAGGCTCGGAACTTCCGAGCATGCTTGAGTATCAGGTACCATCTGGAGAGGTTATGACGCAGGCTGTGGAGTATGATTGGGTCCCACCCATGTGTTCGCATTGCGAGTGCTTTGGGCACATTACCAGTGCGTGCAACTATAAGGGGACAGAGCACGCCAGGCCACAGGCGGGCCAGGCAGAGACATCTCGGCCGGAGACGGTTCAGACGGAGGCACATGAGAGGGAGGCGGCCCCTAGTCACTCGCCTGAGGAGACGGCGCCAGAGAGACACATGGAGGAAGATACAGTTATAGAGATTGATAGGAGACTGGAGACAGGTTTGACATCGAGACAGGAGAGCATGCAGGGTGCGCTGGTCCCGTTCAGGCCTCGGAGGACTATGATGACCAGGGGAATGAGTGCGGCGGAGAGTAGTCAGAGGGGGGCGGAGGCCTCTACAGCACTTATGGTTTACACCAGCAGGAAGAGACACGCCCCTGCCACTCTGGAGGATATTCCTCAAATGAGGGAGATGGATGATCAGACCGAGCCTAATCCCGACTGGACACTTACTCTTACCCGGATTCAGGCTCATCTTGCCCCTTCCTCTATGGTAGATGCAGTTCTTGAGCAGACGGATGAGACACTTCCCTCGAGTGTTGATCCAGAGGAGTTACAGGGGGACCCATCATCTTTTATTTAGATGTCGGTCCTAGCATGGAACACTAGGGGGGTGTTCCATTGGTCGATGGAGGGAGATCAGAGGGGTGCTGAGGAGAGAGGCATGTGATATTGCTATTCTGCTGGAGACGAAGATTCGAGGGGCCGCAATGCTCTCACGTCGGACTCCGGCAACCTGGGATCACATCCATAACTTAGATCTTTGTGGTATGGCAAGGATCTGGGTTAGGTGGAACACAGGTAGTTGGGTGGGGTTCAGATTCACAACTCTGAGCAACTCATCGGTGTTACTTTTGAGAATAAAGGTGGATTCAGATTCATCCTGGGTGCTGTATATGGGCACAACGACCGGAGACTCCGGGAGGCTCTGTGGAAGAATATTGTGCTTTTGGGTCGCATGGCGGACAACATGCATCTTCCCCTACTCATCATGGGGGACTTCAATGCTATGTTGCTTCGTCAAGAGAAGGTTGGGGGCCGGCTAGTACCGGATCCGATTTTATATGACTTCCAGAGGTGCCTTCTGATGTCAGGTATGCGGGGGCTGGAGCGAACTGGACATATCTGGACCTGGCACAACAAGGCTACTCAGAATCGTATTGCTTGTCAGCTGGACCGGGCCTTGGACAACAGCGAGTGGTTCAGGTGTTTCCCGAACTCGGTGGCGGAAGGTCTGGCTGCGGGTACTAGCGATCATTCTCCTATCCGGGTGGGCCTTTGTGAGAGACCCGCTCCACGGACGAGGCCGTTCCGATACAACAACAGCTGGTACCTTTCACCAGGTTATGAGGAGGTGGTTATGAGAGAGATGCAGCACTTTCGGGATGGCACGGCCCAATTTCGCATGGTTCACAAGCTCAAACAACTCAAGAGGGCTATCAGGGGTGGGTGAAGACGAGACCGCGGACTACCCTGGCTGAGAAGGAAGAAGAGCTGCGGGTCACTCAGGTTGCCCTCCAATCTGACATTATGAATGGAGATCTGGCAGCTAAGGAGAAGACCCTGATTGAGGAGGTTAGCATCATGAGACTTCAGGAGGAGATCAGTGCGGCTCAGAGGGCTAAATGCACCTGGCTCAGAGATGGAGACCGTTGCACCAAATTCTTTTATGATGTGATCCGCACCCGTCAGCATCGGAAAAGCATCCCCAGACTTCTGAATGCTGAGGGACGGCTTGTAGGAGACCCGGTGGAGATCCAGGAGGAGGCCGTCAGATTCTACACTGCCTTATACCAGCAGACGGACTACTCCAGCATGTTCCCGGCCCTGGTTACGAAGAGACTGGTGTCCCGACATGGAAGCAGTCTACTTTTGACACCGGTGAGGATGGAGGAGGTGGAAGATATTGTGAAGAAGGCTCATTCCGACAAAGCTCCTGGGCCTGATGGTTTCTCCGCGGGATTCTTTAAGCGACACTAGGGTGTGCTTAAGGTACCTGTTCTGGCAGCAGTCCAGGAGTTCTTTGTTGAGGGCCGGCTGCTGAAGGAGATGAACCATACGTTCTTGACTCTGGTTCCTAAGAAGGAAGGAGCGACATCACTTGCAGACTTTAGATCCATAGCTTGCTGTAATTTCCTTTACAAGATTATCACTCATCTTATGTGCAGGCGTATGGAGGGGATTATGCAGGGTCTAGTGTCCCAGAACCAAGCAGCGTTCATCAAGGGTCGGTCGATAGCGGAGCACAGTCTGCTAGCTCACGAGATGGTGCGGGAGTTCAGCAAACCGGGGGGGATGAAGGCTTGTGTGAAGCTTGACCTTCGGAAAGCGTATGACACGGTCAATCGAGACTTCCTATGCCACTTGATGCTTGCCATGGGGTTTGACGAGAGATGGGTTGCGAGGGTGAGGGAGTGCATCTGCTCCCCTACCTTCTCTGTCCTCATTCAGGGCACGCCACATGGCTATTTTAGTAGCAACAGGGGGTTGAGGCAGGACGACCCCCTCTCCCCGTACCTCTTTACCTTGGTGATGGAGTACTTCACGAGTATGATGGATATAGCAGTGCATAGCGGGAGGATCGTTCCCCTTTTCCGGTTGGTGAGTCCTGCTGTATCTCATTTGATTTATGCTGATGATTTATTGGTGCTTCTCCAGCCTTCCATGAGGGGAATGAGAGCGCTCTCTGACATTATGGAGGAGTTCAGACGGCTATCTGAGCTCCAGTTAAACCGGGAGAAGAGCATAATCTACTTCAGCTCCCGGTGCACACTTCAGGAGGAGAGAGCCTTCGCCTTAGGTGTGGACAGAGGCGAGCTTCCAGTGAAATACCTGGGGGTCCCGCTAACGGTCAACTATGTCCGGGAGCAGGATTGTCATAGCTTGGTGGACTTTGCTCAGAAGAGAGTGGAGGGCTGGCAAGCGGCGGGGCTTTCATTTGGGGGACGGATTGAGTTGGTGGGTGCGGTCGGTCATTGCGGGCATCACTATGTTCTGGCTCCAGTCTATCCAGAACCCCACAGCTACTATTCGGAAGGTGGAGGCTATTTGTGCTAACTTCATCTGGAGGGGAGGGATCCATGCGATATCATGGGATCAGTTATGTCGGCCTCGGGAGGAAGGAGGAGTTGGGTTGAGGCCTCTTCGTGCGGTTCGGAAGGCAGCTTGTGTGAAGATGGCATGGAAATTCATCAAGGGGGGTCGCTCTGAGCGGACTGGATGGCTAGCAGATACCTACGGAGGACTAACTTCTGGGCCTGCAGGATAGACAACAATTTCTCGGTCACATTCAAGGCCATCCTGAGATGTAGACCGGTGCTCCAGACAGCTATCTGCAGGCGCATGAAGGATGGAACGACTACCGACCTTTGGCTAGACCCTTGGTTGGGTTCCAGATCCCTCCTCGAGATATTGGGAGGACAGCTGGACAGGGAAGCAAGAAGGGGGCTCACATGCAGCCGGATCATTAGAGACGGAGTTTGGAGGCCAGAGGGATACCCTTTTACTGGTCAGCTGGCAGCCGAGATTCACCTTATTCCTATTGACGCTAACCAGACGGAGGATTCATGGAGCTGGGCCGGCCCAGGTACGGGGGGAGGTGCAGGTCTATTCTGCTTTCGTAGCTGCTATGATCTGGTTCGGACCCACCACGACCAGGCTGAGGAGGTGGACTTCATTTGGGGCAAGGGAGTTGCACGGAAAATGCAACTTTGTGCTTATCGCCTCCTCCGGGGTAGATTGATGACGAGAGACAGACTCATCCGGTTTGGGATGCTGATCCCGGATGCCAAATGTGTGCTATGTACTGATGCAAATGAATCCATGGGGCATCTCTTCTTTGGTTGCCCGGTGTCCTGGCACATCTGGACTGAGCAATGTGCACAGCTGAGAGGAGGAGTGGGGATGGACCGAGACATTCGGAGCATTCTCAGTTGGATCCGAGATCACAGAGGTCGAGATCCGGGGTGGGCTAGACGAGCCAGAGTCCGTCTTGCTGCGTCTGTTTGGCACATCTGGAAGGAGCGGAACAGACGTATCTTTGAGGGCTTGACTACCCCCCCTATTGGAATTCTACATAATATAGAATTCGATGTATCTGTAATGGCCCCATAATAGTTTACTGGGGCATGGAAAGTTGTGATGTTGTACTTTAATACCTTTTCCGCTTTATGCGAGGAATAAATTCACCCTTATTCCAAAAAAAAAAAATTATATCATGTCAAAACAAAATGTCATGCTTGTGCTCATATAGGAGCATATATTACCATGGATTGCTTAGAAATGAGTAAACAATTGTCAATGGCTCATATTTACCTCTAGATCCTCCGCCAAGCAAGTTGCACATATGATCAAGTGCCTCCCTCTCTCTCCGACTCTTCTCCTTCTTGGGAACACCGTCCGAAGGGGTTATGTCGCCAACAATTGCTACCAAAACAAATTCTAAATAAGTGTAGTGCAGTTTAACATTAGAGTAAAAACCAACAATTGAACACATTACACAAGAATTTTAAAAAGGACAATTTTGGTGAAAATATGAATGAAAATACCCTAAGCTAAACTTCTCCCCTATCATTAGACAAATTTTTTAGTTAAACATGGCTTTTTTCTAGGGAGAAAAAATCTTAAATTCCGTAATTGCAAGGTCGCATTTTGAAGACACAATTTCTTAAAGGGTGCGGCTATCCGCACCCCATGCATTACTTAGCACATCCCAAATGCTAAGTACACCACATTTTAAATGAATAAAATTAACATAAATGCTAAGTACACCCCACCAAATGACCAAAATATCCTTTTCTATTCTAACCTAAAACCTATCATCATTCGTAAGCACACCCCACACATCATTTCTAACCTCTCTACTCTCCTCTCTCCAACCGGCCCCCTCTCTTCTCCAAACCCAACGTCTTCTCCGGTCCCCTCTCTTCTCCGTTCGCCACACCATTGCCAAGGAACTTTCGGATTGTTAGAACGAAATAAATTTCGAAAAAAAATTGGGTGTATTCACAGTTCTGTTCGAGCCTGGTCTGTCGAGCGTACAGACTAGTGTTCGACCCACGACAGTCGAACGTTGTTGTGCACGTTCAACCAAAGTGTCGAACGGAAGATCACATGTTCGACCTGTTTTGGTCGAACAATGGGGAGGCTGGTTGGGTGTGCTAGGAAGGTCATGTGGGTATATGGGTCTTTTAACATTAATCTATTTTTCAACTTAAGTTATATGGGGTGTGCTAAGTAATGCACGGGGTGCAGATAGCCGCGCCCTTTCTTAAATTGTGCTCTCAAAAAGCGACTTAGTTAATCAAATTGTGCTTCAGAAAATGTTACTTATTAATGAGACGGCCAATATCATGTTCCCAAATCCGATTTCTTAGTGGAATCGTATTTCTCAAAACTCTACTTCTAAAACTACTGTCTTTTGGTAGTACTTTCGGAAAGTGAGGATACGAAATAATATTCATCAAACAAAATATGCCACATTTTCTCAAAGTTCCATCATTATAGTACGCATTGCAATAATCAGTATATATATATATATATATATATATATATATATATATATATATATATATATATATATCCAACAACAACAAGAAAAATAATTAGTAAGTGGCGAACCTTCGGCGATGTCGTGGACAATAGCCATCTTGACCAACCTGCAAAAAGCAGATGGAGGAAAAAAACACTAATTGCAGAGGAACAAACCAAAAAAATCGATTTTTATTGCAGAGGGGAAGGAAAAGGCCCTGACCTGTCCCGATCGGCGCCGGGGACGTCGTCAGCCACGAGGGCCATCACGCCCATTCTATACATGTGGTCCGCCACCGACTCCGGGCTCTCCACCCCCCGGCGCACCCACCCCGCCCTCTTCGTAGTCTAGAGAGAGCAAATTAGGGTTTCTTTAGAGAGAGAGAGAGAGAGAGAAAAAAAGAGAAATTAGGATTTTTAGAGAGAGCGAGGGATTAGGGTTTCTATAGAGAGGGGACCTTGAGCCGGTGGCAGAGAGTGAGGAAGTCGATGGCGGCGGCGGGGGAGGGAGAAGGGGAGGAGGAGGATTCGCCGGTGGGCTTATCGGATGCAGCGGCGGAGGAGGAGGAGGAGGACATCCTGACCGTCCGTTTGGGGATCGGACGGTGGAGAGGGGAGGTGGTGGAGAGGAGGAGGGAGGAGGACTTGAAGAAGCCTACTCTGTTGCCAATAACCATTTCTTTGTCCACTGCTGCTCGCTGCTCACTCTCGTTAAAAAAAATAAGTCTTGGATCATGCTGTCCAACCAACTGGGCCGTGGATAGGCCTTTTCCTTAAACCGTGGACTCGGCCATACAGTGGTTACGAGACATGTCCGTGCAATATGATTATGGGCTGTGTGGTGGCCCATATGCCAGGAAATGTAAAAGTATTTTCTTGGATAAACCGACTGATTTTTTTTTTTTCTTGAAGGGTGTGTTTGATTACAAGGTGAAAAATATGTGAAAAATAAATTAATTCCACAAAATTATTTTACTAGAAAAAAATTTCCACGGAATTAATTTGGGTGTTTGATTGTCGTTATTTATCATGGAAATTAATATTTTTCTATGAGCTGGTCCAGTTTTATTTTCCATCATTTGAAGGAAAATATGGAAACTGGTAGATTTTTTGAAAATAATTCCATGGAAAATATATGTTATCAAATACTACATATGGTGGAAATTTTTTGATGGAAATATTTTTC
Organism: Iris pallida; assembly: GCA_029216955.1. Lineage (NCBI taxonomy): Eukaryota > Viridiplantae > Streptophyta > Magnoliopsida > Asparagales > Iridaceae > Iris > Iris pallida. Next base: position 20,576,056 of record JANAVB010018993.1, on the reverse strand, counting down.
ATGAAAAAAAAAAAAGCTCAATCAAACACAGCCGAATTCTTTTGTTTTGTTTGGCATAATTCAAATGAAACCACAATAACAAGCTGCCGTTTTCTATTACTAATTTAATTTTGTGATTCTCCTCTTATTTTTCCTTCTCCAAATGAAATCTTTTTTTCTTCTTCTTATATTTTTTTATTTCTTCTTCTTCTTCTTCTCCTTCTTCTTCTTCTTATATTAACCACTCGAATTAATACAATTTGACAAAAGAAAAAAATATCATTTTCCAACTTCACACATAGACGCAGTGATGTACAGAGTTTGATATGTAACACCAGACTAAAAATGCTCGACCATCCGAAATTTGCCATCTTGCACATTACATATATGTAGCACTTGTATGGTCACAATTTTTTCATTCAATTATTCATAATATCATATATATATATTTTGTAATTTGATAGCTCAAGTGACTAGAGTACGAAGATATCCCATTGCATAATTAGTTATTCTGGTCGTCTACATTTCATGTAGCATCCCATTGTAACCTCTGAACAGTGCATTCTGCAGCGGTTGTAGCCGAGGTCGCACTCTCCCATGCAATCTTCGTACGGAGAGGCTACTGTCTGGTCGACATCGTGACACGTCGACCGACCGACGTGCGTAACCAGGAGGAGGACGAGGACGGCGAAGATGGCGATCGCCACCCTGCGTGCGGTGTCGCGGACAGCCATGAGTAGTTAGTAGTCCTAGCTCTGGCTAGGAAGAAGCGAAGATTGATTGATCGATGAAATGTACATGAACGAGCCAATATTTATTAGGTTTAAAGAATGCACGGATGTAACAAACACTATCATACGTTTGGTGTGGAGAGTTTTTGTTGAGATGCAATGAAATTTGTACGATTTGGGATGTTTGAACTGTTCGGTGATCATCAAACTTTTGGGAGCAAACAAACCCATATTTTCTTTGGACGCAAGTACACACCCAATTTTTCAACGGACTTTCGAAACTGACAGTCACACATATGATGAAGAAACAAAATTTGTTTGATAGTTTTTTTAAATATTTTGCAAAAAAAATTTCCCGAATTGTTCAGAGTGAAAATAAATTGATATTGTACAATTCAGATTCCTATGAAATGGTGCCGAATTATTCATTAATTGCAGATCATTTGGTAATTCATGGATGCATATTATTCCAACTATATTTTTACTGTATTAATGTAGAAAGAAGAAAACCTTAAAAATTATTCTATAATTTTTTTGTTATGAACTATGTATGATCATGTCCAACTGTGTGCTCGCATGTGCTTTTTGTGCGCGCATGTGCACGCACGTGACGGCCGGCCGTGGAGCACTAGGAGGGGAGGGAGGGAATGGTCAAGACCGTCTTGCGTGTGCACAAACATACGCTTACGATTAGATAAATCATACGTGAACAAAAAAAAATTTAGACTATGTTCACAACTTCACAGATAAATTAGAGTTGTGATCGGGTTAAAAGTAGACATATAACTAGAACCGTCATGTCCGGAACTAAGATCAAATTGCCGAAAGCATTCGGTCCAAGAAAAGTTTTCATAAAGCAACCAAAATAATAACTTTTGAAACCAACTCTGTCATTAAGTTTTTTTTTAAAAACTAATTTTGATACCAAACAGTTTTTGCAACTATGTATCTCATTAGGATTAACTGCATTAACTAATCCTGCTTTGAAACTAATTACATGAATTTCTTTATAGATTTTATTTTCTATAAACTAACAACACTATTATTGCTATGGTTAGTAAAATTTATAAATGAGAGGAATGATCAGTATAATTATTTTCGGAACAGTCAGTGTAATTAACCCATCTCATTATCGAGAACTTTTCGGATGGGTTAGTTGGGCCATCACAGTGGGGCCTGCTGGGCCCCCACTAGACTCTTTTTTTAAGTACCATTTGCTATCAGACCCATATATACTTAAATACTACGAAAGTCGCTAGAACCTCCCTCCATTAATGTAGGCGGAGGAGCAGATCCCTCGATAGATAGATAGCCAGTGTGCGGTTGAATATGTTCCCAGTGCATGTGGAGGTGATATGCTGCGGCACATGGTAAGCTTACCACCCCATGTTGGGTTGGTTGTACGTGAAAGAAAGAAAACTTGAGGCCGAGAACCACTTGCTCAGAATCTCTCTCTCCTCTGCTTTTTTGTATCATCAAACTTTGTGGTTGGTTCACATGCCACCTAATAATCTTCATCATCATCATCTCTGTTTGCTCTCTTTCACAGCCACATGAGGAATTAACCACAAGTCCTACGTGCATGGATTTCAAGTACAACATCCTTTTGTCATATTATGGTTGGAGACGTGTCTGATACAATACGATTATCAGGGGCGGATCTACATAGGGTCCAAAGGGGACCACGGCCCCTCCCAATTATTTTTTCAAAAAATATTGATTATTGTATAGAAATTTTTTTTTAGTATTAATATATATACTTGTTTCGCTCTCTAGTATACAGAAGACAAGTTAGTCTAGTGGTAATGATTTGTGCTCTTAGTTGGGAGTTGGGAGTTCAAATCCCAACTTCGTAAATTTTCAAGCATTTTGAAAATATTTTATGTATATTTTTTTTTGCTTTGTTATTTGAGAAATTAACTTTGCTTTTTTGTTTATTCTTATTGAGTTATAGCATTTCTTTTCTTTTGTTATTGAAGTTCAATTAACAGGATAACTTTAATGATTTTTGCATGTAGTAGTACGGCCCCTCCAAAATTTTGATCATGGCTCCGCCCCTGACGGTTATATTACAATAACATAGGTTATATATATAATGAGGCTTCAAAACGGCTCAAAAGTAAGTCATCTAAGTCATCATTATATCATGGTCTATTTTATTGTAAAAAAATAAAATATGTAAAAGATTGTTAAAAAAAAGACAAAAATTGTCAACATGGAAAATCGAACCCAATCAAACAAGAAAAATATGTTGCACCTTAACCACATGAGTTAGAAGAGATACTAACTCTAATTGGATAAAAAAATTATTATAAGTGCAAAGTACGTGCATTTACTAGTAGGTTATAAGCGTGCTCAGATGGCATCTGCATGTAGGTTATAATTTTCTCGTTGATTCGTGAGATTAAGATGATAAACTAATTAGAAAAGTGTAACTGAATGTATCATTTGTCGTTATTAATTTTACAGCAAACGTCTCTTTTATGCAGTTTGATTTTTTAACTTGATACGAAAAGGCTGGGCTTGGACACGTCTCTTTTACAGCAAACGTCTCTTTTATGTCGTTAAGATGATAAACTAATTAGAAAAGGCTGGACTTGGACACGTCTCTTATATATATATATATATATATATATATATATATATATATATATATATATATATATTCGCTTCAAAAAAAAAATTTCGCTTCAAAAAAAAAAAAAAAAAAAAAAAAAAAAAAAATATATATATATATATATATATATATATATATATATATATATAATGTCTCTTATGTGATTTGTTATATATATATATGGTGGGATCAGGTGACACGTACAATTTGACATCTAAAAAAACACACAATCTCACTCGCACGTCATTTGAAATGAATGCTTTAGATTTAAATTCATACCAAAGTTACAAACATGGAAGTCATATTTGACATGCATGCTAATTAATAGTAGGTTGTATTAATTAGTGGAATGTTCAATTTGATATGCATGTTAATTATTACAATTATTCTATCAAATCTGAATCATTTATTTCAAATCACGTTCGGCTGAGATTGAGTGTTTTTTTAGATGTCAAATTTTATGTGTCACATGATCCCTCTCTCTCTCTCTCTATATATATATATATATATAACCATAAAAAGAACGTGGTGTTGAACTTTTAAGGTCAAAATCCTCACAAGCGGTCTTACTTTTGCGTTGATATATAATTGGTTGATGATACAAGAATACTACTTTATACAATAAAAAAATGTCTCAAGAATTGTTTAATGTAACTTGCCAAGATTTGTTTCTTAATTAGCTATTTGTTTGTTTATTCGAGAATTGTTAAGCCAACTTGCTAATATTTTTTTTTAAATTCTCTGCAATGGTAATTACTTTTATTCTTTTGCAAAAGTGAGATTAACTTCTTCTTTTTTTCCCTTGCGTTGTTAACTTCACATAGAATTTAACGTAGTCGAACCTTTTGGAATTCTGCATACGCATATGTTCCTTCTATAATATTCTAGTCTAGACTAGGAAAGGCAGTCATCTAGGTTTGGAAGGTAGGGGTGAGTATTCGGTTTATTCGGTTCCAACCGAATCGAATAACCGAAAATCGAATTGGACCGAAACCGAATAAGTAAAACCGAAATCGAACCGATTTGATCAATAACCGAACCGAACCGAACCAAATTAAATCGGTTCGATTTTCGGTTTATTCGATTTTTGGGCTTATTTGTGTTTTTTTTAATATATATAATAACTAAATATACCTAGATATATTTATTATATATTTATTATATATCTATAATATATACCTATATATATTTAATATATATATATATATATATATATATATATATATATATATATATATATATATGCATGCGGTTAAGAGAGATGCATGCGGCCCAAGTGGTCGGGAGTTCGAGCCTCAGTGGAGGCGAGTTCGCCACAAGTACCCATTGCTTCAAATATATATATATATATATATATATATATATATATATATATATATATATATATATATATATAAATTAAATTTTTTTATTCGGTTTTGGATCGAAAGCGAAACCCAAAACTAAAACAAAAACCGAATAAAAAAATTTAGTATTTTTAAAACCGAAATCGAACCGATTTTTTTTTAAATCGAACCAAATCTCTTAATCAGTTCGATTAGGTTCGATTTTCGGTTCAAAATCGAATAATGCTCACCCCTATTGGAAGGAATACTTGGGCACTTTGACAAGATTTAGACTATATACTTTGGAATAATCAAAAGCATGGCATCGCCATGATTTATTCCTTTATAGATCTTTGGAGAATTATTAGCACGTATCCTAATATTCCATGGCACACTAAGTTCGACCGACATAACTCCAAAGGCCTCACCTAATCAAAAGGTCAGTCAAGTCAGCATTGCAACAAAAATGCTTTTTATACGAACAAACACAAACTTTGTTTCTTAGCACTTAAGCACCTTGTCTGTGTTTGATTGGAATTTTTGTTCCATGAAAAATATTTCCATTACAAATTTTCCGTCAATTGTAGTGTTTGATCGGTTATATTTTTCATGAAAATGTTTTTTTTAAAAACTATCATATTTTATACGGAGCTGCTATATTGTCCGTGGTTTCTAATTGCGGACGTGACCATCGGCGGACGTGGCAGCCAGCCATTGATCTCCTGGTTCGGGTGTGACCAGGAGATAGCAGGAGGGCCAACGGCCGGTCGCCACGTCCGCCAGCGGTCACGTCCGCGGTTACAAACCACGGACAAAATATCATTTTCGTTTTTCATATTTGTTTCTAAAATGGTGGAAAAATTAAACTGGCCCAATCCATAGGAAATATTATTTTCATGAAAAATAACTTATGCTCAACGTTCGAGACTTCTTGTACACACTGTATTATATATCTTTTGGACCATTTGTATTCAAACTCCTATCATAAATAGAATAAATAATATATTTATGTGGCTTAATCTACTGATCTTCCGTTAATCAGCTAGAACTTTGATCTCTCTCATAGGTGACTACAAGAGTCGCTTGGACTCGGTTTATAAGGATCATGTTAATATAATTTCTAATTTTTTGAGACATATATGATTGCATAATTTTGTACATGTTTAATTCCCTCCGCAAGAAAACATAACTTTTTTTTTCTCGCCAAATTAGACTAGACTTTTTCCTCCTTTTTCTCGTCAGAATAATTATTTTTTATAGAATATAAAAAAATAAAAGAACGGCCAGAAACGCGTCCTATCCCGAAAACTTTAAATTACCAAAACGGACACGGTAGCAGGGGCAGAACGGTCATTGGCAGACGAGTCCTATCTATAAATAGCCATGGGAGGGGTTTAGCTGGCAGAAACATAGCAAAGCAAAGCGCAGCCGTTGCTTCTCTCTCTCTCACGAATCCTCCTATTTAAGGAAAACTTTTGCTCCGTGAAATTTCCTCATCGATCGAAATTAGGGTTTCCTCTGGTTCCCGATCCGATCGATTGAACAACTTCGGAAGGATATTTTTTTTGGTGATTTCTAGGGTTTCTCGATCGCCGATTCCTCAATTTTCCCATTGTGAGTTTTCTCGACCGCTCTTTGTCTATGTTTGATATGCTGGTTTATGTTGGACACGTTGCGTCACGGACACTGGAACGGATACGTCACGGATTACTGGAGTGGCCATGTTATATGATGGTTGGGAAGGGATTTTGTTCACGGTCTCATAAAGACTTCTTTTTTTTCGCATGTTTAGGGTTATAATCGCTTATCTATATTTAAATTTGGTTTCTTGATCTCTATTTCTTAGTCGAGAAGGAATTTTCAGGTATTTCATGGAGTACTTATGTATATTTGATGGAATATCATGGAATAGATGGGAGTTTCACGTACGATTTCATCAAATTTAATAGTCTTTTCTATGTATATGTTGGGCAAATGTTATTTTCATTACCTATATTATTTATTTATAATATGTCTTATAAGTGTTATTTTCATTTTCTTAAAATAAATAAATAAAAATTATTTATTGGTATATTTTGATGGATATGATGGATTCGAAGGGTTAAAACCACGCATCTAGATCTAGGTTTAAATTAGGTTTATTGATCTCTCTCTATATATTTGATGGACTTTTTTTTTTAGGTATTTGATGGAGTATTTTTGGTGGAATATTATGAGAGAGAGAGGGATTTCAATTACGAATTCATCAATACAATTTTTTTGATATACTAGATGGGAAATTATTGTATATAAATTTTCATTGAATTTAAAAAGATGTTTTTTTAATTGGAATATACTTCTTACAGAAAATTTGTATAGTCATCTTATTATTGTTGAAGATCCACAGTAGCGAGATTGTTAATTCCCATCTATGTTGGCACCCTACATGGATAGGGGAAAAGAAAGATTGTTAATCCTACTAGTTACATGGATTCTGTACCAAATTTGGTGTGTCCTACCGTTTTTTTGGAGTGTCCAACACGAGGCAACCATGGCTTTTGTTAAAAGTTTCAAGGCATTTTTTTAATGCAGAACAAACTATTACATGGGAGAATGAATTTGTTTTACTTCCTTGATTTCAAACCAAATTAATAATAAGGAAATATGAGCCAATAGTGGCAAAATGTTAAAAAAAACTAATAAATCAGGATAAAAATATGATTTTTTTTTTTTTAAAGAAATTTGTTTGCTTTGTTTCTAGAACTTAGTGAGAGCATCTGCCCTCATTGGTGAGGGGTGCATATTTTGAAGCATGTGTTTTCTGGTGAAATATATGGTGACTAGTTCAATAATATAAATTATTGCAGATGATAGATCTTCAGGTGGATGCTGCAATCTTAATTATAATCTAGAAAAAATGATTTATCATTATAGTGTTTCTGTTCTCTAATATAAATATTTCAAACAAGAGTTGTAGATGAACTGATGAAGTATATTTTTGATCTGTTGAATTGTTCACCAAACTTTGGATCTTGCGTTGTTTTTGTTGTACTGATTTACTTGTTAGTATTTTTTTTTTGTTCTTTCTTCACAAGTTTTGGAAGATTAAAGTAAGATTTGTTTCATACTATTATGCTACTTTATACTTTTGTATCTAAACATTGTTTTCGTTACAAAACAAGATTATAGATTACTGTAGCAAGGAGACAGAACGTGCCTACTGTAGTTTTTGTGTCTTTTAAATAATGTTTTAGCATGTTTACTGGAAGAATCTTAATAATTATTCGGAAGTTAATCCTCAAAAGTCCTGTAGAGATGTTAAGGACGAGTATTAAGTGTATTTTTTGTATGCATCTGTTTCATGAAATTCCTGATGGGAAGACTGACCTTATGACCATATTTTGTATCCTTGGACATCAAATTGGGTACTCCTAGTCGGTTCTCTCAAGTTACGGCTGTTAACGTTTCACAGTCTTTCTTTTTGCAGGAAAATTGAATGTTTTAATGGAATCTAAAGGTGGTAAAAAGAAGTCCAGCAGTAGTAGTTCCATGCAGTACGAAGCTCCCCTTGGCTACAGCATTGAAGACGTTCGACCAAACGGTGGAATCAAGAAGTTCCGTTCTGCTGCTTACTCCAACGTAAGAAAGAAAATGCAAGATCTTCAGTTTCCTACTGTTGTTATCTCTTGTTCATGTTTTAACTTGTTCTTTCTTGCTTTTTGCAGTGTGTCCGCAAGCCATCCTGATATCCCTTCGGATCCCCATCTTCAGTAGCTTAGGATTTCCCTTTATATTCGTCTTGAATTCTGCAAATAAACCAATCTGTCTGGCAAGCTGTTTTCTGATAACCAAACCAGTCTCTCAATCTCTCCTCTTGTCTCCCTCTCTTCTTTACTTCATCAGCTTCTCATTCATTAGCTTTCATACTCATAGTCAAGACAATGGCAGTCAATACTTCTCCGATTGGATTCGAGGGTTTTGAGAAGCGCCTTGAGATTACCTTCTCCGAGGCACCTCTGTTTGTTGACCCCTATGGCAGGGGACTCCGTGCCCTTTCTCGTGTCCAAATTGACTCAATTGTGGATTTGGCTCGGTGCACCATTGTTTCACAACTCTCAAACAAGGATTTTGATTCATATGTCCTCTCAGAATCGAGCCTTTTCATTTACCCATACAAGATAGTTATGAAGACCTGTGGCACTACAAAGCTACTCCTGTCGATTCCAAGGATTCTTGAACTTGCTTCCGAGCTCTCACTCTCTGTTTTATCTGCGAAGTATTCTCGAGGGACCTTTATCTTTCCAGGTGTCCAGCCTTCTCCCCATCGCAGCTTCTCAGAGGAGGTTACCACCCTTGACAGCTTCTTCGGCAAGCTTGCATCAGGCGGGAATGCTTATGTCATTGGTGATCCTGCATCACCCAACCGGAACTGGCACATATACTATGCTACGGAGAAGCCCGAGCTTCCGATGGTTACTCTGGAGATGTGCATGACCGGCTTGAACGGGGAGAAAGCCTCGGTCTTCTTCAAGAGCACGGAGGATGATCAATCTAAGACGATGACGAAGCGCTCCGGGATTCCTGACATCCTCCCTGAGATGGAAATCTGTGATTTTGAGTTTGAGCCGTGCGGGTACTCAATGAATGCAATCAACGGCCCTGCACTGTCGACTATCCATGTGACTCCGGAGGATGGATTCAGCTACGCTAGCTACGAGGCCATGGGGTTTGACCCAGCTGCGATCGATTTTGGCGGTCTGGTCGAGAGGGTTCTTAGCTGCTTTGCCCCAAGCGACTTCTCCGTTGCTGTGACCATCTTTGGTGGGAGTGCACAAGCTGCCTCGTGGGGAAAAGAGATTGATGTGGATGGTTTCGTTCGAATGGATTGCGTGGAGCAGGAGCTCTCAGGGGAAGGGCTATTGGTGTATCAGAGCTTCTCTGCCTGCCCGGTTAGGCCGGAGTCGCCAAGGTCCATCTTCTATACCTGGTCCTCAGAGGATGAGATGGACGAGAAGAATGTGAAAGCTAAGAAGGGAGAATTCTGAGATTGTTCCGTTGGCTTGTTGGAGCAGTGAAGCCAGCTTTTACTTATTTCTATGTTTTATGCATGTTTTTAAATTTCAAACTGTCGACCTCTTTGTCAAAGGTCTAAATAAAAGGCTCCTATGTGACGATTGCTGAGTCGTAAGTCACAGGGGCATTGTTCTTTTTATTATGCATGTCTTTGAACCTCATATTATGGAAATCTGTAATAAAAATTTCCGGTGTTACTGGAACTCGCTCGTCTAGTCTATCTGTGATGTTGTGGTTTGATGGTTTTGGTTTTGGAGTAGTTCTCTTGTGCCTTACTGATCATATTGATTTGGGCTGGTATGTGGACTTTCAAGATGTTTTGTAGTTTTCCTTGTGTACGCATTGATTTGGTTTCTGGACTTTTGATTTGCTACAAGGGAAAGCTCAAGTTTGGAATCTGGAAGAAGAGTAAAGAATTCTTGATTTTGCTTGTGTAAATCCATCAGAGATTTGGTTTCGATCAATCATCCTTCATCCTTATCTTCTCCCTTTCGCTCGTCTTTGTGCCCAAGTAAGTATCAGCATCACCCTACTTGCAGTTGTGATTCTCTTTGCAATCATCCTTTTTGTCCTCAAGACTAACTTTAACTTGAGTAGCGCCTCAACATCAGATTACTTGCAGTCTATTCTCTTCATAATCGTTCTGTGTGTCCTTGTCGAACCTGAGCAAGTAGCGGTGAGCCTTCTGGCTCAAGTGGTAACCTATCCTGGCTGGATATGTTCGATTTTATGGAATTTTTTTTTTTTTTTTTCTTCTTTCAATTATGGTGGAAGTTATAATTTTTTATTTATTTATTTATCGTGAATGGGTTCCTTTGAACTGGGCTACAGGAGACTGCAGACTTCCTTGAGTCAATTATTTCCTGGCGAAAGGATTCCTCATATTATACATGCAAACCTAGGGCTGCAAACAAGCCAAGGCGAGCCAAGCTTTTGTTAGCTTGAGCTTGGCTTGACTCGAGCTCGAGTTTGATAAAAACTTTATTTTAGAGCTTGAGCTTGGCTCGAGCTTGTTTATTAAGCTTGAGCTTGGCTTGGTTTGGGCTCGAGCTTGGCTTGAAGCAAGCTTGATTCAAGCTTGATAAGCTCAAAATCAAGCTCGTTAAGCTTGATTTCAAGTTCGCTCAATTTTATTTCAAGCTCATTAAGCTTGATTTCAAACTTAACGAGCTTGATTTCAATTTAATTAGGTTTGAATTCAATACCAGTAATATTAACAATTTATCTATAAAAATTTAATTAAAAAGTTCCTTAATATCAATTATTAAGGACATATAAATATATAATGCACACAAATATATATATATAATTAGAATTTAACAAAAAACAAAAACAAGATCCTAAACGAGCCAACTCGCAAGCTCAAACGAGCCGAGTACTTCTAAGCTTGAGCTTGGCTCGTTTATTAAACGAGCTCGAAAATGAAGCTTGAGTTCAGCTTGTTTACTAAACGAACCGAGCTCAAACGAACTTTTATCGAGCCGAGCTTCGAGCAGCTCGCGAACGGCTTGGCTCATTTGCAGCCCTATGCAAACCCTATGTTAAAGGTTCGGTTTCCGTTTGCTGCAAGCTCGGTTCTACAGAACCGCAGTGTCAAGAAGAAATACTTGGTTTCTTCTGCGAACGAAACGGATTTAGACCCCGTTTTGTACACTGTAATGTAATCATAATCGCAATGTAATCAAATAATTTTTTTATACAAGTGTACCAAACGTGGCCTTAATATTTTATATGGGACTCATGATCTGCCTGAGAATAGTAGAAGGTTTTTCTCTTCTCCTTGATTGGAGTTATATTATATGGGGGCATATGGCATTTAACAATGCCGGTAATGACATGGATTAGGATAAGGTTGGTGTTGATTAGGGAGTTAATAATTCTAAGTTGGTCCTTGCACGCTTTTAACTTTTTGATTAATTAGCTGGCTAGTGGTCGGGACACACGTGTTGTGTGTGCAATCTGCCTGAGAATTAGCTGATATTGGCCGCGTTTGGTTCAGTCATGATTCATTCATCATAACCTACGGTTTGAAGTACCGGCCAATATCGATCCGATTCGGCCGATACCGATACGGGTTGGCGTGTCCCGATCTGATACTAACCGATATCATATACCGACCGATACGATCATTGGGGGTTTCCTTTTTTTTTGTCAATTCGGCAAAAAAATTGAATAAAAAAATCAATCAACAAGGTATCAAACAATAGTAAGGTTGTAAAAGCATGTAGAAAATTTTATATCACATGTAAACCAATCGACGAGGGTGACTACTATTTCATTCAATTTCAAAACTACTAAGAAAAAGAAACAATCTTGTAAATGCATGAAAATTATGCCTAAATGTATAAAATATTTTCTAAAATGTTAATAATTTATTAATATTTTCTAAAATGTTAATAATTTATTAATATTTTCTTTTTTCCGATACAAAAAAAAAAAATCGATACTCGGATCCTAAACAACTGATACCGATACTTGTAGGAATGATACTCATAGGAATTCTGATACTACTGATTTGAAGGCCCTTTCCTATAGTTGGTTGAGTCATAGATTCAAGGTGTTGTTGATTATGTATTTTTAGTCGGTTAGTATGTATTTTTTTATGTCGAGTTCACTTTAGAAAAAAAAAGACTAAATTTTAACTTATATCCTTAACTATTCAACTTATTCAACTTAATACTCTCAACTTTATAAAATACAAGTTGATGCCCTAAAACAAACAAAAGTACCAAATTATCCTCCTTTCTCTCTCCTCCCATCCTTCCCCCACTAGCTGTTCCATCCCACCCCCTCCCTCGGCTATCCCCATCGCCGTCCCCTCCTCCGGCTGTATCACCCCCTTCCGCCTCCCCTCCCTCTCCGCGTCGGCGGTGGCGGCAGCGGCGGCGACAACGACAGCAATAGCAATGCGGCAGCAACAGTGGCAACATCAGCAACAGCGGCGGCAAGGTTGTCACGTCCCGATCCCGCAGAGTCCTTTCGTCCTCGCTTCGGACTCTGAGAGACCGTTCGTCCTCGCTAAGGCGTGATGCCGTGCAAGCCTAAGTTGCGCTTGCACAAGGCCAAGACCTGTAACAAGATAAGATAGACAAGGTTTGACAATACGTATCGGAACATATCGCAGATAATTAAAGCAGCAGCGGACATATTTCAGAATACAAACATTGAACACAATGGTAACAAGAAACAATTCTCTTTATTGATTTCATCTGTACAGATTACAAGCTCTCGATTCTCTCTGATACAATGTTACATTCTCTCAGAACTTTACAGATTACAATGATCCCGTTCCCATACATTACATCCCTTTATATACAAATCCATCCCTTGCAACAGATGTCATCTCTTGGCATCTCTTCTGATTTCTGGCTCCTGAGGATGAGGCTCGGCTATCGCTTCGGACTATCCTTCTCGATGCATAGTGCACCTGCATGCAGACTGATGGTGGGTCAGTATATCAGCATACTGGTGATTGTGAACAAAGAGCTACATTTGTCTGAAAGATCACTGTTCATTTAGTGAGAAAATGTTTCTTGTGATGTGAACTTGCTACTTTTTACCTACGTACATTTCATGCGTACAGAGTCAGTTTACAAGTCTTTTGAAAACACATCTTTAAAAAGCCAACATATCATTTCTATATTAGCTGCTGTGTCTCCCTTGGGTTCAGTTCGTCGCTAACCGCTCGCATGGGTTCAGCTCGTCGCTAGCCGCTGTGACTTTCTTGGGTTCAGCTCGTCGCTAACCACTGTGACTCGCATGGGTTCAGCTCGTCGCTAGTCGCTGTGACTCGCAAGGGTTCATCTCGTCGCTAAGTGGATACCCCAATGCAAATGCAATATCAAATGAAACCATCATGCATCAATCGAGCAACTCGTAAACAATTCCATCTTCTTCTCAAGCAGGAAATCGTTCTCTTTCTTAGCAGACAATGTACGGATTCTCATACTCAAGATTACTGTCTTGTTATTAGCAATACATTCATTCAAAACTCAGATTCTTATTAGGCGTAAGCAAATCATAAAATGAAACTTTGTCCACTCACACAGATCAATTAATCGTCTTCTGTTGCAGAGCCAGCAATCCGATCTTTTTGTCTATCTAGTACCTTCGCGGAGCGGGGCACTACAGAGGTGGTACAACCGGGGGGCAGGGTTGTGATGGTAGCAACCGGGGTAGAGGGGTGGGGATGGGCAGCTGGGGAGAAGGGTGGGGGAGAGAAAGAGAGGGGTAATTTTGTCTTTTTTTGTTTTTGAATATCAAGTTGAAATTTTTTAATAGTTGATGGTATCAAGTTATTGAGTAAAAAAGTTTAGGGTATCAAATTGAACAAGTTGAGAGTATTAAGTTGAAATTTAGCCAAAAAAATGTACTTATATGAACATAACAGGTACCGTGTTGATCTTTGAAAATTGTGAAGGTTTCTTTCACTTTTTATAATTTTCTCCCTCCTTAAATAAATTTTTTTCTCTTTCCAGCACGTGCGGGCTCAGTTAAATCGTGTGTTTCCCCGCACACGAGTTTTAGCCGGTCATTATGTTGTTTCAGACTCTTCGTGCGGATCTTGTCCGCACTGGCTTTTTCATCATCACCCCATATGCACACCTCGCGTACTCCGCGCGCTCCAGAACCTCACGAGATGGCCGACGTCTTTCGACACCGGCAACTCAATATCTCGCTTCGCCTACAACGCCGAAGGTGTCCCCGACGTCTTTCCGACGCCTACGACAGCCAATGCCATCCAGCCACCCGTTCTATGCGCACAACGTCCTTACGACGTCTTCTCGACGCCCATACGACGCCGCACGACGGACCGCGTGGTCGGTCGTTGTTTATACCCGTGGTAGAATGGTGCCGGTTCTCGACCGTCCGTGCCGCGTCCTAGCCGTTGAGTTTTGATGCACAGACGTCCCATTCTGACCTACGCCAGCTCAGTCCTGAATTAATATACAATTTAAGCAATTTTTGTTTCGATTTAGCTAGAATGTCGCTAAATTAAGATGTTTGGTTTATCGAATTGAATAAGCAAGCAAACAAGCAATCTTGTGTTTGATTCGTGGCGCGACTTACCAAGTCGACGCACTCGCCCTTGTACCGACGCAAGGTGAATGCGTCCCATTCCTTCCCTGTCATGTTATATGTGCATCTCTAAGCAGGATCTATATGCAGGACGCATACGCGCCTACACTTTCAACCCATCGTTCCTTAACTATATGAGGGCCGTTGGCGTATCCGCGCCGGAATGGACTAAAGGAGTTTCTTTCTTTTCTCTCCTTCTTTTCTCAATATTTGGTCGGGCTGCCCGGCGTTTCACGGGTTGGGTCACATCCCAACAACCGAAATATTTCCGCTGCATACCATCATTTGCGGCTTTTCCCATCTTGTTTAAGGATGTGCGCCTACAAAGATTATTCGATTCCCTCCTAGGCCAAGCAGTTCCGGGGAGCTCCGGTATTTAACCGTTTAGGGGAAACACCCGTGCACGGGAGATATCATATTTTATCTCTCGTCCATTCCATTCGACCATACAAAGCCCTTATCATTCAAGCAATCAAATTCAAACAACCAAACATAACCTGTCATGCCCCGCTCCCGTAGGAGCGATCGTCCTCGCTAAGGCGTGATGCCGCACGAGCCTAGATTGCGCTCGTGCAAGGCGGGTTCCATAACGGCCGATTACCGCGGCTGCGACGGGGTCGTCGCACAGAAGTCCCGTGCAGAGACATTGATATATAGTAGCGGAATTACAACCAAACACATGAACACAAGTGATTCAAAAGAATCTCTTTATTGATATTGAATACAAGATTTTATTTGTGGGCGCAAGGCCAAATTATAAGTCTCTCGTGCTCACTTTTCTCTCGATTACAAGTCACTCTGCCCTCTCTCATCTCTCGATTATAATGCTTGAGCCAGTGGAAGCTTCGGAAGGCGATGTCTATACATTATGTCCTGTATAAGTCTTCAGATCACGCGGCCGTACGCTTCGACTCGCCAAGGAACTCTGTGCCTCGACGCATCCAAGCGAGCTCCGCACCACGAGCTTCTACCTGTGCCTGCACATGAAACACTGTGTGGGTGTCAGTACCACTGTACTGGTGGAGTGAGCTCCTCGCCCACCCATACAAAACCTACACGTTTCATTTACTTTGTACAACATAAACCCTTTTTTGATTGTCTTTATATTCTTGCCTTAGGATCAGTTTTAGGACCGGCACCTTAGCACAACTTGTGTATCAGAACCATCCCGTGCTTGCAATGTCAACGTTAACTCATACTTTGTCTCTAGACCACTTCTCGCTGCCCACAACGTTAACCTATCAAGTCGTGTCCGCCTTACGGCCATAATCAGAGACGCAACTACACGAAGGACTCCATTTCCTTGCCTCTAGACCTTTCTCGTGCTTGTATTGTCGACGTACCGACTTATACTTGTCTTTTGTGCCAAACTATGGGACGTAACGACTCGGTCGTGCCACAACTCGATTCGTGCTTTAATATCTCCGAGGCAGTGCCTCCTTGCTTAGTCTCGGCTACACTTGTGTTGTGACAACGCGACCGTGCCTCATATTTCGAGGCCGTGCCCAATAACTCAACGTAACTTCACACAACTTGCCCTACGGCCCTTTTCGACTTAACTCGCAACAGCTCAAGCCTAACTCATACAAACTCTATGCCAACAACTTAACACTCGACGCCACATCTCGTGCCGAAGCACGTCGCCTTCGCTGTAGCCAAATCTTAGGCTCAGACATTGTGTCTTTTTAACTCATACATATTCAACTCAATCCAAAGGCACCTACGCGGATTGCCGCCCGTGCCGACACATCTATATGAATGGGCACTGGCCTAACCAGCCATTTTGGACGTAGCCTGGCAAACGGGACCCTTGCACCGCCGGTTGCGATCCTCGCTGCAAGTCCCCGTACTACCAATTGCCTTTCCAGCGCAGCTACAACCAGTTTCTTCCTAGGCCGAGTCGGTCCCGTGGCCCCGGGTTGCCGCTCGAAGAAACCTTTCCCCTTGTCGACAAGTTGTCCATGACCACGCGCCTACGCTAACTTCTAGACTTAACGTAATGCATGGTCTCATTATTATCACAGTTCCTTTGTTTTACTATTTCCGCTTTTCGTACTTCCTTTGCAGAGCCCCTAAACCAGGGTTGCCTCGGCGACTAACTATCGCTTAGACTTAACATTCTTTGAACTCAGGGAACGGCTACTGCATAGCCTTCCAACTTAACTTGAACATAACGTGTTCCCTTAAGTATCGACCGACCGTAGCTAACTTTCCACTGAACCAACCGTGGCTCGTGCCTCTAAACCGACTCGTGTTCGACCCAACGTTGTCGCCCAAGTCATACTTCATATGACGGGCCTTGGGGTCGTGGGACTATTTATCTTGACAACCGCAGAATGAGTGGGACAGCACGTAGAATAACTTAGGTCGACCGGCGTAACTTTGCCTAACTCACTCAAGCCTACAACTTAACCCAAGGGACGAGCAAAGGCTATGCCAAGCCTTGCGGGACAGGACCGTGCATGCTTTAGCAAGCATTCATGCGGGCGACGCCTATGACTTAGGCTAATTTCATAGTTTCGTGTCAAAGACCAACTTTCCTTCTCCCAAGCCACGGGACGAAGGACCGAGTGTCATTTTCAAAGCATGTCGTGCCCCAACTCTAAGCCGACCGTGGGACGTTTTCCATGTTCTAACTCATTTTGACCCGTCGGGATTATTTTCTTAGCTATGTGGATACGTAGCTTTTATTATCAAGCCTAACTTGTGCAAGTTGAAAACACGATTTATTATGTGAAGGCAAAGATGAGGAGAGTTCACCGAAACTACCCCACCTGAGCGATGTCTCCGAGCAAGCCGTTGCAAGGCTAAGGCCGAACACCGTCGGCGTTTCGATTCCTCCGATTGACTTTGCAGGACGGGGCACTACATCATACACCACTCAGAACAAGTCTCGTCCTCGAGACTTTTCTGAAGGCAAGCTATCCTACCATTTCTATGGCCAAGACTTAATCGTACACATTTCGCCTACGCGTTCCTTCGATTCCGAGCCACGCACGCACTATTATCAATCTTTCCTTTAACACGATTTCAAGATCTCGACACACTCCCATCTTTCAAGCCTTGCTTGAACTCGTTGTATCATTTGGCTGGATCGTGCACGCATTCTAAGCGTCCCCAAAATACATGCATTCAGCCAAGCCGTATGATAGAAAATTTGTCATTCTCACTCGAGTCGCATCGTGCACATACCCAGGCGTCCCTGAAATATATGCATGTTAGCCGAGCCTCGTGAGCTGGGTTTCCTACATTCGTGATTCACGCTATCCATCCATGCCAATCCTCAAGATCAATCCTTTGATTGATAACTCATGAAACAGGGCATCTCGCCTAACCGCTAGGCCATTTCTTTTCGAGGCTAAGTCAATGTCAGGATTGGAATCATAGTTCCCCAACAATAATGCCAACACTGACCCCAATCCTAGGGTCAAACCAAAGTCGATCATACGGGGTCTTCTACCCAAGCTCGTGTCACTCAGATTTCTAAACATCGAGCACGATCACCTAATTCGCATTACGGCACGCGTTGCGTATATTCAAATCCCTTCAATTCACCAATTCTAACCAATTCATGTATTCGATCACGAGGTCGTCTCGCTTGACAATACGTTGCGCCCCAATCTCACGTGAGTCCGATTATCCATGGTGGTTCGTGAATCACCACGTAATGCTCCCACGGAATAATCATTCTCATCGGGGCGTAACTCTTATTTGAGTTTAGACTCATTCATTCTCGATACGTGGATTGGACCTACTCAATCCTCAAGTTCAATCGACAAGCACACCAATTCAATCTTGAGTCTATCTTCGCGTCAAACCACCAGTTGAAGCACAAATTGTCGCACCGTGCAAGTTTGACCACTCCCGCTGTATGAATCACCATACCAGCGCTCACGCAGAGTGATCGCCCTAATCGGCATGACGCATGTGCGAGGCTGGAGTAGCGCTCACATAAGACAAGAACGTCAATGTTGTGGTTATCGACAAAGCAAATCCAAACATTCCAGTTTTCATCCAAGCCAAGTTCGATCGTCATTCATTCAACTTAGAAAATCCTCGAGCCAAGTCTATCTTTTCCTCGACATATTTTGTTCAACATTCTGTGTATAGCATCCATCGGAACAATGACATTTGCACGATCGTCATTCGCCGAGCCAGAGTACCCCCGAGTTATCGCATATCGATCTTTGATACGCCTCAATACCATCGACGATATGCATAACCTGACGATCTTCCTTGCAACCAATTTCGAGTCGTGCATTGATGCTGTCGTCCGAACTGGATATTCCTCAATTTTCTCGATACTCAAGATCAAGTTCAGTCGCTTTTCCTCAAGCTCGTTTCAAGATCGTTATTCAAAACTCAAGTCACATTTCAGTTGCATCAATCCGATATCGCACGCACGATCCTCTAAGTTTTCTCGATCAAGACCATTCATTTTCATTCATCGTTCCGAATCGTTTTCTAACTCGCGTTGCTCATTCACAAGTTGTCCGAACGAGATGCTCGTTTGGGACATTCGAAGTCACGATCAACTAAGCGTGACACGTTCTACGGCTTTGCGCGATCGCATCACTTGCCGACATACTCGTACGATCCGTGAATCCTTTAGTCTCGCTCGAACAATTTCTATAACGTCCATACACCACTCAGGGTTCGAGCCACTCGACTAACCGTCGACACTCAATCTTATTTTTCTCCGAACCTATCACATACACCACTCGGATTCAAGCCATACGATCTAGTCCTCAATCGCGATCGCGTCATGCGCTAAGACATCCTTCAGATTCGTTCGACGAATCTCTAGCATAATCGCTCACGTCGTCTCGACGTATTAAGTCGTTCACACAAATCCTCAAAATCCAAGCCAATCTTTCGTGCACGCCTAAGCGTTAGTTTGACAGCGTTCCTATCGATAGACACTCTAAGTATATCTCCGTTCCCGACCGAGCGGTACTTGATATCGCTCGCAACTCGTTTGTACCAAGGGTCGAGGTGCGCGACGCGAAACACAACTTAGCCAAAAAGGTCGTGTGCATAGCCATCCCATGCGGACTATATTTCGAGTTTGCATGCTCAATTGCTAGGGTCGACGTTGGACTAATTAGGCACGCACGCGATTTCCTAAGCTCGACGTAGGACTATTCGGGCATACGTGCGACTTTGCTAACATTAGCACATGTTTTCTATCGAGTCAAGTTTGCAACGTTCGGCACAAAGGCCCTATCGACGCATTTGGCAACGGCCTACCGATGCATTAGATTGAACGCTTGTACGAGCTTTCGAAAATATTTAGACTTATTGTATGGACATGCCGAAGGACATTTGAGAGAGAGCGCACCAACGATAACAACTTGCGGAAGCAACAGAGTTTTGCGGAAATATCAAAGTTAAAGAATTCAATCGACGGTCCAAGGACGTAAAGCCGTGCTCTGATACCAATATGTCACGCCCCGCTCCCGTAGGAGCGATCGTCCTCGCTAAGGCGTGATGCCGCACGAGCCTAGATTGCGCTCGTGCAAGGCGGGTTCCATAACGGCCGATTACCGCGGCTACGACGGGGTCGTCGCACAGAAGTCCCGTGCAGAGACATTGATATATAGCAGCAGAATTAGAACCAAACACATGAACATAAGTGATTCAAAAGAATCTCTTTATTGATATTGAATACAAGATTTCATTTGTGGGCGCAAGGCCAAATTACAAGTCTCTCGTGCTCACTTTTCTCTCGATTACAAGTCACTCTGCCCTCTCTCATCTCTCGATTACAATGCTTGAGCCAGTGGAAGCTTCGGAAGGTGATGTCCATATATTATGTCCTGTATAAGTCTTCAGATCACGCGGCCGTACGCTTCGACTCGCCAAGGAACTCCGTGCCTCGACGCATCCAAGCGAGCTCCGCACCACGAGCTTCTACCTGTGCCTGCACATGAAATACTGTGTGGGTGTCAGTACCACTGTACTAGTGGAGTGAGCTCCTCGCCCACCCATACAAAACCTACACGTTTTATTTACTTCGTGCAACATAAACCCTTTTTCGATTCTCTTTATATTCTTGCCTTAGGATCAGTTTTAGGACCGGCACCTTAGCACAACTTGTGTATCAGAACCATCCCGTGCTTGCAATGTCAACGTTAACTCATACTTTATCTCTAGACCACTTCTCGCTGCCCACAACGTTAACCTATCAAGTCGTGTCCGCCTTAAGGCCATAATTAGAGACGCAACTACACGAAGGACTCTATTTCCTTGCCTCTAGACCTTTCTCGTGCTTGTATTGTCGACGCACCGACTTATACTTGTCTTTTGTGCCAAACTCTGGGCGTAACGACTCGGTCGTGCCACAACTCGATTCGTGCTTCAATATCTCCAAGGCAGTGCCTCCTTGCTTAGTCTCGGCTACACTTGTGTTGTGACAACGCGGCCGTGCCTCATATTTCGAGGCCGTGCCCAATAACTCAACGTAACTTCACACAACTTGCCCTACGGCCCTTTTCGACTTAACTCGCAACAGCTCAAGCCTAACTCATACAAACTCTATGCCAATAACTTAACACTCGACGCCACATCTCGTGCCGAAGCACGTCGCCTTCACTGTAGCCAAATCTTAGGCTCAGACATTGTGTCTTTTTAACTCATACATATTCAACTCAATCCAAAGGCACCTACGCGGATTGTCGCCCGTGCCGACACATCTATATGAATGGTCACTGGCCTAACCAGCCATTTTGGACGTAGCCTGGCAAACGGGATCCTTGCACCGCCGGTTGCGATCCTCGCTGCAAGTCTTCGTACTACCAATTGCCTTTCCAGCGCAGCTACAACCAGTTTCTTCCTAGGCCGAGTCGGTCCCGTGGCCCCGGGTTGCCGCTCGAAGAAACCTTTTCCCTTGTCGACAAGTCGTCCATGACCACGTGCCTACGCTAACTTCTAGACTTAACGTAATGCATGGTCTCATTATTATCACAGTTCCTTTGTTTTACTATTTCCGCTTTTCGTACTTCCTTTGCAGAGCCCCTAAACCAGGGTTGCCTCGGCGACTAACCATCGCTTAGACTTAACATTCTTTGAACTCAGGGAACGGCTACTGCATAGCCTTCCAACTTAACTTAAACATAACGTGTTCCCTTAAGTATCGACCGACCGTGGCTAAC
Organism: Iris pallida; assembly: GCA_029216955.1. NCBI lineage: Eukaryota > Viridiplantae > Streptophyta > Magnoliopsida > Asparagales > Iridaceae > Iris > Iris pallida. The sequence continues at coordinate 20,554,119 of JANAVB010018993.1, read as the reverse complement.
TTTCCACTGAACCAACCGTGGCTCGTGCCTCTAAACCGACTCGTGTTCTACGCAACGCTGTCGCCCAAGTCATACTTCATATGACGGGCCTTGGGGTCGTGGGACTATTTATCTTGACAACCGCAGAATGAGTGGGACAGCACGTAGAATAACTTAGGTCGACCGGCATAACTTTGCCTAACCCACTCAAGCCTACAACTTAACCCAAGGGACGAGCAAAGGCTATGCCAAGCCTTGCGGGATAGGACCGTGCATGCTTTAGTAAGCATTCATGCGGACGACGCCTATGACTTAGGCTAATTTCATAGTTTCGTGTCAAAGACCAACTTTTCTTCTCCCAAGCCACGGGACGAAGGACCGAGTGTCATTTTCAAAGCATGCCGTGCCCCAACTCTAAGCCGATCGTGGGACGTTTTCCATGTTCTAACTCATTTTGACCCGTCGGGATTATTCCTTTAGCTATGTAGATGCGTAGCTTTTATTATCAAGCCTAACTTGTGCAAGTTGAAAACACGATTTATTATGTGAAGCCAAAGATGAGGAGAGTTCACCGAAACTACCCCACCTGAGCGATGTCTCCGAGCAAGCCGTTGCAAGGCTAAGGCCGAACACCGTCGGCGTTTCGATTCCTCCGATTGACTTTGCGGGACGGGGCACTACATAGCCTTGAGTCTGAGACTCAGACTTTATCATCTCGCGTCTCTTCCGTTAACTTTCTGTGTTCTTACGTTTCATACTTCGTTTCAATGATTCAATGGCATCGTACCTCAACTCATTGCTCGTCAACCGAACGACGACCCGAAGGTCTCGAACACCTTTCGAGGCATTATGTCATATCCAACAGTTCCGCCACATTCATGCCACAACTGTATTCTCTCGCAACGAAGCCATCTTTTATTATCTCATACACGAAGGCACATTTCGACCGTATCCCCATGTTCTATAACTTAGCATTCAATGTTCGGGCTTGTGCACTAGGACGCTCGCCTATTGTCTTTCATTGTTCTAGCCGTTCTAATTCGTGCGCAAAGGCACGGTATGGTTCGTGTACTAAGGCACTCGCCGAGTACAGTTATCCCATATTCTTACGGCTTGCGCACCGAGGCGCTCGCCTTAGCGATATCCAATGTTCCATAGCGACTTGTGCATTTGATGCACGTTTCATTTCAATTGTTCTAACTTAGTGTTTGACTCACACTATGATTTACTTTCCGATCGAACCACGCCCGTGGCGTCGATAGGTTAACTTTTAGCATATAATGATATATTTGACTTATCGAATGAAGGAGTAAAAAGAAGTCAATTCCCCCACCTTGAGTCGATACGCCTTTGTCGTTTTGCCGAGCCGATGCGGCTCGATTTCATAACTCCGTTGCACGGCCACTCTCCTGACTTAGCCATTCGAGCACTTCGTGCTTCATTGAATCATACGTCCGATTTGCCTTAGCGTGTCCAAGTCTCAGCCCGTCGCAAGGCGACGATTTGATTTCGCGGACCCCTTACTAAATATCGCAAAAGATCGACCTCTAATATTTTTGCGTCAAAGTATAACCTGCACACGAAACCAAATAAAATCAATACTTGCATCGATTTGGACTTGCGCCTTGGTCCATTCGATTTCTTAGAATCTTCGAGCCGATTCAACGCACTCATCCTTCGGGGCAATGCGGCACTTCGCATCGATTCAACTCGATGCATTCTTTCGGGGCAAGGCAACTCTTCGTATCGACTTAGTTCGATGCGTTGCTCGGGACAACGTAACTCTCGTATCGATTCGCATCGATACATTTCTTTCGGTCAACGCGACTCGCTAAGTCAATGTCTCAGCGTAATGCACCGTGCGGAGCGGGACATTACAGAATATACCACTCAAAACAAGGTTCGTCCTCGAACCAAAACCAACACTCCGACTAAGTGTTTTATAGATCATTTTACGATCTCGTCCCACAAACGTTGTTCAGTTTCACACTATCTTGCAAGCTTTTCATTAACATTTCAAGTCTTTCCTGCAGCTCGATTTGAATTTTGTATACAACTCGATTTGGATTCATACCTATATTCAAGGCGTCCCGAAGATATATGTATTTTGACCAATTCCAGTGGTAGCAAATTGGAACAAAGCTGACAGGTAAATTTCAATCCTATGCTTGCCATCTCGTACTCTCGATCGGACTTATCCTTAGCAACTGTTCTTGACATTTCATCGTATATGTATATTCGATACATACGTGATTCATTCAATAAAGTCACTGTACGCTACGCGATTCAAAATTGCCTTTCTCATTTTGTATGTTTCATATGGACTACCAACTCTATGCGTCGCGTCAAGCCGTTGCGCATCCAATCACAACGAGTCTCCACAATACCTTGTGTTCGAAGTCGCCACCCAACTATTTTCGACGTCTGGCTTATGCAACTTATCTCGATACGATTTTGTTTGTTGACTTACGAACGCATCAACATTCAGGACTACGTCCGCTAGGTTACTTACATAATCCCCGTGCTTAACTTCTCCCGACACAACTTTAAATTGACATTGCACAAAGGCTACAATCTATCCGACACAAAAGTTTACATCAAGGCGACGGTGCTCAAGGCAACGATCGCCTTAGCACGAAGGTCTTTACGACGCGTCTTACATTCAATTTCCTAACGAGTAGGAATTTACTAGCCAAATTCTCAACTTATCCATCTCGCAACATCGAATGTAAATTTTGATTCATGCAAGCTCAATTGCAAGGTGAATCCGAATCTAACGACATGACTCGTAAGTCATTCCCTTATCATTCCCTCTCGTGCATAGCACGTTTCTCGCAATCGCCTATCCGAATCACCAAGTCCGTTGGTGAATTCTAGTTCGACCGTCGACCAACATAACCATTCAAGTATTCATCCGACGAATACTCAAAATCTAACTATATCATTCTCAATCGAAAGCTGTTCCAACAATTCTCGATCGCCTAGACTTATCGTCAACATGCACCGTGTTATATTCGTTATCGGTGCAATCTCATATGCGATATCGCATGGGTCATCTTACGGTCTGTATCATTCAATTTGATTTGGCAGTCAAGTCTTCTAGGGTCAGCTGCCCCGAAGCTACGCTCGATAATTGTGGATCATCACCGAAGGACAGTTTACTACGAATCATGCTATATCTTATTTCGGAGCCAAATCACGTTCCGACGATTCTACGCGACTACCCAATTTTGGACAAAACCATTTCTATCGGCACAACTGATGCGCAACTATCCTCCGAGTCAAGTCATGCACTACCGTTGATGATTTTGCAATTTACGAAACATCTACTCATATCGAGTTCGAGTATATCTTATTCGCGGGTCGATACACGAGATGTTATACGCATCGAGCAATCGTCAATGACTTATAGTCCCGTCTTGATCAATCACGAAATTCATGATCAACCAGTTCGTTCCTTCTCCTATCGTTATTTACAAAACTTTGATAGCGCAAGGCGCACTCCATTTTGTAATCCCACATCGTGCTTACATTTCCTTACGTATCGATCTCGATACGTCGTATCCATTTCGATAACGTAAGGGTCAACTTTGAATCCGTTTTAACGTCGACAACTTGCATTGCATACGTCCAAGTTCGCAATAAAATTTTCCATACACATTAACTTGTTTTTCGATTCGTGCATCCCGCTATACTTTTGATCGCGTAACTGAGTTACCGATTATCCAACATCGAACCCTTAAGTCATACGATCTCGCCCTCTAAGTTTTGCGTGTTTTTCAGTCGTACTCAAATGAGTTTCGCCGTAACGTAACCAACTATTTCTTAGGCACGATTACTCACGTCAACCAACTCTTCACCGAAGTCGCACATCGTGCGATTCGATTACAATTCGCATCACTTAACATTTCTATAGAAATTGCAAGTCGTGCGATTCGATTCGTCTCGCCCAACATTTCTATCGAGATCGCAAGTCGTGCGATTCGATTCGCCTAGCCGAACATTTCTATCGAGATCGCAAATTGTCACGCCCCGCTCCCGTAGGAGCGATCGTCCTCGCTAAGGCGTGATGCCGCACGGGCCTAGGTTGCGCCCGTGCAAGGCCAAGTCCAGAAACGGCCGATTTGAGCTAGGCCACAGAGTCGCACAGAGTGTCCCCATTGCAGCGGAAAGTAAATAAACACAAGTAGAAGCAAATTCGAACTCTTTATTGATATTCAAGAAGGTTACAAGCGGCGCTAGGCCGATATTACAAATCGCTCGAGACTCTCTCTCTCTCTGAAACATAGAAGGCGTGCCAAGTGGCTTACAAGATGGAATGATACATGGCGATGTTCCGATACCTTATGTCCTGTATAGGGTGCTCCAGCTCCTTACAACGCTCCAAGGCTCGAGAGATAGCTCCGCGCCTTAGCACGTTCGAGGGAAGCTCCGCACCCGCCGACGATCCCTGCTTCCTGCAAGCAGACTGTGGGGTTATCAGTATATTGTTATGCACTGGTGGGGAGGCTAGCTCGCCCACAATGCTATCATTACCAAATACGTAATATTTACTTTTGTGCACCGTCTATCATTCATTGTCTTTCTAATCTTGCCTTAGGGTCAATTTCATGGCATATCTCATAGCCTATCTCGTGTTGCTGATTTCAAGTGTCGCATGGAAATACATACATGATTTATCCATACTTACCGTCCGGCCTTTCCTGTTCAATGTAAACCAAGTTAGTCAATAATTCATATATTTTAACTTAACATGATTCGCGTAAACATTCAATACCAAGGGCGTGTTCCTGCCTTAGATTCTAACACGTCGTAGGCGTGTTTTCAATTTCATTTGCACGAAGTATTCATTATCATTTGGTATGATACATTTCAAGCCGTTCGGTAGGCGATTGTTCATTTAACTTAGACTACTTTGATTTCAATGCAAGGACTTGCACGTGGATAGCCACCAGCAAAGTCCACTTAATCTATATGCACCGGTCGCTGGCTTTACAAGCCATTTTGGACATTTCTCCTTGGTATTTCTCAACTTAGCATAGGGTGATGGCTGGTACATCCCGTTAAGTCTCTTGAAATACCCTGCACTTACGTCTTCCGGTGCCCAAGCCCGCACCCAGGCAGCCCGTAAGTCCCGACTTTTGATTCCGCCTAGGCCGGCCATGGTATACTCCACACAACGCTCGTGCCGCAGAATCCTTCTACTATACGGCCACGGTATACTCCACACAACGTCCGTGCCGTTTGTCCACGACCATTTCGTATTATCTTGTCATTTAAACTTAGCAGCTATCTCCGAGCCGTAGGCTAACCCTTAGCCATAATGCGTTATCGACCAGGTTGGCGTCCGTGCAGCACGGGTAGCGAGCCCCGTTGCACGTGCCCGTCACACCTGTCGCTAACCATTCTTTCCTTTCTTATCTTTTATGAATTCTTTCTTTTCTTTCTTTCTTTCACTTGTTCGTTAATTCATCGATTCATTCACGTATTCATTCATTCATTCATTCATTCGTTGATTCATTCATTCACGCATTACTCAACTCCCAGTACGGGAGTCGTCTTGGCGACCCATCGGTCCCATAGTCTTTCAATGTTGCTATACTCTACTCGGAACGACTATGTTGATAGTCTTCCTATTTCATTATTGTAAACCATTCATTGTTTCATTGTTTGAACGCATAAGTGACTTGAACATAAGCTTGTGCCTTAGCACGAGCGCGGAGCGCAGTGCGAGAGTTCACATTTTTCAAGTTCCTTTCCACATTCTATACAAGCATACAAGATGGGATTATTTCCTTAGCTAGGTGCGTTGAGTCATTTATTAGCATGCACGGTGTTATCGTCTAGCGATTCTCGTGATAGTGTCCGTACTGTTATGTGTCTAGGCTAAGCAAAGACGGGTTCATCGGAGCCACCCACCTTAGCGATGTTCGCATCGGCCGAGCGATACTCCGAGTGCGCCTTTGAAAGTCTAAGTCTGGATTCATCTTGACGGCCAATGTAAGCCTTGCATCGATTCTTCTTCAGGTCGATGCCAACTCTTCGGGTCGACGGCTCATTTGAGTCGTTGTACTTGCCGTTTGATTCGGCGTTCCGCTAGGGCAGAGCGGATCGTTACATAATACACCACTCAAAATAAGTCTCGTCCTCGAGACTTTCTGAGTGCAGGTTATCCTACCATTCCTTAACTCGTGTCGTCGTGTTTCTTAGACAATTCTATCGAACGGCTCTATCATTCGATGGCATCGAACCATACTCGATACTTTTCTAAGTTCCGTGTCGCATACGTTTGGTCGATTTTATTGAATGACTTTTCATTCATTTCAGAGTTGATGGTTCTTATTCAATTGTCGCATTTCTTCGACTTTGTTGCTGTTTCGACGTATCATGGGACTGAAACGGTCGTACGAGGTGCGTTGAAATTCTCAAACACGAGAGTCGTAGGCTGAGGCAAACTCACTCATTCGTTCATGCGCAACTCAACACCCACTTGCAGCTGCATTCGAGTTCATCATATCGCTGAATTTGGATCGTGCACGTATTCAAGGCGTCCCCCGAATACGTACATTTCAACCAAGCTTAGCGACTAGCAAAGTCGGACAAGCTACTCGTGATTGTTTTGATTTGCTGATCGTTTTGCTAACTTCGATTTAAACTGAACTCATGTGCGTATCACATATCATTTATCTCGGTCCTCGAGTTGATTCGATTCGCTTCTCAAGCGCTCTTGTCAACGAAATCAATACGATTTCTTCTTAGCGGAGTCGGCCAAGTCTAAGTAATTTCCTTCCAATTCGAGACCAAGTATTGCACTATCATCGAGTACGTCTTCCGACCAATGATTTAATTCGTTATTCCAACTTTACTTGTGCATCATCCATTCCTATCATTCCCATCGTTTGGGGCCATTATCGTTGTAGTTCATGCACACTCCTAATTTTCTGTCCTACTCTAAGTCTTGTTGCCCCAAGTCTATCATCCGTCCAGACGATACTATAATATCAATCGCACAGGTTCAATCACTCGGTATAGGGTCCTCTCCTATCCGCTAGGCTATTTCTTTTCGAGACTAAGTCAATGTCAGGATTGGAATTACAGTTCCCCAACAATAATGCCAACACTGACCCCAATCCTACGATCAAACCAAAGTCGGTAGTCTGGGGGTTTTCTATCCAAGCTCGCGTCACTCAGATTTCTAAACATCGAGCACGATCACCTATTCGCATCAATGTATTCGTTGCGCATATTCGAATCCATTCAAATTACCCAATCGACATACTTTACATATCCATTCTAACCAATTCATGTATTCGATCACGAGGTCATCCAGCTCGACAATACATTATGTCCCGATCTCACGCGAGTCTGATCATCCACGGTGGTTCATGAATCACCATGCAACGCTCCCGCAGAATAATCATTCTCATCGGGGCGTAACTATTGTTTGAGTTTAGACTAACTCATTTTCGATACGCGGATTGACCTACTCAATCCTCAAACTTAAATCATCAAGCACACCGAATCATTCTCAAGTCACCTTCGCGTCAAACCACAAGTCGAAGCAATCAAATTGCCACGCCATTCAAGTTCAATCACTCCCGTTGTATGAATCACCATATCAGCGCTCATGCGGAGTGATCGTCCTAATCTGACGCGACGCATGTGCGAGGCTGGAGTTGCGCTCGTATAAGACAAGAACGTCAATATTGTGGTTGTCAACGAAGAAAATCCAAGCATTCTCATTTTCATCCAAGCCAAATCAATTTGACAGTCTGACCGTCATGCGTTCAACTAGAAAATCCTCGAGCCAAGTCTATCTTTTTCTCGACACATTTTTAACATCCCAAGTATAGAATCCAACGAAATAATGACATTTGCACGATCGTCATTCGTCGAGTCAGAGTACCCCCGAGTTATCGCATATCGATCTTTGATACGCCTCAATACCATCGACGATATGCGTAACCTGACGATCTTCCTTTGCAACCGATTTCGAGTCGTGCGTTGATGCTGTTGTCCGAGTTGGATATTCCATAATTTTATTTAATATTCAAGATCAAGTTCAACTGCTATTCCTCAAGCTAGTTTTAAGATCGTTGCTCAAACTCAAGTCACAATTCATTTAAATCAATCCGAAATCGTACGCGCGATCCTCTAAGTTTTCTCGATCAAGACCATTCATTTTTATTCATCGTTCCGAACCATTTTCTAACTCGCGTTGCCCATTGACAAGTTGTCCAGCGACATCTCGTTCGGGACTTTTGAAGCCACAGCCAACTAAGCGTGACACGTTCTAAGGCTTTGCGCGATCGCATCGCTTGCCGACATACTCGTACGATCCGTAAATCCTTTAGTCTCGCTCGAATGATTTTTATGACGTCCATACACCACTAAGGGTTCAAGCCACTCGACTAGTCGTCGACATTCATTCTTATTCTTCTTCGAACCTATCACATACACCACTCGGATTCAAGCCATACGATCTACTCCTCAATTAGGTTCGCATCATTCGCTAAGAAATCTTTCAGATTCGTTCGACGAATCTCTAACGTAATCGCTTGCGTCGCCTCGACGTACTAAGTCGTTCGCACTAATCCTCAAAATTTAAGCCAATCTTTTAGGTACGCCTAAGCGTTAACTCGATAGCGTTCCTATCGATAGACACTCAAAGTGTATCTCCGTTCTTGATCGAGAGATACTTGATATTGCTCGCAACTCGATTGCACCATAAGGTCTAGGTGCGCGATACTCTGCACAACTTAGCCAAAAGGCTGCGTGCATAACCATCCCGTTCGAACTATACTTCGGTCTCGTGTACTTGTTTGCTGTCAGCGTGAGTTCATTCTAGCACGCACTGCGTTTGCTAACTCTTAGCATCGGTTCCTTACAACTCAAGTCCGTTGTGATGTGTCACGCCCCAGTTCCAAATAATCGGATCGAGAACACGTGGCATGCCAGCTGTACGATCAGACATAGTTAACCCAATTTAATGGACTATGACTAGTCGTAGTACGCTGAAGTAAAACTAATAATAATAACAACACAGGCAGGTAATATCTAGTCTCATCCATGAAACAAATAATAGACAACTGCAAAGAGAGTCTCCAGAGTCACAATAAATGTCAAAAGAAAGACCAAACACTGCACAGTACATTTGGAATGAAATGAAATGGAATGTAGAAAATAACTGAATACAGGAAATGAACCCACATCAGAAGATAAAGCTAGCCTCCAAAGGATCAAGGCTGTGGCTCCACCTCAAGGTCGTCGTCTAATCCAGCTACTCCGTAATCAGTCGGGTAGGAATCCTCGTCAAGCTCTGGAAAAAATACCAGGTCCTCAGAGGAACATAACAAATACACAGGAAAAATGACATGCAAGATAATACTGAGCAGTAAAGTAAAAGTAACTAAATAAATATGTTACTAAGTAATTCCTTAACCAAACAAGGACAGGAAATACGTAGTACACAATTTAAGGTGTTCTAACCATCTAAGTGTAAATGTATTTTGAGACATCTCTAGTGGCACATGAGAGGGGAAGAAGAAGAAGAAACGTCCACCAAGCATTCTACGGCTTGAGAACGAGGGGCTACGAGCATCCAGCGTACATTGGAAACAGAATTCTCATACACCACTAGTAGACTCTCCCCACCCAATGAATACCTGTACCGTATACACGGTACAAATAATATGCAAGACGGCCATATACATATAATGTAACTAACCACTGCTACAACTCAAGATCACATGTTAATGGCCAATCAACACAAAATCTCTGCACTCAACTCACTCATTTGTGATGCGTGTCTGAGACGTGTCAAGTTATACTAACTATTCACAGGGTAGTCATAAATGGTGACGAGTGCACACAACTGTAATAACTGGTCAAATGTAATACTGCATAGTAAAGTCAAGCAAGGTGTACTTGCCTGTGTCCAATAGCTGAAAATCCGAGTCTGGTATCGAGTCCAAGTTCCGAGAAATGAATAATCCTACAATAACATTAACCCTAATTCATTACTATTTACCCAAATTAACTATACATTTAATTGATAATTAATATCAAACCATTACTACTAACTAATCATTACTAATAAATATGAATAATATCATACAATAATAAGTATGAAGCACTTATTATTATACTTTATATTCTGAAATTATTAATACAATTAATAATTTAATAATTAATAAATTACTTATAACTAATTAGTTAAACAATTAGGAAACACATGCATTCACAAATTTCCATTAATGATAAATACTAGTTAATAAATAATGACAAGTCTAAATTTGGTAAAAAAAAAACACTTTTCCATGAAATTCTACTGTAAATAATATTTTTAATATTATTTACCTAATTTATAAGTAAATAAAATATTTAACTACTAATATATAAAAATCACTATTTTAGCTATTGCAATTAGAATTAAATGTTAAAAATTCACTAATAAATTGGGAAAAATCATAAATCACAGAAAATAACATTTCCAACAGTGAATTTACATTTATGAGCATTACCAATAATAATTTATATTTATTATAAATTAAAACTAGTATTGAACTAATTACATAATCAAATATATTTAACTCTGGTTTAATGCCAAATAAATACCGAACATAATTATTCTATTTTGAAAATTTTACAGTAAATAGATATAATTATTATCTCTCAGTTTTGTATAAAACTCATTAATTAATTCTTAATGAATTAATTAATAAAAATCCAAAACAGTGCAAATAAACAGTCATTTAGAATCAGTAATTCACAGTTTAAAATATAAATAAAATATCTAAACTATTTATTAAATCTTGAAAATTTAACAGTAATTAGATTACATAATTACCTACAATTTATGTATAGATCATAACGAGTGATTCCTAATGGATTAAATTCTAAAAATCAAAAACAGCATATATAATTCTGTGGAACTTTACACAAAAACTGCATTATTGACATCAGTTAAAATACTTAATAAATACGAATAATTTGTATAAAAATCTGATACAATTAATATAGAATCTATACTAATGTCTCTAATCAATAGGCTAATAATTTAGGTACAAATTACTATCAATTTATCCTTACTTAATTAATTACACAGCCATAATCACACCAAATAATTACTTCACATTCACGAAGTAATATGGATAAAATCATAATAATTCACAACAATTTCTCTACAATTTATTTCTAATTCTACGCTAAATTAACAATCATTAAACATTAATAATACTAATTAAAATCATTATTTCTTCCTTACACAAATTATTAATCAATGACTATTTGCAGGAAAAGAGAATATAGAAATTAATGCTCTAGGTTTTGTAGGGGGATATCCTCGTGACAAAGCCATGTGGAGGCTCGAGATCGTACCTGCCGACTGCAGGGAGTCGGGGCTACGCTACGGAGGCGATGGCGCTGCCGGAGATGGCCTGAACGCCGAGGACGAGGTGATCTCCTCGCTGAATGCACGCCGGCCGGGATAGGAGGGAAGGGGAGTTCTCGGGTAGCCGGAAAAATGGAGGGGGAAGAAGTTGTGGTGTGGCCGAAAAAATGGAAGGGAAGGAGAGGTTATCATTCGGTTTCATGAGATCCACACTTTGTGGTAACCGAAAATCAATGGGTAGGGAATGGGTTAAGGGTTGGTTAAGTAAATCAAGCATTATATTTATATAAACATGTGAATTTATTTCTTAATTAAAATAGAGACTAAAAATAGATTAGGGTTAGGACTAAACTTGGGTTAAAGGTTAAGTTATCTAGAGTTTTAATTAGGTTTACACATTACCACACATCCACAGTTGAATATAGCCACATATATATATATATATATATATATATATAAAAAAAAAAAAATATATATATATATATATATATATATATATATATATATATATATATATATATATATATATATATATATATATATATATATGTTACTATATATCATCAACATTAATTAATTACTAGTTAAAATAACAATTTAATAAAAATAAAATAAAAAAAACAAAAATTTAATTTGAGGGGTTTTACATTCTACCCAACTTATTAAAATTTCGTCCTCGAAATTAAAACAATTTGGAATCATAGAATGCTAGGGAATTGTTCTAACACACAACATTGGCACACAAAAACACAATTCTAAACCTAAGAAATTTTTACAGACTAAAATAAGCATATTCTAGAGAATGATTACTTGCAAAATTAAATCATACCAGACGCCTCACGAAGGTATGGAAAACACTCCAGAATAGAATCCTCCCGCTCCCAAGTCGATTCGCCCGGAGAATGGTGTTTCCACGCAACTCGGACTAGTCGAATGGTCTTCCCCTTCAACACCTTCTCTCTGCGGTCTAGGATCTCCATAGGCTGCTCCTCGTAGGACAAGGTCGGTCCCACGGTGATCTCTGAATGATCTAGTACGTGGTTAGGGTCTGCCACATACTTCCTCAACTGGGAGACATGAAATACGTCATGGACGCCTTCCAATGACTGCGGAAGTGCCAATCTGTATGCAACCTCGCCAACTTTCTCCAACACATCGAATGGTCCGATGTACCTTGGGCTGAGCTTTCCTCTGACTCCAAATCTGATTGTACCTCTAGTCGGAGAGATTCTCAAGAACACATGATCTCCTTCCTTGAACTCAAGAGGTCGCCTATGAGTGTCTGCCCACTGCTTCTGCCGGTCCTGTGCTGCTCGAAGATGTCCCTGAATCTTCTTGACTGTATCTACTGTACGAGTCACTAACTCTGGTCCCAATATCTATCTCTCGCCTACATCACCCCAACATGCTGGCGATCGACACTTCCTTCCGTACAATGCTTCAAAAGGAGCCATCTGGATACTTGCCTGGTAGCTATTGTTGTAAGAGAATTCTACCAAGTACAAGTGATCCTCCCAGGATCCACCAAAATCCAACATGCAAGCTCTCAACATGTCCTCCAACGTCTGAATGGTACGCTCTGACTGCCCGTCCGTCTGAGGGTGATAAGCTGTGCTGAACTTCAGTCTTGTGCCCAGACTTTCCTGCATGCTCTTCCAGAAGTGCGATGTGAATCTTGTATCTCGATCAGAGACTATACTGACTGGTACTCCATGTAATCGCACTATCTCGTTCATATATAAGTCTGCCAATACCTCTGTAGATTGCCCCACTCGAAATGGTATGAAATGAGCAGACTTCGATAATCTGTCCACAATCACCCAAACTGCATCTCGTCCAGCTGGGCTCCTCGGAAATCCCGTAACGAAATCCATAGTGATGTGCTCCCACTTACACTCAGGTATCGGAAGCGGTTGCAACAATCCTGCGGATCTCTGATGTTCAGCTTTGACTTGCTGACACACCAAACACTTCGCCACGAAACGTGCTATCTCACGTTTCATTCCATGCCACCAGTAGTGCTGTCTCAGGTCCCTGTACATCTTCGTACCTCCTGGATGAATAGAATAAATCGAGCTATGAGCCTCTGCCATCAGCTCCTGTCTGATCTCACCATTAGGAACATAGAGGCGATCTCCACACCTCAAGGTCCCGTCTTCGTGAATCCTCAATCCAGTCTGCAGTCCCTGCTCTGTCCTCTGTCGAAGCTTCTGATATCTGGCATCTGTGGGCAAAGTCGCCTTGATCCTCTCTACTAATGAAGACTGAACCTGAATATTCATCATCTGCGCAACTCCTCCAGGTCTAACAACTTCAATGCCCATCTTCTCCAAATCGTATAGCAACTCCTTTTGTGATGTCAAGAAGTGCGTCATAGGTTTCCGGCTCAATGCATCTGCTACTGAATTAGCCTTCCCTGGATGGTACTGTAACTCTATATCAAAATCTGCCATCAACTCAAGCCAACGCCTCTGCCTCAAATTTAAATCTTTCTGAGTAAAGACATACTTGAGGCTCTTATGATCTGTATATACCTCTACCATTTCTCCATACAGATAATGTCTCCAAAGCTTCAGGGCAAATATCACCGCCGTAAGCTCTAAGTCGTGCGTGGGATAATTCTTCTCATGGGTCCTCAACTGCCGAGAACCATATGCCACTACCTTCCCATGTTGCATCAAGACGCATCCTAATCCCTTTCCGGATGCATCGCTATAGATGACAAAACCTCCTGGTCCTGATGGAATGGTCAAAACTGGTGCAGTAGTAAGGCGCCTCTTCAATTCATCAAAGGCAGCTTGGCATTCTTCTGTCCATTCGAACTTCTGATCCTTGCGGGTCAACTTGGTCATGGGCTCCGCAATCCTTGCAAAATTCTCTACGAACCTCCGGTAATATCCGGCAAGCCCCAGAAAACTTCGTATCTCTGAAACATCGGTTGGAGTTGGCCACGACTCCACCGCTGATATCTTCGTCGGATCCACTTCTATGCCTTTCCCTGAGATAACATGTCCAAGAAATGAAACATGATCTAGCAAAAATTCATACTTACTCAGCTTCGCATATAACTTCTGATGCCTCAAGACCTCCAGCACCTTCCTCAAGTGATCCTCATGCTCTTCATGGTTCTTTGAATACACCAAAATGTCGTCGATAAATACTACGACAAATTTGTCAAGATATTCATGGAATACTCTGTTCATTAAATTCATGAACACAGCAGGTGCATTAGTCAAACCAAAGGGCATTACTAAGAACTCGTAATGACCATACCGAGTCCTGAATGCCGTCTTCTGGATGTCTTCTTTCCGAACCTTCACTTGATGGTATCCCAACCTCAGATCAATCTTCGAGAATACCTGTGCTCCTGTCAGCTGGTCAAATAGATCATCAATTCTGGGCAGGGGATACTTGTTCTTGATTGTCACAGCATTAAGAGCCCTATAATCAATGCACATGCGAACTGTTCCATCTTTCTTTGGCACAAACAAGACTGGGGCTCCCCATGGCGATGCACTTGGTCTGATAAATCCTTTGTCTTGCAACTCCTGCAACTGTACCTTCATTTTATCCAGCTCCTTCTTCGCCAATCGTTAGACATTTGAAGAGATTGGTGCCGCTCCTGGTATGAGCTCAATGGTGAACTCAACCTCTCTGTCGGGTGGTAGTCCCGGCAGATCATTAGGAAAGACATCAGAAAACTCATCAATGATCGGTGGCGGGGCCACCTCCATCGCCATGCAGGCTCCCTGATACTGAGAGACTCCCTTCTCAATGCTTCCTCTCTGAAATTCAAACTCCGGCTGGCCTGGCGGTCTAAATATAGCACAACCCTTGTGGCAGTCCAATATCGCATGATATTGACTAAGCCAATCCATACCCAGCACTACGTCATAAGTTGGCATAGGAAATACCAAAAGTCGAGCTCTCATCTCCCTGCCACAAATAACTACCGAACAGGCTCTACATGAACTATTTACAGGTACTAAACCTCCACCAGTAATAATATTCCAACTCTTAGGCATAGTAGAAGTAGCTATCCTATGCACAGCTACAAATCTAGATGATATGAAAGACAGGGTAGCACCAGAATCAAATAATACTGTAGCAGGCAATGAACCTACTAAGATAGTACCTGTGATAGCCTCTCCTACTGCTTCTTCCTCTCCCTGAGTGAGAGCAAAGATCTGACCCTGCTTCTTGTTTCCTGCCTGCTGCTTGGCCTTCTCAAACTGTGCTGACTGGGAAGGGAGTATAGGTCCTCTCTGCTGACCTCCTGATGCTGGTGGCTTCTGTCCTCCTGCTGGCACAATAGCTCCCCGAACCGGGCAATCTCGAGCCTGATGCTGGCCCGATCCACAGGCTAAACAAGTACCCAGTCTCCTTCTGCACTCTCTCTCCAAGTGTCCCTTCTTGCCACAGTAATGGCAAGTTGGAAGATCCTTCGACTGGTAGGGTCCAGTCCTCTGATGCTGCTGATGTCCCATAGGTCGCCGAATAGGACCTCCTTGCTGCGTCTTCTGCTGTACTTGCTGGCTCCTCTGCTGGTGCTGCCTTCCCTTGACAATTGACTCTTAGATTTTGGCCTTCGTCAGCACCTCAGAATAAGAGACTCGGGACTGAGTGCTGGTAAATTGTTGTAACTCTTGTCTCAGTCCGTTGTGGAACCTCTTAGCTTTCTCCAGATCGGTGGGGATCAGCACCTCCCCATATTTGCTGAGACGATTAAACTCCGAGTCGTACTCATCCACTGTCTTGTTTTCCTGCTCCAGGTGCAGGAACTGGTTGTATAAAGCATTCTTCACAGTAGTAGGAAAGTACTTCTTATCGAAGAACTCCAGAAACTGTTCCCACGACTGACGGGTACCCAACTGACGCTCCATAGAATCCCACCAGTGATGGGCATTCCCCTCCAGCTGAGTTCTTACGCCAGTCATCCATAAATCTTCTGGCAACTGAGATGCCTGCAATTTCTTCTTGGTGCTGGCGATCCAATTAGTGGTCTCCTCCGGAGTCTCATTTCCTTTGTAAGGTTTGGGGTCCATCTGCACGTAGTCCTTCACTGAACCTACCCGCGCTGGTCTCGCGGGAGCTTGTGTCGGAGCTGGTGCAGGTGCTGGTGCTGTCATCCTCTCCATAGCTGCCAGAAATCCCTGCCTCATCTCAGCAGCTTCCCGCCTCTGCTCAGCTGCTTCTTGCCTCTGTTCTTGCATCATCATGTGCATGAACAGAAACATCTGTGCCTGACTGTCTTGTGGCACAGCCGGGGGCACTCCAAATGGTATCTGAGGGTTCTGTGGGGGAGGAGGTGGTACCCCAGTCGGTTGTGCACCAACTGGCTGAGACGTCTGCCCTGGAAGCAAAGGGTGAGTTGGAACTACCCTTGCGGACTGTTCATCCGTACCAGATGACTGGTTGTCTCCACCGGCAGCGGTACGTCCACTCCTCAAATTCATGATTCTGCAGAGATAAGATAGAAGGAATTGAGAATAGGACGGAAACAAACGAGATGCAAAGGATTTTGTTCAAGGATAATCAAGAATGATATAATCAAGTATGGATGAGACCCTATATTCTAAACCTAATTTGCAGGCTTGTCTGGTACAGTAACGTAACCAAACAAATTTGGAGACCTGCATGGGCCACCACTAAAACATGTCACGCCCCAGTTCCAAATAATCGGATCGGGAACACGTGGCATCCAGCTGTACGATCAGACATAGTTAACCCAATTTAATGGACTATGACTAGTCGTAGTACGCTGAAGTAAAACTAATAATAATAACAACACAGGCAGGTAATATCTAGTCTCATCCATGAAACAAATAATAGACAACTGCAAAGAGAGTCTCCAGAGTCACAATAAATGTCAAAAGAAAGACCAAACACTGCACAGTACATCTGGAATGAAATGAAATGGAATGTAGAAAATAACTGAATACAGGAAATGAACCCACATCAGAAGATAAAGCTAGCCTCCAAAGGATCAAGGCTGTGGCTCCACCTCAAGGTCGTCGTCTAATCCAGCTACTCCGTAATCAGTCGGGTAGGAATCCTCGTCAAGCTCTGGAAAAAATACCAGGTCCTCAGAGGGACATAACAAATACACAGGAAAAATGACATGCAAGATAATACTGAGCAGTAAAGTAAAAGTAACTAAATAAATATGTTACTAAGTAATTCCTTAACCAAACAAGGACAGGAAATACGTAGTACACAATTTAAGGTGTTCTAACCATCTAAGTGTAAATGCATTTTGAGACATCTCTAGTGGCACATGAGAGGGAAAGAAGAAGAAGAAACGTCCACCAAGCGTTCTACGGTTTGAGAACGAGGGGCTACGAGCATCCAGCGTACATTGGAAACAGAATTCTCATACACCACTAGTAGACTCTCCCCACCCAATGAATACCTATACCGTATACACGGTACAAATAATATGCAAGACGGCAATATACATATAATGTAACTAACCACTGCTACAACTCAAGATCACATGTTAATGGTCAATCAACACAAAATCTCTGCACTCAACTCACTCATTTGTGATGCGTGTCTGAGACGTGTCAAGTTATACTAACTATTCACAGGGTAGTCATAAATGGTGACGAGTGCACACAAATGTAATAACTGGTCAAATGTAATACTGCATAGTAAAGTCAAGCAAGGTGTACTTGCCTGTGTCCAATAGCTGAAAATCCGAGTCTGGTATCGAGTCCAAGTTCCGAGAAATGAATAATCCTACAATAACATTAACCCTAATTCATTACTATTTACCCAAATTAACTATACATTTAATTGATAATTAATATCAAACCATTACTACTAACTAATCATTACTAATAAATATGAATAATATCATACAATAATAAGTATGAAGCACTTATTATTATACTTTATATTCTGAAATTATTAATACAATTAATAATTTAATAATTAATAAATTACTTATAACTAATTAGTTAAACAATTAGGAAACACATGCATTCACAAATTTCCATTAATGATAAATACTAGTTAATAAATAATGACAAGTCTAAATTTGGTAAAAAAAAAACACTTTTCCATGAAATTCTACTGTAAATAATATTTTTAATATTATTTACCTAATTTATAAGTAAATAAAACATTTAACTACTAATATATAAAAATCACTATTTTAGCTATTGCAATTAGAATTAAATGTTAAAAATTCACTAATAAATTGGGAAAAATCATAAATCACAGAAAATAACATTTCCAACAGTGACTTTACATTTATGAGCATTACCAATAATAATTTATATTTATTATAAATTAAAACTAGTATTGAACTAATTACATAATCAAATATATTTAACTCTGGTTTAATGCCAAATAAATACCGAACATAATTATTCTATTTTGAAAATTTTACAGTAAATAGGTATAATTATTATCTCTCAGTTTTGTATAAAACTCATTAATTAATTCTTAATGAATTAATTAATAAAAATCCAAAACAGTGCAAATAAACAGTCATTTAGAATCAGTAATTCACAGTTTAAAATATAAATAAAATATCTAAACTATTTATTAAATCTTGAAAATTTAACAGTAATTAGATTACATAATTACCTACAATTTATGTATAGATCATAACGAGTGATTCCTAATGGATTAAATTCTAAAAATCAAAAACAGCATATATAATTCTGTGAAACTTTACACAAAAACTGCATTATTGACATCAGTTAAAATACTTAATAAATACGAATAATTTGTATAAAAATCTGATACAATTAATATAGAATCTATACTAATGTCTCTAATCAATAGGCTAATAATTTAGGTACAAATTACTATCAATTTATCCTTACTTAATTAATTACACAGCCATAATCACACCAAATAATTACTTCACATTCACGAATTAATATGGATAAAATCATAATAATTCACAACAATTTCTCTACAATTTATTTCTGATTCTACGCTAAATTAAAAATCATTAAACATTAATAATACTAATTAAAATCATTATTTCTTCCTTACACAAATTATTAATCAATGACTATTTGCAGGAAAAGAGAATATAGAAATTAATGCTCTAGGTTTTGTAGGGGGATATCCTCGTGACAAAGCCACGTGGAGGCTCGAGATCGTACCTGCCGACTGCAGGGAGTCGGGGCTACGCTACGGAGGCGATGGCGCTGCCGGAGATGGCCTGAACGTCGAGGACGAGGTGATCTCCTCGCTGAATGCACGCCGGCCGGGATAGGAGGGAAGGGGAGTTCTCGGGTAGCCAGAAAAATGGAGGGGGAAGAAGTTGTGGTGTGGCCGAAAAAATGGAAGGGAAGGAGAGGTTATCATTCGGTTTCATGAGATCCACACTTTATGGTAACCGAAAATCAATGGGTAGGGAATGGGTTAAGGGTTGGTTAAATAAATCAAGCATTATATTTATATAAACATGTGAATTTATTTCTTAATTAAAATAGAGACTAAAAATAGATTAGGGTTAGGACTAAACTTGGGTTAAAGGTTAAGTTATCTAGAGTTTTAATTAGGTTTACACATTACCACACATCCACAGTTGAATATAGCCACATATTTATATACATATATATTTATATATATATGTTACTATATATCATCAACATTAATTAATTACTAGTTAAAATAACAATTTAATAAAAATAAAATAAAAAAACAAAAATTTAATTTGAGGGGTTTTACATGATGGCACAAAGGCCTTCGCCTATCGATCCCGTCCAACCGAGTACTCGTACGAGCTTTTGAAAATATTAGACTTATTGTATGGAACATCCCAAGGCACAACGAGAGAGAGCGTACACTTCTTTTGTTTCAACGAGCTTTCAAAACTGAGAAATCGACGTGAAGTCCAAGGACATAAAGCCGTACTCTGATACCAATCTGTCATGCCCCACTCCCGTAGGAGCGATCGTCCTCGCTAAGGCGTGATGCCGTACGGGCCTAGGTTACGCCCGTGCAAGGCCAAGTCCAGAAACGGCCGATTTGAGCTAGGCCACAGAGTCGCACAGAGTGTTCTCATTGCAGCGGAAAGTAAATAAACACAAGTAGAAGCGAATTCGAACTCTTTATTGATATTCAAGAAGGTTACAAGCGGCGCTAGGCCGATATTACAAATCGCTCAAGACTCTCTCTCTGAAACATAAAAGGCGTGCCAAGTGGCTTACAAGATGGAATGATACATGACGATGTTCCGATACCTTATGTCCTGTATAGGGTGCTCCAGCTCCTTACAATGCTCCAAGGCTCGAGAGATAGCTCCGCGCCTTAGCACGTTCGAGGGAAACTCCGCACCCGCCGACGATCCCTACTTCCTGCAAGCAGACTGTGGGGTTATCAGTACATTGTTATGCACTGGTGGGGAGGCTAGCTCGCCCACAATGCTATCATTACCAAATACGTTATATTTACTTTTGTGCACCGTCTATCATTCATTGTCTTTCTAATCTTGCCTTAGGGTCAATTTCATGGCATATCTCATAGCCTATCTCGTGTTGCTGATTTCAAGTATCGCATGGAAATACATACAAGACTTACCCATACTTACCGTCCGGCCTTCCCTGTTCAATGTAAACCAAATTAGTCAACAATTCATATATTTCAACTTAACATGATTCGCGCAAACATTCAATGCCAAGGGCGTGTTCCTGCCTTAGATTATAACGCGTCGTAGGCGTATTTTCAATTTTATTTGCACGAAGTATTCATTATCATTTGGTGTGATATATTTTAAGCCGTTCAGTAGACGAATGTTCATTTAACTTAGACTACTTTGATTTCAATGCAAGGACTTGCACGTGGATAGCCACCAGCAAAGTCCACTTAATCTATATGCACCGGTCGCTGGCTTTACAAGCCATTTTGGACATTTCTCCTTGGTATTTCTCAACTTAGCATAGGATGATGGCTGGTACATCCCGTTAAGTCTCTTGAAATACCCTGCACTTACGTCTCCTGGTGCCCAAGCCCGCACCCAGGCAGCCCGTAAGCCCCGACTTTTGATTCCGCCTAGGCCGGCCACGGTATACTCCACACAACGCCCATGCCGCAGAATCCTTCCACTATACGGCCACGGTATACTCCACACAACGCCCGTGCCGTTTGTCCACGACCATTTCGTATTATCTTGTCATTTAAACTTAGCGGCTATCTCCGAGCCGTAGGCTAACCCTTAGCCATAATGCGTTATCGACCAGGTTGGCGTCCGTACAGCGCAGGTAGCGAGCCCCGTTGCATATGCCCGTCACACCTATCGCTAACCATTCTTTCCTTTCTTATCTTTCATGAATTCTTTCTTATCTTTCTTTCTTTCACTTGTTCGTTAATTCATCGATTCATTCACGTATTCGTTCATTCATTCATTCATTCGTTGATTCATTCATTCACGCATTACTCAACTCCCAGTGCGGGAGTCGCCTTGGCGACCCATCGGTCCCATAGTCTTTCAATGTTGCTATACTCTTCTCGGAATGACTATGTTGATAGTCTTCCCGTTTCATTGTTGTAAACCATTCATTATTTCATTGTTTGAACGCATAAGTGACTTGAACGTAAGCTTGTGCCTTAGCACGAGTGCGGAGCGTAGTGCGAGAGTTCACATTTTCCAAGTTCCTTTCCACATTCTATACAAGCATACAAGATGGGATTATTCCCTTAGCTAGGTGCGTTGAGTCATTTATTAGCATGCACGGTGTTATCGCCTAGCGATTCTCGTGATAGTGTCCGTATTGTTACGTGTCTAGGCTAAGAAAAGACGGGTTCATCGGAGCCACCCACCTTAGCGATGTTCGCATCGGCCGAGCGATACTCCGAGTGCGCCTTTGAAAGTCTAAGTCTGGATTCATCTTGAAGGCCAATGTAAGCCTTGTATCGATTTTTCTTCAGGTCGATGCCAACTCTTCGGGTCGACGGCTCGTTTGAGTTGTTGTACTTGCCGTTTGAATCGGCGTTCCGCTAGGGCGGAGCGGGTCGTTACACAAATCATATGATTCGATTCGCCTCGTCCAACATTTCTATCGAGGTCGCAAGTCGTGCAACTCATTTGTAAGTTCGAGTTTTTCCTTCCCCGTCGGTCCGATTATTGCTTCAAGGCATAATCGTTCTGCTAGTCTCAGTCGTCCGACCGACTTATAAATTCCGTTCGACGTATCATTCATTGATACGAGTGTAACGCCCCAGTCCCAAAATACGTAGGACTAGGAACGTAGACATGCCAGCTGTATTCATACGAAGTATACTCCAATATATAGACGCCTCGTATAAATATATAAGCTGTAAAATGCAGTAAAACCACAACTAATCTCATCCACACAAAATAAATGAATAGAAGACATCATATAAAGATAATGAATTGTCTTGATACAATATGTTGGGCGGAGACAAATCCACTACCAACAAAATAAAGAAAAGTACATAAAAAATGAAATGAGTGGCGAGTGGAGCGAAGACGATCCAAGTGCAATCATCCTCGAAGAAGTAGCAAGGACCACGACTAGAGCTAGAACACCTGCGAAAGACAATAGCACACACCTGGCAAGACAACCAGGTCCTCAGAGGAACGTAACAAGACACATAATAGCATGCCATATAAATTGAATAAATATTGCTCAATAAATAAGTCAATCGAATTTATAACATGGTCCAATATGTCACCCTTATTTTCCGTATTTCTCGTATTTCGTATTTATACTCGTATCTAGATTTTGGCATATATTTTTATTTTTCTCTCGACTTGTGAAATTTCGGTATTTCCCGTATTTTGGGTTTTGGCTTGGCTCGGTTTTATTGGGGATGGTTCGGTTTGGTTCGGTTTTATGCATTGGATCACCTTAACCTATTCTCCACCCTCAACACACCACATCCCACCCTCTTTATAACTTCCCCAATATTTTCTCTCTCCTCATAACCATCATTTATTTCCTTCTTCTTCTTCTCCTTCCTCTACACAACTCTCCCAACCCTAGGCAAGTGCACCTTGCCACTTCATGAGAGCCCTATTTTCTTGGTTCATTTGCTAGATTAGGACATGGTGATCAACATTAGGACTTGCTATTTTATGATTTGGAGCTTCCTTTGTTCTAGATCTAGGTTTAGCTATTTTCGGATTTTGCATGGTTTGATCTACTTTAGTTGGATTTTATGGGTTTTTGATGCTTCTATGTGGAAGAGCATTCAGTTTCACCCAAGTTGGAGCTTTGGAAATCCGGATTTGGAGTTCGGATGGCCAAGTTGTGAGCTTTTGAAGCTTTGGGTTCAGCCATGGTGTTCTTGCTGTCTGGAGAAGACAGTGAGCAGTATGCAGAGCTATTTAGCTTATGCACCCTGAGCTACGCGCGCTCTTTAGCGCTGCGTACGCAGGCTTGAGTACGCTTCCTGTTGGAAGCGTGTCTCCTTGTGCGTGCGTGACTTTTCACGTACGCTGCTTCCTTGAGCGTGCGTGACTTTTCACCTACGCTGCTCCCTGTAGCGTGCATGACTTTTCACCTACGCTGCTCTCTCAGCGTGCGTGACTTTTCACCTACGCTGCTCTCTCAGCGTGCGTGACTTTTCACCTACGCTGCTCTCTCAGCGTGCGTGACTTTTCACCTACGCTGCTCCCTGTAGCGTGCGTGACTTTTTACGTACACTGCTCCCCTGAGTGTGCGTGACTTTTCACGTGCACTGCTCCCTTGAGCGTGCATGACTTTTCACGTACACTGCTCCCCTGAGTGTGCGTGACTTTTCACGTGCACTGCTCCCTTGAGCGTGCGTGACTTTTTACGTACACTGCTCCCTTGAGCGTGCGTGATTTTCACGTACGCTGCTCCCTTGAGTGTGCCTTGGTACGCAGACTTGAGCGAGCCTTGCGTGCGTGCTTTTGCACGTATGCTGCCCCTTGACCCCCTTGTTTAACCCATTGGCTCTTGGAGTTGTGGTCTTATTTCTTTAAGCTTGGCTTTTCTATAGTCCTGTATATTGATATTTTATTAGATATTTTACGCCCATTTTATATTCTTACGCCTTTTTTTCATGAACTTGATTTTACTTAATATGTTTGGAATGACTATTGTACATGGCATGGTATGACAAGGAACTATCATAACACGACAGTGACCCGTAGTGGTGTACTCCTGACATGACCAACCTGACATGATAGTGGCCCATCGTGGCGCACTCCTGACAAGTACCCCGACCTGATTTATCTTATGCTGTTGTGACGGCTAACACGACTTGACAAGAATAAGTGGCCTGGACACCGTGGGTGAATGTGTTTGTACAAATGAACCTGTCTTGTCTTGCATCATGTCTAGGGCATGAATCCCTGGTTTCCCACGGTCAGGGATTCATACTGAATATGACTAGGATTAATGACTAGATTAATCAAATAGTTCATGGAGAATTTTTCAGTTACCCGTTGCCCCTTTGGTCCCGGCCTTATATATATACTTGGGATTTGTTGCTATCCGTCGAGATGAGCGCACTTCCAGTCCGCCGTCGAGTGTGGTACCTTAGGACACATGTATCTTACTACAGTGTGTCTGCTATATCCTGCTATCTTTTCCTTTTCTTGCTGGGATCACTCAGGTAGTAACAAACAGGTAACCGGACTTGGAATTCTCATTGCATCTTGTTAGTAATTAGGTTTGTGATAACCCTAGTTAGTTAAAGTAGCAAGCCGTATTTATTGCTTGGCTGTGATTGATTGGATGGAGTCTAGTCCAGCCTTGTCTCGTCCTGATCCTGTATAATTTCTGACATGACACGCTTACTCGTGCTTTATCTTAATTCTATATCATGAATAATTGTATGACCAGATTTCTTATATTTACCATGCCGATAAATGGTGGGAGAATCCAAGTTCCGTTCAGACGAAGGGTTACAACCCCGGTCCTTGTTTGGTTTACGGGTTGTAACCTGGTTATCTGAATAGTCCCATGGTTATCTTATCGTATATCATCCTGTCATGCTTTCCATATGTTCTGCCTTTATCGATTCTGTGCAAGATTGTCTTTTATATTCTCATATCATGCTTTTTCTTAAATTACTGTCTCTTATTATGTAATTATATTATTGTGCTGATTGCTGGCTTTTGTTCTTATTTCGTGGCCCCCTTGTGGCACTTGCTCTTTCTGGGGTTGACCCAGCTGGTTTTGTGTGGCCAGATTTCGGAGCAGCTTCCGAGGATCTACCAAGCTTCCAGCCCAATGGTGAACACTAGATGGAACCCGGGCCAAGAGTGGGTTTTCCTTTTTGTCTTGCCCACTTTATTGTAAAAATTATTCTTTTGAGGCGTTTAGCCGACGAGCACTTGTTAGCTCGATGCACTTTACTTCTGTCTGCCTACGGGCTGTAATCAAGATTGGCAACTCGAGGTTGATCATGTATGACTTAACTCTTGCTAGTCCTTACATTTTGTACGACTAGCTTCATGATCATCTGGATATGTAATGTTTGGGACGCCTTACAATTGTATATTTGGTGATCTGATATCTTGTGATTATTATTAGTTGATTGAGATTGAGACAATAGGATAATTTCTGACCTTAAGAGACTGTTGGCTTGTAGATAAACCCTCATATTTCTAGACAGCCGTGACCGTATAGTGAGATAGATTCCATTTTATTATACGTAGCTGGCTATGTC
This sequence comes from Iris pallida, assembly GCA_029216955.1. Taxonomy (NCBI): domain Eukaryota; kingdom Viridiplantae; phylum Streptophyta; class Magnoliopsida; order Asparagales; family Iridaceae; genus Iris; species Iris pallida. Next base: position 20,528,114 of record JANAVB010018993.1, on the reverse strand, counting down.
CGCCCCCGCTCTCCAGTATTCTGGTTCTGGGGCGTGACATAATACGCACCTACTGAACGAGCGTACCATCCCCCCAACCAAACAAGGACAGGAGATGGTAAACTAATTCACGGCGACGTATCTTCCCATGCTATGAATCCAATATGGTATCCGGACCCCAACAAGGTTCAATACCTTCTCATCGAAGTAGTAAGTCACACCTACAACCAAATAAGGACAAGATGTGACGAACTAATTCGCGACAAGTAAACAGCAAATGGCAAGGTGTCTTGCCTGATAGGGCGCCTGGTGTGCTGCGATGATCAATGTGGCACGATCTGCGACTTTGGTGCAACGACTATACAAGGTGACCTCTGATGGGGGCACGGACAGTTCCATTGAGTTCAGATGGGTCAAATTAGTTAGGGTGGGCATAAGGTAGTCCAGATTTGCAAGAAGATTAGGAAGGATTTGGTATGGACAAGAATAAATATTCGAAGAATTTAGTATAATAAAATATCCATACTATTTTATAAAATACCTTTTATTTGGAAACTATGTTTGGTAATCAATAAATAAAAACTAGGTTTTTCCTTTATTCAAAATATTACAAATAATTATTTAGAAATATAAGAAAGCGATTTAGGCTAAAAACTAATTCTTATCAAATATAATTTTTAAATAAAAAGTCATAAATAATACAAAATATATAACACTAATTTAGGTAAACACTTACAATACTTAAAAATATTGAAAAATCATTTTAGAGATAAAAATCCAATTTAGTCAAAAATAGGATTTTTGGTCATAGACTGTGTTTTAAAACACCATAAAACAATACAGTAATATTTTTACGCCCTAAAAATCAGTTTTGAAATTACGTATAAATCACGCATCAATATACTTTTGTTACCCACAATAATTACTATAGTTTTATTTATTTAATGCAACAAAATACTAAAGATAATAATAATGATAATGATAAAAACTTTTAACAATATATATGTATAATAATAACAATAATGATAATAATAATAAATGTCCGAGCTCTCTAGCCTAGTGGTATTAGAGCGGACATCCGGAGGGGCCGGCAAGGTTCGAGCCCCCCAATTGTGTGTGTGCGTGTGATTTCAAAAAAAAAAAATGATAATAATAATAATAATATTATTATTATTAATATTAATATTAATATTAATAATAACTTATAGTAACAATAAAAATACTTATGATAATATTATTAATGATGATTTATGATAATAATAATGATAATATTAACACTAATATTAATAATAATAATAATGCTAAATACTAAAAGTTGCTAACCTACCACAAAAAAATAAATACTTAGTAATAAAAAAAACAGAATATAACTTCTGTCTTCGTAAGGAAGACTGAGCGGATTAACCAAGGGGAGAGGGAGAGATCGGACGGGATGTGAGGAGAGGGCGAGGGAGATGGGGAGCTCGCCGGCCGTGGAGGAGTGGGGCGGCGGCGGTGACGCTCGAGGTGAAGGGCGCGCGCTGGTCTCGGCTGCGCGGCTAGGAGGAGGACGACGGAGGGAGCGGGATAGGGGTTCGGCCAGGGCTGCTCGTGGACGGTGGCGGCCGGGAAATCAGAGAAGAGGGAGACGGGGAGGTGGAGCGGCGCTCAGGCGGAGAGGGGATCGAGGGGTCGGTGAGCGGAGAGGCGAGCGGCGGGGAAGAGAGTGGAGCGGACCGGAATTAACGGCGGCAAGGGGCGTGGTCGGGGAGCGGCTGGGGTCGTCGGGGCTCCGGCGGATCTGGAGGTGGCGGTTCGAGGCCGCGGCCAAGGTGGTCGCCGACGGGGTGAGTGGTGGTGGTCGTGTAATTTCCTTTTTTTTCTTTTTCCTTTTTCCTGGTGTGGGAATATTGGGTGATTGCCGACGTTGGGTGCGCCGGTGATGACCGGGGTGATGGTGGTTATGACCGGCCTGAGTGGTCGTGTTGACGAGGCTGGGTTGTGTTTAATGGTGGTGGCGAAGGTGTTGTCGTGGCCAGGGGGCAGGAGTCGGGGGCTGTGAATGTTGTTGGCGGTGGGACTTGGCCGGAGTTGGCCGGACGCGACGGCTGCGGGATGGCGATGATGGTGAGGTTCTGTCATGGTGGCGAGGCAGTGTCGGTTCCCGATGGAGGCGAGGGAAGCAGTGAGGGAGTCGGGGAAGGGATCTTGGGGTGGTCCGACCATTTTAGCTAGGTTTAGGGTTAGGATTTCATTGATGTCGGGGGTGTCCGACATGGAGAAAAATATGTAAATGTAAAAAGATTGGAATAAGAATTTGGACGGGGAACACGGACACGAGGCACGCACCATTTGTTTGTAGAATTTGGTGGATGAAAAAATGTGGAGGAGTACCTGCCTATTTATAGGATGTGGGAATTCCCACTTAGATATGGATTAGGATTTAATTTAAACCCCAAAAATAGATAATACGCAATTTAAATTAAAATCCATCAAATCCAAATCCAAATAAGAATCCAATTTAAATCTAATTAGATTCTTTTAGTTTAAAAATCCATTGGAATAAATCAAATTTCAATTATTTAACTATTTAAATAATTACATAAGTTCAAATCAAGATTTAAATTGCCATAATAATTTCAAAATATGGTTTCCAAAAATACTATAATATTAATTTCAAAAATACCTTATTATTTAAATGCACTAATAATAATTAAAATAATATTTATGAAGAGTACTATTTTAGTAACTGCCATAAATGAAAAAGGCTTCCATAAATAAAATCATCTTGAAAATTTAGTATGATAACTAAAAATATTTATTATATATATTATTTTGAAATTAGAGAAAAAAATGTTTTCTAAATTATGTACGTTCGCACATAATCGCACTCGTCGAGCAAATTCAAAAAAAGAAATAAATTTCGTGCGCGACGTATAATACGACTACGCGACGTATATTACAAAAATTTTAAATCAGTACTAAATTTAATAAAATAAAAAAAATAGTAGAAATTTAGGGGTTTTACATCCTACCCAACTTAAAAGAATTTCGTCCTCGAAATTAAGAATTAGTAGGGGGGTGAGAGGACACAAGGGGGAAGAAGGCACAATGGTAGATAGAAGGGTTTAAAGAAGTTGATATGGTCGTAGTCTAGGTTGAGGATATGATTAAGAGACGATTGTAATCACTTCTTAAATTCAAGTGATTAGAAAGTCAATATTGTGGATTTAGGGTCGAGGGAAAGGACGAGTAGTTAAGGCAAAGATATAGGCACATTAAGTGTTAATGGTCACAAGAGATAGGATAGCTAGGGGAACTTCAAGTACAGCGCATTCGTCCTTCTTAAACAGGTGAAGGCGAAAGCAATCTAGAGTTCGAAGGAGGCGTTATCGAATACGAAATACGTAATTCAATGACGATCGAATAATTTCAAAGGAATTGTCAAGGCAGTCGTGGATGGGTGTCACGCCCCAAAACCATAATACTGGAGAGCGGGGGAATGACTCAGCCAGCTACGTATTACGGGTAGATGAATACCGTATAATACGATCAATGCTGTCTAACCAGACGAGGGGGTGCATACTACATGAAAGTCTTACTATGGTCATTTCACATCTATTGTCTCAATCGTTCAAAACAAGAAACAAAAATATAGAACATGTAAGATAAAGCAGTAAGGCGTCCCAAACGCTCAGTCAAAATGTTCTTGAGATCTGGCTTGACAAAACATAGCCAGATGGTATAGCAAGTATATACACAATTGTTATCAGCTGCAGTCTGACTTTAGTTACAATTATGCGAAAGTAAGAGCAAGACAATCCGACTAACATGTCGGTGCCAAACGGCTAAGTATAAAGTAAATGACAAAACGAACGGTGAAGTAAGAAAATCCACTCGAGTCCTCCTGCGATCATCCCTCTAGTATTGACCATCTTGGAGGTAGAAGTAAGCTGGATCCTCGGGGACCGGCTCTAAATCTGGCCATGCAAAACCAGAGAGGTTAGACCTCTAATAGCAAGTACCACAAGGAAGGACGATATGAAGGACTAAACCAGTAAGTAAGAAAATATAATAATAGATCTCTGCTTTCCACTAGGACTAACATAACATCACGACACTTCGAACCAACCTCCCAACCACACAATGACAGAAGTCGGCCCATCACGTCCTGACATTCTGATCATCTTAGTTAGACAACAGAGTAGGTACAGTACACAAATAAATCATCTTGAATGGCCAATCAACTACTACGGCTTGCTATTGTGAGTCCCAAGTTATCCTGGAATTATGCAATTAGGGATTTCTCAGTTCTTACTATGTGCAAGCAAGGCTAGTCTATCCAATCAATCAATTGCGCCAATCATGTAGTTAGACGAGTCCCAGCGGGACGCCCGCCGTTATAGCATGTACAATAATATAAGCAGATACTGTTCCCTGCCCGTGTGACAGATTTACCGTATCTGTAGAAACCAGTCGGCCCGTCGGGCACTTAATAGTCCCAAGGGGGCTGCCATGTAAGAACTCGGGAATTCATTCTCTCCATGCCATCATTATTTTATTTAACTTAATAGTCTCTACGTTGAGTGAAGTTCCATGCCGTGGATCATGGTCATTCAAATGAGTACTTTTGTACGGGGTACGATATGCGCAACTCTACAACGATACCCGTGCGGCTAGGTTGTAGGTTTTACATAGCGTGATGCAACAATCAAGTCTAACCACGGAGTAATCATGCCTTGACCATAAAGTACACATGCTGTTTTTGTAAAATAGATAAATAAATAATTTGAAACCTGCATGTGCCTGTATGCCAATATTCGGGATTGGCTAATCGAGTACAATAGTTCATTACATGAATGTGTCTCATTCATTTCATTCAATAAGATGACTAGCCAGTCTCTTAGTTCCAACTAGGAACGCATGATCAATTTTAGTAAAGATAACCATTATTATCAATGGTATCAAGGCATGAAAGTCAATTAGTATTACATGGGGTCGAGTCTGTAACTCCTCAAAGTTAAGTTCCAGTCAATCTGGGTATCCATGGATCAATCAAGACACATGACACATTCTACACAACAATCCATATTTACAATATTAACATGTCATGATTTTATCAAGTTCACGCCAAAAGACGTAATGATATAATATAAGAATTATCATGCCATCATTAAATGAATAATTATAGGACAAATAAAAACACCCTGGTTAAAAGTTACGCCAGCAAGTCTAAGCTAAGACCAAAAGTCACGCCAACAAGTCTAGCCAGAGTGAGCGTGAAAAATGTTTCATGTTGGCATGCACAGTATGAGTGTGGGAAATGATAAAAAATCCACGCACGCACTCGTGGACGTGTGCGTGGCTAAAAATCCATGCACCCATGAATGTGTGCGTGACTGAAAATACACGCACGCTCATGAGAACGTGAGCGTGACTGAAAATACACGCACGCTCATGAGAACGTGAGCGTGACTGAAAATACACGCACGCTCATGAGAACGTGAGCGTGACTGAAAATACACGCTCGCTCATGAGAACGTGAGCGTGGCTAAAAATACACGCACGCTCATGTGAACGTGAGCGTGACTGAAAATACACGCACGCTCATGAGAATGTGAGCGTGACTGAAAATACACGCAGACACGTAGAGACGTGTGCGTGACTAAAAATTCACGCAGCCACCTAAGAACGTGTGCGTGACTCAGCCTTCGTCCCAAGCCAGAAAATGAGGTTCCCAGCCAGAAAATACGCTAAGTTGGGAGGTCAAAACCCATAAATAAACGAAAATATAGCAACTTAGATCTAGGAAAAACCAGCCATAGAAATCGAAAATGCCAAGTAGTAAACTCTCTCAGAATCTTGAGAGGAAGAGTAATGATCCATAAAAATGGATGAAGGAGAAGCAAGATTGCACTTGCCTTCTCCTGCTACTGGTAGGTGGTGAGTGATGAGAGGAAGAAGAAGAAGTAATGGTGAGAATGAGTAATGAAGAGAGAGAATGGAGAGGGAAGCTTTAAATAGCAAACGAAATGGTAGGTGGGAGCCAATGGGCCGGGTTTGCATTCGGGTCCAACAAGGCCAACCCGAAAAGACTAACTAAAGCAGAGAATAAAATTGCAGAAAATAAATAAACATGAAAATTAAAGAGCAGCTAATTAGTTAACATAAAAATTAAAGGAATTTAAATACAGGATAATGCATGATAATTACTAAATAAATACATGAGTTGTACACGAATAAAAATACGCATTCTGGGAACGGGGAGTGACAATGGGACTATAAAGGACAAGTTTAGTTATGTCTCCATCCACGTAGAATAATAAACAAAAGCGAACCAAAGTGCACTTGGTTGATCAGACCATCATGCACCGATTCTGATTAGACAATATGTTAGTGAGCGGCCGCTCAATAGCATAAGTCATGAACAAACTCGATAAAAGGATGAGTTTGCAAAACTAGCTTATAGTTGCAACATTAGTCAAAGTGGTAAAAATATAGGCACGAGAGATTTAGATTAAAAGAAGGTAGAATGATTCTAAGTCATACAGTTGTCCTATAGTCTTCTTGTCCAAGTCCTTGGTTGGCTAGAAGGGTTAGGTCCTCTAGATTCTAGAATCTAAATAAGCTTGCTAATATAGGTCACTAGGTCAAAGGGGTTGCTAGGTCATAAGGTAGTCTACCCAACTTAAAGAATTAAACTAATGGCGTTTGGGACAACTAACTAGTAGGGTCAATCTCTAGCAAGCACGAAGGAAAGATAAGAATAGGGATGGAAGGAAGCAAGCAAGATGCAATTGATGAGTCAAACGGTAGATAAAATCAAGGAAGAGGTCAAGTATGTGGATGAGATCCTAAACTTCTAATCCTATACGCAGGCTTGTTTGGTACGGTAAAGTAACCAAACAATTTATCTTGACCTGCATGGGCCACCACAAAAACATGTAACGCTCCAGTCCCAAAATACGTAGGACTAGGAACGTAGACATGTCAGTTGTATTCATACAAAGTATACTCCAATATATGGACGCCTCGTATAAATACATAAGCTGTAAAATGCAGTAAAACCACAACTAATCTCATCCACACAAAATAAATGAATAGAAGACATCATATAAAGATAATGAATTGTCTTGATACAATATGTTGGGCGGAGACAAATTCACTACCAACAAAATAAAAAAAAGTACATAGAAAATGAAATGAGTGGCGAGCGGAGCGAAGACGATCCAAGTGCAATCATCCTCGAAGAAGTAGCAAGGACCACGACTAGAGCTAGAACACCTGCGAAAGACAATAACACACACCTGGCAAGACAACCAGGTTCTCAGAGGGACGTAACAAGACACATAATAGCATGCCATATAAACTGAATAAATATTGCTCAATAAATAAGTCAATCGAATTTATAACATGGTCCAATACGCACCTACTGAACGAGCGTACCATCCCCCCAACCAAACAAGGACAGGAGATGGTAAACTAATTCACGGCGACGTATCTTCCCATGCTATGAATCCAATATGGTATCCGAACCCTAACAAGGTTCAATACCTTCTCATCGAAGTAGTAAGTCACACCTACAACCAAACAAGGACAAGATGTGACGAACTAATTCATGACAAGTTATTGTTCCAAGCCACGGTCAGATACAAGTACCCAAACCAAAAGTACTCGTACCTAACGGATAGGGTAGCCTACCATTCTAAGTGAAATGTTGTTCAGAACAATTCTTCCTACGCATGGGCCCTGGCTGAATAGGATCGGCGTAGTCCCCCTTTGGGCACCAGAGGCCCCATCAGGAAGAGCATGACGTTCCGCAGAATCGTCAGTGGCCGTCAGTAATCATGGTTCATCAATCCCGTATCTCCAGCGGAGAGTCCGGGTCACAAGGGAAAGTGTATCGAAGCCCATACGCTAAGGAATTGTCCTCCCCGCCCAATGCCTACTGTGTTGTATCCACAACACAAGACCACTATAACCGCTAAGTCAAACTAGCATACAAATCTCTATTAGCGGTTATTCCTATCGCACGGCTTGTACGTACTGGTGGCCAGCCAATCATGCACTTCCGTGTTCTATATGCGACACACAACCTCGTGTTACAACGTGTCAAGGCCAATGAATGCAACACACAATGTGGTCCCTTAAATCTAGGTTTAATGTGAGAAAAATAATACATAACAGAAAAAATAAATGAACAATAAGTTCTAACATTTTATGCTATGTATCACAGTTTTTGCATAAAAAATAAATAATGTATGAAATATGAGCTAAAAATAAGTAAACAGCAAATGGCAAGGTGTCTTGCCTGATAGGGCGCCTGGTGTGCTGCGATGATCAATGTGGCACGATCTGCGACTTTGGTGCAACGATTATGCAAGGTAACCTCTGATGGGGGCACGGACAGTTCCATTGAGTTCAGATGGGTCAAATTAGTTAGGGTGGGCATAAGGCAGTCCAGATTTGCAAGAAGATTAGGAAGGATTTGGTTATGGACAAGAATAAATATTCGAAGAATTTAGTATAATAAAATATCCATACTATTTTATAAAATACCTTTTATTTGGAAACTATGTTTGGTAATCAATAAATAAAAACTAGGTTTTTCCTTTATTCAAAATATTACAAATAATTATTTAGAAATATAAGAAAGCGATTTAGGCTAAAAACTAATTCTTATCAAATATAATTTTTAAATAAAAAGTCATAAATAATACAAAATATATAACACTAATTTAGGTAAACACTTACAATACTTAAAAATATTGAAAAATCATTTTAGAGATAAAAATCCAATTTAGTCAAAAATAGAATTTTTGGTCATAGACTGTGTTTTAAAACACCATAAAATAATACATTAATATTTTTACTCCTTAAAAATCAGTTTTGAAATTACGTATAAATCACGCATCAATATACTTTTGTTACCCACAATAATTACTATATTTTTATTTATTTAATGCAACAAAATACTAAAGATAATAATAATGATAATGATAAAAACTTTTAACAATATATATGTATAATAATAACAATAATGATAATAATAATAATAATAATAATAATAATAATAATAATAATAATAATAATAATAATATTAATATTAATATTAATAATAACTTATAGTAACAATAAAATACTTATGATAATATTATTAATGATGATTTATGATAATAATAATGATAATATTAACACTAATATTAATAATAATAATAATGCTAAATACTAAAAGTTACTAACCTACCACAAAAAAATAAATACTTAGTAATAAAAAAAAAGAATATAACTTCTGTCTTCGTAAGGAAGACTGAGCGGATTAACCAAGGGGAGAGGGAGAGATCGGACGGGATGTGAGGAGAGGGCGAGGGAGATGGGGAGCTCGCCGGCCGCGGAGGAGTGGGGCGGCAGCGGTGACGCTCGAGGTGAAGGGCGCGCGCTGGTCTCGGATGAGCGGCTAGGAGGAAGACGACGGAGGGAGCGGGAGAGGGGTTCGGCCAGGGCTGCTCGTGGACGGTGGCGGCCGGGAAATCGAAGAAGAGGGAGACGGGGAGGTGGAGCGGCGCTCAGGCGGAGAGGGGATCGAGGGGTCGGTGAGCGGAGAGGCGAGCGGCGGGGAAGAGGGTGGAGCGGACCGGAGTTAACGGCGGCAAGGGGCGTGGTCGGGGAGCGGCTAGGGTCGTCGGGGCTCCGGCGGATCTGGAGGTGGCGGTTCGAGGCCGCGGCCAAGGTGGTCGCCGACGGGGTGAGTGGTGGTGGTCGTTTAATTTCCTTTTTTTTTCTTTTTCCTTTTTCCTGGTGTGGGAATATTGGGTGATTGCCGACGTTGGATGCACCGGTGATGACCGGGGTGATGGTGGTTATGACCGGCCTGAGTGGTCGTGTTGACGCGGTTGGGTTGTGTTTAATGGTGGTGGTGAAGGTGTTGTCGTGGCCAGGGGGCAGGAGTCGGGGGCTGTGGATGTTGTTGGCGGTGGGACTTGGCCGGACGCGACGACTGCGGGATGACGATGATGGTGAGGTTCTGTCATGGTGGCGAGGCAGTGTCGGTTCCCGATGGAGGCGAGGGAAGCAGTGAGGGAGTCGGGGAAGGGATCTTGGGGTGGTCCGACCATTTTAGCTAGGTTTAGGGTTAGGATTTTATTGATGTCGGGGGTGTCCGACATGGGGAAAAATATGTAAATGTAAAAAGATTGGAATACGAATTTGGACGGGGAACACGGACACGAGGCACGCACCATTTGTTTGTGGAATTTGGTGGATGAAAAAATGTGGAGGAGTACCTGCCTATTTATAGGATGTGGGAATTCTCACTTAGATATGGATTAGGATTTAATTTAAACCCCAAAAATAGATAATACGCAATTTAAATTAAAATCCATCAAATCCAAATCCAAATAAGAATCCAATTTAAATCTAATTAGATTCTTTTAGTTTAAAAATCCATTGGAATAAATCAAATTTTAATTATTTAACTATTTAAATAATTACATAAGTTCAAATCAAGATTTAAATTGCCATAATAATTTCAAAATATGGTTTCCAAAAATACTATAATATTAATTTCGAAAATACCTTATTATTTAAATGCACTAATAATAATTAAAATAATATTTATGAAGAGTACTATTTTAGTAACTGCCATAAATGAAAAAGGCTTTCATAAATAAAATCGTCATCTTGAAAATTTAGTATGATAACTAAAAATATTTATTATATATTATTTTGAAATTAGAGAAAAAAATGTTTTCTAAATTATGTACGCTCGCACATAATCGCACTCGTCGAGCAAATTCAAAAAAAGAAATAAATTTCGTGCGCGACGTATAATACGACTACGCGACGTATATTACAAAAATTTTAAATCAGTACTAAATTTAATAAAATAAAAAGAAAATAGTAGAAATTTAGGGGTTTTACAACGAGTCTCGTCTTATCGTCCCAACCAATTTTCGAAGAACACTTGCATCAACACACCGTCATGCAAATTTTCATTCGAGTCTCGGTACTCTCCTGTCCTTTGCGGACAAACCTTCTGCAATTTTCACAACGCGTCGATGCAATTCATCGCACAAGTGGTATGCCATATACCACTCGAAATCAAGTCATTCATCGCCTACGTGGTATGGCATATACCACTATGAATCAAGCCATTTCCCTCGCACTATACTCAGTATAACCCGACAATTTCTTCCGACTCACGATTTTCACTGGGATCGTGCTTGATCACAACCGTAACTTTAATTCTATCAAAATCTAATACAACTCGATCAATGTTCTCGTTTGCCAACATAAGTTTGGTGTGCAACCGAACGATTCGTTCTATCGATTTACGATTTCAATTCTTTTCTTACGTTGCATCTCGTGCAACAATTTATTTAGATATGCATTGCACCCCGTGCAACAAATTCTACTTCCGATACACGTTGCACATCGTGCTACGATTTATCTCCGACATTTTATTTCACTTTGTGCAACGATTCATTTTCAATTTTCCTTTGCACTCCGTGCAACGATTAATTTGATATGCGTTGCACCACGTGCAATAGTTTTACTTCCAGCACGCGTTGCACATCGTGCAACAATTTATTCCCGACTTTCCAAGTCAATACCCAAATCCGTTTAACACATTCGGTATTGGCTTATCACTTCTCACTTTCATTTTAACGCATATTCACATTAACTCGCTGCACTTCGTGCATCATTTTATTTCTCATTCAACATGTTACATTGCAACAGTATCTCAAATCGTATTTCACAATTCGTTGCACTTGCAGCAACTAACATTTTTTACGGCTCGTTGCATTCAATGCAATATACCCTTCGCGACTTTCTTAGCAAACATCATGAAATTCCAAAATTACATGCGACAAAATTTCACGATTTGTATTAGACTTATTGTATGGAACATCCAGTACGGCATCGAGTAGAGTCAAGAGTGATTTCAAGTGGTGGTGGGCAACTTTTAGAATCGAAATGAAGCGAGCGTCCAGAGGAAATTGAGCCTAGAGCTTTGATACCAATTTGTCACGCCCCGATCCGGAATCACCCGAATCATCGTCCTCGCAGGGGACGTGATGCCGCACGAGCCTGGAGTTGCGCTCGTGCAAGGCAAGATGACAAGTTCTCAAATGGTTATCTTTTGATTCGATATTAACAACGAAAGGAAAACAGAGTATACGAAACAATTCTCTTTATTGATATCCGAAACTGAGATTACAATGGCTTTCGATAGCCTAAGAATATATGCCAGATTTGCTACAACACTCAGGTTCTCTCTTGCCCACAAAGGATTTTACCGTTCCATACATCATGCCTTCTATATCTCGGTCGCATCAATCCAGTTGCGTAGTCCGAGCGTCAATGCGATCGCACGCTTCAATGCGCTTCGGTATTCCAAGTCTCAACACGTTCAAGCAAAGCTTCACCACGAGCCATCCATTCCTTGTACCCTGCATGAAGCTGGTGGGGGATCAGTACGTTCGTCCTCGCATATACTGAAGCAAAGATCTTCTTTCCAAACCGACATTGTAATATTTATGTTGAATCATGCAACTTAGCTTATGATCTTGCTATGTTCTCCTTAGGGTCAATTTCATGGCACCTTTGAAAGCGTAAAGCATGTTATCGAATTGAATAGGCAAGCAAACAAGCAATCTCGTGTTTGATTCGTGGCGCGACTTACCAAGTCGACGCACTCGTCCTTGCACCGACGCAAGGTGAATACGCCTCATTCCTTCCCTGTCATGTTATATGTGCATCTCTAAGCAGGATCTATATGCGGGACGCATACGCGCCTACACTTTCAACCTATCCTTCCTTAACTATATGAGGGCCGTTGGCGTATCCGCACCGGAATGGACTAAAGGAGTTCCTTTCTTTTCTCTCCTTCTTTTCTCAATATTTGGTCGGGGTGCCCGACGTTTTACGGGTTGGGTCACATCCCAACAACCGAAACGTTCCCGCTGCATACCATCATTTGCAGCTTTTTCCATCTTGTTTAAGGATGTGCGCCAACAAAGATTATTCGATTCCCTCCTAGGCCAAGCGGTTCCGGGGCGCTCCGGCTTTTAACCGTTTGGGGAAAACACCTGTGCACGGGAGATATCATGTTTTATCTCTCGTCCATTCCATTCGACCATGCAACGCCCTTATCATTCAAGCAATCAAATTCAAACAACCAAACATAGCCTTGAGTCCGAGACTCAGACTTTATCATCTCGCATCTCTTCCGTTAACTTTCTGTGTTCTTACGTTTCATACTTCGTTTCAATGATTCAATGGCATCGTGCCTCAACTCAATGCTCGTCAACCGAACGACCCGAAGGTCTCGAACACCTTTCGAGGCATTATGTCATATCCAACAGTTCTGCCACATTCATGCCACAACTGTATTCTCTCGCAACGAAGTCATCTTTTATTATCTCGTGCACGAAGGCACGTTTCGACCGTATCCCCATGTTCTATAACTTAGCATTCAATGTTCGGGCTTGCGCACTGGGGCGCTCGCCTATTGTCTTTCAATGTTCTAGCCGTTCTAACTCGTGCGCAAAGGCACGGTATGGTTCGTGCACTAAGGCACTCGCCGAGTACAGTTATCCCATATTCTTACGGCTTGCGCACCGAGGCGCTCGCCTTAGCGATATCCAATGTTCCATAGCGACTCATGCATTTGATGCACGTTTCATTTCAATTGTTCTAACTTAGTGTTCGACTCACACTATGATTTACTTTCCAATCGGACCACGCCCGTGGCGTCGATAGGTTAACTTTTAGCATACAATGATATATTTGACTTATCGGATGAAGGAGTAAAAAGAAGTCAATCCTCCGACCTTGAGTCGATACGCCTTTGTCGTTTTGCCGAGCCGATGCGACTCGATTTCATAACTCCGTTGCACGGCCACTCTCCTGACTTAGCCATTCGAGCACTTCGTGCTTCATTGAATCATACGTCCGATTTGCCTTAGCGTGTCCAAGTCTCAGCCCGTCGCAAGGCGACGATTTGATTTCGCGGACCTCTTACTAAATATCGCAAAAGATCGACCTCTAATATTTTTGCGTCAAAGTATAACCTGCACACGAAACCAACTACAATCAATACTTGCATCGATTCGGACTTGCGCCTTGGTCGATTCGATTTCTTAGAATCTTTGAGCCGATTCAACGCACTCATCCTTCGGGGCAACGCGGCACTTCGCATCGATTCAACTCGATGCATTCTTTCGGGACAAGGCAACTCTTCGCATCGACTTAGTTCGATGCGTTGCTCGGGACAACGTAACTCTCGTATCGATTCGCATCGATATATTTCTTTCGGTCAACGCGACTCGCTGAGTCAATGTCTCAGCGTAATGCACCGTGCGGAGCGGGACATTACATTGTTGGCCTTGTGCAGCGTGATAGCGGAATGGACTTACCTTTGTTCTTGGCAATGGCCAAGTCGATCGGTGATGACGATAACTAGACCACCGTTGCTTGGTGAGAGCAAAGCACTGCTGCAAAAACTCCGACGGATAGCCAGATGAGAGGTCTGTACGAACGTTGCTTGAAAAGCTCAGGCAAGGAAAAAAATAAAAGGAAAGAAAAAAAAATCCTAAAAGTATTAGGAATTGGAATCCACGGTACTACATCACCTTTTTCTAAAATTAAATAGTTTTGGACTTTTAAGATACAATAAAAACTAATTTTCAATTTAAATAGATTAGATGTAGTATAAACTTATCCTATAAATATGTTATCTTAAAAAAAAAATCAAATTTTGGAGCCGAAAACCTATACTTTGATGGCTTTGAGGCCAAACTGGACTGCACCCAACCTATCTATTCGTAAGCCAGAGTCACGTGGATGCCGAACAAAATGTTATTTTTTCACGATACTATAGAATTTACTTCTCTCAATATTAAAAAAAAACGACAAAACGTTGACACAATCAAAGTAAAAAAAATGTTGAAAATAGAAAATAAATTATTTTCTTTTGGAAGGAAATTTCCTACTTATTTCATGAGTGATTTAAGCCATGTGGGGCTATACATTAATTTTTTTTTCCCTCAAGTCCAAATTGGTAGGAAATTTCCTATCAATACATAAACATAGTTTGTAACGTAACAAAAGCAACTAATAAGCCCACTTTAGTTTAGATTAGTCCAAGTCAGAAAATCACGTGCTCGGCGGGCGCCGGCTCAGTATCAAAACTTTACGGAAATACCCTCCAATTAGGGCTTGTATGAGGGGTAGAATAGTATATTGACGGGTACTAAGTACCTATAAATAACGAGAAGGGAGGGCTTTCTTTTTCTCCACAACAATATCGACCATTCGCCGCGAATCCCTTAAAGAAAGAGAATTTTTTAAGGGTTTCTTCTCGATCTCTCGATTTCTTCTCCACCAAATCGTTGTGAGTTGTTTTTTTTCCCCCTTTCTTTCTTCGATCAATCTCTCAATTATTGTTATTGATGTCCGGTGTTGTGGAAATTGTGTGTTTTCCTCTGCAATATGCTGTTATTCGCTAGAGATCATTCGATATTATAAAGATGTGAATTTCTGTTATGCATAATAATTTTTTATTGTATCATATGAACATATTTGATGTTGATGAGTTGCCCATGTTAGCATGCACACGGATATGACACGACAAAGTAAGGACACGGTGACGGCACCTATTTCCGTGTCCTACTGTATGTGACACGTGCCCTATACGTGTCTGACACGACACAGCCCATGTTTTTGGAGTGCCGTGCCTCCTTGGTTATTGTAGTTTTAAAAAAAACATCTTTTTTTTCCAGGTTAAGAAGGTACCAAATAACTATTCTTTTTTTTATATGTTGGATAGTAATGCTTTTGAAGTAGTCAACAACAATGTGGCCTTCGGTGGGGAAGAAGAGGTTCTAGGTTGAGGACAATAATTTTTTTGGGTGGGCTGTTTGGATGTTCTATACCATATAGAACCCAATCTTGGTATTTCACTTATGATCTGGCCTGGTCGAACCCAATCATGATATCGAAGGACGGGACATTTTCTCAAAATACTCTGGATCCTCTGAAGTTGGTTTATTAACTAATATTGTTGCATTAAAATCTATAAAGTATTCATATCAAGCCCTCAGAGTTAAAATCGTATCCTTTCAACTGTGGATCTCTTCAATGAAATTATGTTCAACTGTCGATTTCTTCATTGAAATTAAGTAATAATAGGATACCATAAAACTGAAAACTCGGGTCTGCCCCCTCTCCCTTGGCCTTCTCCCCCGTCGTAGGATGAGCTACCCCTGGCCAGGCCCTCTGTAAAATACAACAACAAAGCCGTTATCACAATCTTTTGGGGGGCGATTGATTTAATCCTTACCCTTCATATCCGTGTTCATTTAGGTATGGACTTTTTTAGTGCCTAGATACAAGTTCCTTTAGCCTACCCCTAATTTCTGACTAAGGGTGCTGGCATAATTTTCCTCGACTCCTTTTTTATTTTATTTCTCTCTTTTTTCCATTTTATACTTTTATTTTTTCATTTTTTTAATATTTAATATTTTTAGTTTGGATTAGGTTCAGTTTGGATCTAATCATAAAAATTAATTTATAAGTAAAAACATTATGATGTCAATAAGATTTGAACTGTGTTTTCTTGAATACTTACATATCACCTTAACCATCTACGCTATAAAAAGTCACAAAGAAAGAGTAACAACAATATAATGTATTTAATCAAACAAAATTTTTATTTTTTTTGAAATCATTTTTTTGGGTTTGGTCTGACTCTATTTCAGGTCAGCATGTGTTTGGATTAGGTTTAGTATGGATCGGATCGTAAATTTTAATTTATAAGTAAAATTATGATGTCAATAGGATTTGAACCATATTTTCATGAATACTAACATATCACCTCAACCATCTACACTATAAAAAGTCACAAAGAAATAATAACAACTACTAAATATGTAAACAATGTTATATATTTTTTATATGAACTACAGTGTTATATTTTTTTATTTGAACTACATATTTCCGAGAATATTTATATATTCCCCAAAAATGAGAATATAATTTTCCAGGAAATTTAATTCTAGTTAATTTAATTTTCAGGAAGAATTCCCGGCTATATACTATTATGTTTACCATACGCCTCCTAAATGCGATTTTTCGTGCACTAATCCTCAATTGGCGACCTCCAGCTTTCTAAGAGTACACCCATTTTTTATCCTATTTTTCAACTTATTGTCAGTCATCCATGCACATTCTTGTTCAAGTTAAGCTCATTTTTTGGACATGATTTTGTACTGCCAACAATTGATCCATAAAGCGTGGTCTTCAGTTTTCTGTAACATTCTGGTTAATATCATCGTAGATCCAACTTTTAGTGCATTAAAATTCTGCAAGTTTATTAATGAGATCAATTTCTTTTTCAAAGTTTTTTTTAAACATCGCTTGTGTGTTCATGTTATTTTTTTTATTTATCAATATGTTGTTTTATTTGTCTTTATATCTTACACACACAAAATTCAGATATAGTTGGATTTGAGGTGCCCTGTTAACTCTTCTGGATTTTTCCTCTTGTTGCAGGAATTTTTTGAATTAGTAATGTTTTGATGGAGTCTAAAGGCGGGAAAAATAAGTCTAGCAGCAGTATTTCCATGCATTACGAAGCTCCCCTTGGCTACAGCATTGAAGACGTCCGACCGAACGGTGGAATCGAGAAGTTCCGATCTGCTGCTTACTCCAACGTAAGGAATAATAAATCAGATGAAGTAGCCTTCAATTTTATGTGGTTGTATTTTACTGAATACATTTTCTGAACATTTGTGTTGTCTCTTGCCTTTTTGCAGTGTGTCCGCAAGCCATCCTGACAGCCCTTCTCAAGAACCCCCTTCAGTAGATTAGTATTTCCTTTAATTTCCATTCTGAATTCTGCAAAAAATAAATTTTCCCTGGCTAGCTGCTTTCTAATAACCAAACCACTCTCAGAACTCCTCCTTGTCTCTCTTTGCCCTCTTCTTCTTCATCAGATTCATCACACATTCTCGAACCAATGGCAGTCAATACTTCTCCTATTGGATTTGAGGGTTTTGAGAAGCGCCTGGAGGTTACATTCACCGAGGCACCTCTTTTTGTTGACCCCTATGGCCGCGGACTGCGTGCCCTTTCCCGTGCCCAGATTGACTCAATAGTCGATTTGGCTCGGTGCACCATTGTTTCACAACTCTCGAACAAGGAATTTGACTCCTATGTCCTCTCGGAATCGAGCCTTTTCATTTACCCAAACAAGATTGTTATGAAGACGTGTGGAACTACGAAGCTACTCCTGTCGATACCGAGGATTCTTGAACTTGCTTCCGAGCTCTCACTCTCTGTTCTGTCAGCGAAGTATTCTCGAGGCACCTTCATCTTTCCAGGTGTCCAGCCTTCTCCCCATCGCAGCTTCTCGGAGGAGGTTTCCACCCTTGACCGTTTCTTCGGCAAGCTTGCATCAGGTGGGAATGCTTACGTCATCGGTGATCCTGCCTCACCCAACCGGAACTGGCACATATACTATGCTACCGAGAAGCCTGAGATTCCGATGGTTACCCTGGAGATGTGCATGACTGGCTTAAGTAGCGAGAAAGCCTCCGTCTTCTTCAAGAGCTATGATGGTGATCAATCTAAGACGATGACGAAGCGGTCTGGGATTCCTGACATTCTTCCTGAGATGGAAATTTGTGACTTTGAGTTCGAGCCCTGCGGCTACTCAATGAATGCAATCAACGGTCCAGCACTGTCGACGATCCATGTAACTCCGGAGGAGGGGTTCAGCTACGCTAGCTACGAGGCTATGGGGCTTGACCCAGCTGCAGTTGATTTTGGTGGTCTGGTCGAGAGGGTTCTCAACTGCTTTTGCCCGAGCGATTTCTCGGTTGCTGTGACCGTCTTTGGTGGGCGTGAACACGGTGCCACGTGGAGCGAGGAGATTGACGTCGACGGGTTCTGTCGCATGGATTCCGTTGAACAGGAGCTCCCTGGGGGAGCTGTGTTGCTGTACCAAAGCTTCTCTGCTTGCCCGTCTAGGATGGGGTCACCCAGGTCCATCTTCTCTTGCTGGTCGGAGGATGAGATGGAGGAGAAGAATGCTGAGTATAAGAAAGGGGCACTCTGAGATATGGTTCTTTCTAGTAAGTCTGATGGTATTAATTTTCATTTCGGTTCCTTTGGCTGGTTTATTGGAGCAGCGAAGCCAGTCTACTAGCAAAATAAAAATAGTTATGCATGTTTTGTTTCAAAAGTAGTATTATTTCTGTTTGAACTTAGTTGTGTTTGAATTCTATACATCAGAATCTATGATGTGAACTTCATTTTGTTATTGTTTGTTGTTATAGATTTTACTAGGCTCCTTGCATGGAAGTGTTTTGGTGGTAAAGTTATTTTTATCGCTTGATTGGACCATCCTTTTTTTTTTCTTTTTTTACTGCGCGCACTCTGACTCGTGCCAAATTCATACCAAATATATGTTGATGGTAACTGCTGGTTTTCGTACCAAATATATGTTGATGGTAGCTGCTGGTGGTTATGTTTTTATAGTGATTTTTGAAAGGTGATTTATGTGATAATAGTGTACTGATATATCATTGGGTGATTATAGTGTTGATATTTCCTTTGTGGGATGCCTAGTTTGCCTTGATGGTTTCAGTGCAGTGGAAGTTATGTCATTGGAATAACATGACACCATTTGAATAACATGACACGCTCCTGAATTGATTTATTGAGCTACAAATATACATGTTTGCACTCTTCTAATAATTTGTTGGTGCCTGTGCTTGTTAGAGTTTGATATATGTTAATTTTGCTCGATTGCTGGATATATTGAGTTGGGTATTCCTTGATTTTACTACGAACAAATGTTTCCAAATGATATACTTTTATTAGAAGAGTTTCTATATTTTCTTCTAAAATGATGGAAAATAAAATTGGTAGAAAAATATCAATTTCCATAAAAATAACTTCAATCAAACACTCAAATTAAACATCTTTAATAAATGGTCTTACATGTTGGTCATCCATGTTGACATGTATGTGAGTCAGAGTCATGTGAGTACTACTACGCAAGTGCTCCTAGTAGGGGTGAGCATTCGGTTTATTCGGTTTAAACCGAACCGAATAACCCAAAATCGAATTGGACCGAAACCGAATAAGCAAAACCGAAACCGAATCGAATTGGCCCAAAACCGAATCAAACCGAACCGAATTAAATCGGTTCGGTTTATTCATATTTTTTATTTTTTTGAGCTTTTTTTTGTACATAGACATATTTAGTATATACCTATATATATTTAGTATATACCTATATATATTAATACTTATATATATAGTACACACACACACACAAACACACACACACATATATATATATATAAATTTCATATTCGGTTTTCGGTTTTGGACTGAAACCGAAACCCAAAACCGAAACCGAAACCGAATAAGAAAATTTAGTACTTTCAAAACCGAAACTGAACTGAATTTTTTTAAAACCGAACCGAACCTCTTATTCGGTTCGGTTCGGTTCGATTTTCGGTCCAAAACCGAATAATGCTCACCCCTAGCTCCTAGATGAGATCCATTCACTAAGGTTTCCGATGGATATGAAACTAATATATAAAAAAAATGCAGGACGCGTGACAAATAAAATAAAAAGATACTCCATCAGTCCATTGTAAATGAAAATGGGAAGGGTCCTTCATTGAAACTTCTCAAGTCTGTCGTCACTCATGAGTGATTTAAGCATGTGAGCTTCACTTGTATTATATTTCTAGGATCCGGTTAATATAAATATTGTTATTATTTTGTCACACAAGAAACCGCTATTAATCAATCCCTAACCATGGAATAAAAATTATGAGAGTAAAGTGGAATCACTTTTCCATATTGAAGTATTAATTTTTCTTTCCAAATTTTTTAACATTTCAAAACATCAAAAAAAAAATCAATAAAAATTGTAATTTCCCAAAAAAAAAAAAAAATGTCAATAAATTGATTTCCTTTCCTTTTCATTCCGCGAACCAAACGAGGCCTCAACATAAACTGAAAAACAATGCAATCATGATAAAATAATTATTATTTTGTTACAATTATAATTTTACTTGAGGTAAAGTGCATTTAAACCCTCCTTAGATGTGACAAAAATGCAATTAAAGACTTGTAGTTTGAAAGGAACCCTGCTTTTTATATTTTTGCTCAATTCAGCCCTTCGATGTTAACAACCGTTAAAAATTGTCTAAAAAGATAATTTTGTCCCTCCCCTCCCCCCCCCCCCCCCCCCTCTCTTTTCGGTGGTGGGGGCGGGTCGAGGGGGCTGGCCAGCGGAGGGAGGAAGGGGGGGGGGGGGTGTCGGGGGCGGGGCTGACGGAGGGAGGGGGTGGGGGCGGGGCTGGCCAGCGGTGGGAATGGGAGGGGGGCTGGTATGTGAAGGGAGGGCTGGTAGGGAATGGGGAAGGGTAGTTTAGGTATTTTTTTAAAAAAAAAGTCATTAACGGCCATTTCTAACGGCTAATAGACAGTAAGGATCTTTTTGCTCACGCGGGCAATCTAAGGAGGTATAAACTGCTTAGGGTCTGCTTGGCAATTATCTGGGTAGCAGTTATGAGGTGTTTTTAGAGTACCAGTTATGAGCGGTTATGAGGAGTCCGATTTTGGATGGTTTAGCGACTTTTAAAGCAGTCCAATCTATGCTTGGTAATTCACTAACGAGCGGTTCTGAAAGTTTTTTACACGAATAAATTAAATAGGGAAGGGTATCGGTAGTTATAATTATATCTATTTTTGTGAGGATATAAATGGAATAAAAAAATAGAGCCGCTCAAAATCCGTCGATTTGGAGTGTTTACAAAGTCACCCAAAAATATATTACACCGGTTTTGGAAAATTTTTGAGCCGACGAAAACCAGTGCCTCAAAAAAATTAACAAGCAGGGGTTTTCATAAACGATCGGTTCAAAAATACTCCAAAACCGGTGAAAACACCATTACCAAGCAGACCCTTAAGTTTTCTGAAAGGTCTTATTTTACTAAGGAGACAAATCTAAGGAGGGTTTAAATGTACTTTACCCTTTTACTTGAAGTGAAACAATTAGAAAATATATTTAATTTTCTACTCATCAAAATTATCCCTCCTCCTCGGCCCTTCATAAAAGAAAAATAGAAAGCAAATCTCGCATTCTCTTGGTCCCAAGTAGTCAACTGAAGAAAAGCAATGGAAGAAATCTCTTCTTCTTCCACTGGTAAGCTCCAAACCCTCCTCACCCTAATTTACTGTCCCAAACCCTAACCCTAATTTCTCTCTCTCTCTCTCTCCTCCGCAGACTCCTTCCTCTCCGACAAGTCCGCCAAGGTCTTCATCGCCGGCCACCGCGGCCTCGTCGGCTCCGCCATCCACCGCCGCCTCCTCCTCCTCGGCTTCACCGACCTCCTCCTCGCCTCCCGCTCCGACCTCGACCTCACGGACCAGTCCGCCGTCGACTCCTTCTTCCTCCAACACCGCCCCCGCTACGTCTTCCTCGCCGCCGCCAAGGTCGGCGGCATCCACGCCAACTCCACCTTCCCCGCCGACTTCATCTCCGTCAACCTCCAGATCCAGACCAACGTCATCCTCTCCTCCTTCCGCTCCGGCGTCAAGAAGCTCCTCTTCCTCGGCTCCTCCTGCATCTACCCCAAGCTCGCGCCGCAGCCGATCCCGGAGTCGGCGCTCCTGACCGGCCCGCTCGAGCCGACCAACGAGTGGTACGCCGTAGCGAAGATCGCCGGCATCAAGACTTGCCAGGCCTTCAAGATCCAGCACGGCTTCGACGCCGTGTCGGCAATGCCGACCAACCTCTACGGCCCCAACGACAACTTCCACCCGGACAACTCCCACGTCCTCCCCGCTCTCGTCCGCCGCTTCCACGAGGCGAAGGCGTCGGCGGCGAAGGAGGTCGTGGTCTGGGGCACCGGGTCGGCGCTGCGGGAGTTCCTTCACGTGGATGATTTGGCGGAGGGGTTGGTCTGCTTGATGGATAGGTACTCCGGACTGGAGCACGTGAATGTGGGGAGCGGGAAGGAGGTGAGCATCAAGGAGCTGGCGGAGATGGTGAAGGAGGTGGTGGGGTTTGAAGGGGAGCTGGTGTGGGACCGGACGAAGCCTGACGGGACGCCGAGGAAGCTGATGGACGGGTCGAGGATGGCGGAGATTGGGTGGGCACCAAGGATTGGGCTGAGGGAGGGGCTGGAGGAGACATACAAGTGGTACGTGGAGAACGTGATCCGCCGGCAGCAGGAGTGATCGTGGTGATGTGAGCTTTCTTCATCTCTTTTTTTTGGAATGTTGTTTTGTGTACTTGAGATGTGTTCAAGATTATATGTATTGACTTCATAAAAATCGTGGCATTGATGGATACATAATGCTCTCTGTGGGAAATTTCGTTTGAATAAATATCTTGATTTAGTTTGATTTTAGAGATTGTCAAATTTATGAAGTCAATGATGGTTTGATGATTTGTAATGTTCTGGCTTATAACTATTATTTGATTCCTAACTTTGAGTATGATGAGTTTTTATCATTTACAATAACTTAGACCCTTAGAGATTATTATAGGTTGGAAATCTTAGTTCTGAATCGTGTTTTCTGGTCCTCAAATTGTCGTTTCACGTTGGTAGATAAGTCTGGATGTACAAAGATCTAAGTTTGTTGCCTTCTTGATATGCAATAACTTATGTGTACAGTCCCGATAAACCCAATTGAGGTTGCTACACCTTTGAAAAATGTGAGTTTCCATCTAAGGTTTGAGTTTACATCCCCTACTCCGGTTCTCTTTTTAATCTACCACTCTTTTAGTTAGACTTTTGTACCAAACCTCCATCAACTTGCCAAAATTAATTTTAGCATTCAGGAATTCCGACATTTTGTACCATGACCCACGACCATTCGTGTTCCAGGTAACTATGCTCCAGTCTTACAAGTCAATTAATCATCTGAATAATAGGATTTTGACTACTCACAAGTCATAAGGGAGCCGAGCAGTTATGCATTCTTGTTAATGCTGTAGTTCTTCAGAGGAAGATTGTTTCCTAGTAAGACACTTGAAGTTGTATCTCAGATTGTAGAGGTATATGCAACAAGAATGAAGGGACTATGTCGGACAATGAGGAGTAGCTGTTGGTCGTCATCTAGTTGGGATTTGCCCATAGTGCAGCCAAAGGCTCCCCTTGGTATATAGGTTTGAACTGCAAACTTCGGGTCTCCGCTTCCTTGTTTTATTCTTTCTTCCAGTTTAACTTGTTGATCAACTTCCATCCGGTTAAAAGGTTTAATCTGTGGATAAATAAGAGCCTTTCGACCCTAATAAAGTTCTGGGTCGTCTGGCTGAATTTCTGAAGCAGTTATTCAACCATCATAAATTGATGTTTTTTTCTCACTTTCTTAGGATTGCCGGCATGGCCTGTTACTAAATGGCCACATCATTCTTTCAAAGTTTCAAACAGTGCTAATAAACATACTTTATATACTACATTGTGCCTACAGAAAACATAGGTCTGTAATGTATAACTTCCTGACTTGGCATGCTTCTTTGAAATTGATATGTTCATTTAAATCTTCTCAGTAGTTGGTTATCCCACATTGCTACCGAAGAAAGAAAGATGGTGGCATAAGAAGCTAGGGATGACGTATCAATTGAGAAAAGGATAACAAAACAAGTATCATTGATACATTTATCCTTGTATTGGCCATGTTCTATCTGTATTGGCCATGCTGTCTATTTAAATGTTAGGGTTTGCTTAGATCTAGTCTTCTATACAGCCATATAGGTGTTGTTTCTGATTTTCTTAACCAGATTTATCGTGTTTATTGTAGGGAAACTTTTTCTGAAATTGTTGGCATGCTTTCTATGAAGTATGCCATATTTTCATTACCAATAAAAATGGCAAAGGTAGGGTGGGATCCCTCTTCCCAGTAATTAGTTTGCTTCTAGCACAAGTGTACCCCTTCATCCAAACCAGGTCAATGTTTATTTTCATGTGCTCTTGAGATATTGTAGAGAAATTATTGAATATAAACTATTTTGCCAATGCATAGAAACCCCTAGCATCGTGGACTATGTTGCATGAATACACACACACATAAGGATAAGGACATAATATGGAAATGGGATACGGACATTTTTGGATAGGTACCATATAGTCACCTATGTTGCATGAATATGGATACTGATATGGGTTACCGACACCATTTTCCCGTGTGCCTGCAACATAGAGCATGGATGATGATGATGATGAAAGGATCATTTCCTTTCCTCATAATTTTCATCTTCCATCTCTATGTTTTACTCTTTTATATATGTTATCTGAAATTTTTAAATGCTCTTTTTCTTCTACTACCTTGACTTTGTAGGACTTGTTGAATGTATTTATTTCCAACTTCTTCCTACTGTACTTAACCACTCGATCAGAAATTTAAATATTTAAGCCTTTCTTTGTGACTTTGTATCAATACCAAGAGACTGAGTAAATCAGTATCACTACCATCGATTTGAATTCAAACATCTATCATGAACTTTCAAGTGATTAAAATGGACACACTGTTGCATACATACGTGATTAAAATGATGCACTGTTGCATATATCATGATCATGCCCTTGGCCAGCCTTGATTTCTATTTTTCTAATTTCTAGAAAGTATGCATACTCCAATAGTGGCATATTTTGTCAGTGTAGTACACATAGCCTAATTTGGATTAAGATTAATGATCATGTTGGATAGAGGATGGTCTGCAATTGAAAACTATTCCTGCAGATGATTAGTAAGCCAGAAAATTGAAGTGAAGACTTTTGAGAAGTGTTCAAATGAGCTGAATCAAAAGAAGCTCATCAAATGCCTTTTAGTGTGTAATTAGATATGGGAATTGCTTCAGTATCAGAATTGACTTGGAATGAACCTCCATTATTGTTTTTGAGTTGATTCTATCACCCTACAGAAAAGAAATAGAGGGAGACTATCATCTTTAAGTGAGGTATATGGGGAGAGCCTATAGATGTATTGCATTAATATGAACTGACACTGTGTGAACACCGTCACCACTACCCATATTTCATATTTTGGTATGCCCTAGTGTTTTTGTTGTGTCTTCGCTCTTCCTAGGTTATCGGTATGCTTTAACATTGCAACTAAAAAAGTAGCTTTAATAAAAAATTTTCTTTTTTATAGGTGATGTTAGCGTAGGTTGCAAGGTTTAGATTGTAGGGAACAAAGATTTTCTTGTGAAGTCAGATTGCAAGCACTAATATGAAAAATTTAGGGAGAATTTGTGGCACAACCTGAAAGCATAGGTTGTGGAAGTTTTGCTCGATCAGAGGAAAGACTGCAATGAAGAATTTAAAGATAAAGTGGGTATCTCTGGAATATAAGAGAAGAGTAGGTTAACCTGGATTGGATTGTGACGAAGGATTTTTATAGTAGTTCAAGTCTTTAGATGGGATAGCCTTATTGACAGCATGGTGAAAGAGTGTTAAATTCAAGTTTTTACGATATAAAAAGAAAATCGATGGAGTTCATTGTTATAGGTTAGTTGTAACTTCTCATTATTGTTCTTTTTATCGTATGATGGTCGAGTTATTGCATCATAGTTTGACCTTTTTCCTACATTTTAACGTTGGGCTTCAACTTGGTAGTTGACTTCTACAAATTTCACAATGATACATATATGGTTTTTAACATGTTGCACCAATAACTTGTTCCCAAGAAATCCCAGTTTCCTGGTTGTGGAGATTGGGATTTGTTAGTTATTTTCATTAGGATTTTTTTTTTGTGATTTCAATTTTCATTATTTCCTTTGGGATATATCAGAAGATTATAACCGGCCCAGTTTGTCGGTTACCAGAATATATTATTAGAATCTCCCTCCGCATGTACATTGAACTTGCTCAAATCAATTTGGCAAGGTTCTCATGGGATTTTGTCTTGCTCTATATTATTAGTAGAGCAAGGTAGGTATGATCCGCAAATTTCTTTCCCTGGGTTTAATCACAACTCACATGCTGATTGGAAGCTAGGATCTTCATTGTGAAATTTTGGTGTAATCATATATTGGGCTAAATTGCAATTTGATACCCTAAACTATCACTAATTTTCAACTTGATATCCTAACTTTTATAGGTACTAACTTAATACCCTATCTCAACTTATATTTCTAACTTGATACCCATTTTTTTATTCCTAAACTATCCTCCCCCGGCTGCTGCTTTCCCCACCCCCCTTCCAGCGACCACCCCCCTACCCAGCCCCAACGACCCACCCTATCTGCGCTTATGCTCGCATGCACTCCCGCACGCTGCCCAGCTCGCCGCGCCCCCGAGAGTCCCCGCGTCCACCGCATGCTCGTGCCCGCCGTCCACTCGCGCGCGCCCGCCCGCTGCCACCCGCAGACGGAGGGAGAGAGGGTGTGTGTGGGTGGGGGGGGGGGGTGGGGGGGGTGGGGGGGGGGGGGGAAGAGAATGGATAATTTGGTCCAAGTTTTTTTTTTTCCAGGATATCAAGTTGGTATCTATAAAATTTGAGGGTATCTAGTTACAATTTAGCCTAATATATTGGGTTGTGAAAATGGCTAGTGCCTTGGGCACATATTACCTGTATGTATTATCATACCGGGTTGTAATTTGTTCAAATTGGTACAACTCAATGCAGTTGCTCCTGAAATAAACTGTTCCAGACTAGTGGTGGCAGCAGCTTCCAACAGTAAAAAGTGTGGCTGGAAGCAGAGTTGCAGGCTTGGCAGTTGTAGACTGGTAAAACACTGGTGGATGTGAAGAGAAACAAAGAAAGTTATTGCGTGAGCTTGAAGAAAAGGCTGAAACAGTGTACTGTATCTGCCTCATCTTTTTCTCTGCCTCATGTAGGGGGATGCTGCTTACTTTTTCCTTTTTCCTCTTTTTTTTTTTTTTTTTTTTTTTTTTTTTTTTGCATTGGATTCTTTGTTCCTAGGGCTGCAAATGAGCCAAGCCGTTCGCGAGCTGCTCGAAGCTCGGCTCGATAAAAGCTCATTTGAGCTCGGTTCGTTAAGTAAACAAGCTGAGCTCAACCTTCATTTTCGAGCTCATTTAATAAACGAGTCAAGCTCAAGCTTAGAAGTACTCGGCTCGTTCAAGCTCGCGAGCTGGCTTGCTTATGAGCTTGCGAGCTGGCTCGTTTAGAAGCTCGTTTAGTAGCTTGTTTAGAAAATCGTTTGTTCTTTGTTGAATTTTATATATATATATATATATATATATATATATATATATATATATATATATTTGTGTGCATTATATATTTATATGTCCTTAATAATTAATATAAAGAAACTTTTTTAATTAAATTTTTATAAATAAATTGTTAATATTACAGGTACTTGAATTCAAACCTAACTAAATTGAAATGGAGCTCGTTAAGCTTGAAATCAAGCTTAATGGGCTTGAAATAAAGTTGAGCGAGCTTGAAATCAAGCTTAATGAGCTTGATTTTGAGCTTATCAAGCTTGAATCAAGCTTGCTTATCAAGCCAAGCTCGAGCTCAAACCAAGCCAAGCTCAAGCTTAATATAAACAAGCTCAAGCCAAGCTCAAGCTCTAAAATAAAAAATTTATCAAGCTCGAGCTCGATTATTTCTAGTCAAGCCAAGCTCAAGCTTACAAAAGCTTGGCTCGACTTGGCTCGTTTGCAACCCTATTTGTTCCCTTGTTTACTTCATTTCATTCCTCTCCACATTAAATTTTATGTGGCTTTAAAATAGAGAATAGTATTCCCTGTCTTGTGCCCTTTTTTTCACAGTTAATCTTTTGAGTACTAATATTTGGCCAAATCTTAACTTAATACTCTTAACTATTCAAGTTTTCAACCTAGATATCCTAAACTTAAACTTAATATCTCAACTTTAATTGTACAACTTAATACTCTAATGATGTTAACGAGAAAACTTAAATGATAAAAATACCTTCCTTTTCGAGGTCACTTCAAATACCATCAGAGAGAAGAGGATGGGTAATTTGGTTAAAAATATTGTTTATTTTTGTCGAAACAGAAAAATTTAACTCCTGGCTGACTGAGGGTATTGAAATTATTCAATAGTTGAGGGTAGTGACATGACATTAAAGTTTATGTATCAAATTGAAACATTGAATAGTTGAGGGTATAAGGCTGAAATTAGGTCTTAATATTTTACTAAGTATTATATTGATGTAAAAATTAAAATTTACCCAATATAACTTGGCATTATTCCGTGAAAGCAATTGGTAAATTGATATCAAAACCAAGTAAGAAAGAAAGAACACAAATCATCACATAGCCATACTTTCCACCCAAGAAACACTACCTCTACTGCAATATCCACCCCAGATGTATGGTGTATATTGAGCCTATGATGCCATTATCAATCTTTGAACAAAGCATAAGAAATGAAACGAACTGTACATACAAAATACCAAAGATATGGGAGGGGAAAACCAACACAGAGAAAATAGAGGAGATTGAGCCAATGATGCCAATATCAACAACAACAACAACAACACTATTTAGCAAGTTAACATGTCAACCACCACAAGAAGTATAGTACTTCTTGTAGCCGCCGTCGCCGCCACCGGCGGCACCATCTTCTTCTTCATCATCTTCTTCTTTGCTTCAACATCTCTCTCTCTCTCTCTCTCTCTCTCTCTCTCATTGAGGCTGAGGTTGCCAATTAGCTGAAGCTATAAAAGGCAAGTAGCAAGTGTGCATTTGTGGAAGGGTGGGTAGTTTGGGACCAAGAATCAATGGTGGGAAGGAAGAGAGAAGGAAAAGAAGTGGTCACATTTTATTTTAGCAAAAAAAAAAAAGGGCATGGCATTGCAATTGCATTGCATTGTTGACAGGGACATATCTTCTCTCTTGTTTCATGCTTTTGTTTTAGCATTCTTGTGTTTTGTGTAGTAGGTGGGTTAAGAGCATCATTAGTAAGGTCCATCCCATTTTCTATATTCTAGATTTAGAATGTAGGAGCTCATTTTGCAGAATAATAAGTCTCATCCCTAGTCCTAATTTCTACAATTTCGGTCCCAACCCATCCATGGGTGCTAAGGGTTGGGCCTCCCAATTTCTAGATTCTAGATTGTAGAAACTCGTTTTGTAGAATAGTAAGTTCCAATTTGGAGTCCAACTTTCTAGATTCTAAACTTTATATTATTTTTTTCCTACATTAATTTTTGACCACACAATTTTTGGAACCGGAGCTCACTTTATCATTTCCTACTATTCTCATACAAACCCAACCCATTCTACATCTACCTTTTTTTTTTGAAATTTTGGGCTCGAAATTGCATTGGAGAGTCCCAACTACTAATGATGCTCTAAACAATATTTATTGCAGCATTCATATATTATCTTGTTATAAATAGTAAAACATAAAATAAATAAAAAATTGTAGGGAGAAAAAAAAAATAGACGGAGAATAAAGAAGTTTGGTAAAATTTACAGTATCAATATATTCCGTCAGACCGACTACCAAAACTTACTATCAAAAATGCTATTATGCTCCCCCTTTTTCTTAGACGCAAGAGAATATATGCTTTGGACAAGCAAAACCACATGGAAAAAAAAAAATCTATAGACACTTCATTTTTTATTTGAGGACAGCTCAAAAATTTTCTATTTATTTACAAGTTTGTTATTTTTTTTGTTTAAGGACAATCCAAATTTTGAGTATAAAAACTAACATGACTGTATGTAAATTCTACAGTCCTATATATATATATATATATATATATATATATTTTTTTTTTTTTTCTATCTATAGGACTGTAGGAAATCCTACAGTCATGGATTATATATGGACTAAAGAACTTCTTACAGTCCTGTTGAAATACAGAGATAAACAAGTGGGACTGTAAGGGCTGTTAGAAAATTATAAAGTCCTGCTTATATACAGGACTATAGAAAATTCAGCAGTCCATATATAATCCATGATTGCACCTAAAGTCCTACAGATACTATAGAATTGTATGAACATTCTACAGTCCTATATATGCTATAAGATTGTATAATTTGTCTACAGTCATATTGGGAAGATTTGGGGGAGGGGAGAGGGGGGAGGGTTGGACAGCCTAAAATAATTTTGGAACTGTTTGAACAAAAATTATAAAAGCTTGGAATGCCATGGAATAATGTACTGTTCTAAGTAAAATATGAAGTGCCTCTAGAATTTTTCAAGTGAACCCTCATGTTTGATGTGTTTGCAGTAGTTTCACTACTAACCAAAAGTTAACTACATGTATGAGTTCTCTTGTGATTTTAAGTTTCTTCATCGATGCACCAAGAAACTTGTTGAATTATGTCAGTCGGATTGGCAGAATTTGACTGACGGAATATATTGCGCATTCGAATTTTCGTAAAATCTTCTCATTCGCCCATTTTCTCTATACAATATTTTCTGTTAGTAAAATTGATGCAACAAATGTTACTTTGTTGACATTTACTAGATTGTAAGTGTCATTTCCTGTTCTCTCTCTCTCTCTCTCTTAATAGAGTTGTGTAAGAAACAAAGAAAGTAAGAAAGAAAGGATTTGTTTTTCTTCTTCTTCTATAACTGGTCCTAAAAATTTGTGTTGCAGACTTTATTTTTGTACTATTATTCGACTTATAGTGACACCAATGCTATTCTAAGTTTTTTTTTTTTTTTTTTTTTTTTTTGTCTTCTTTTGTAACTTCTATATAAATTCGAGGATAAAATAATTTATCTCCTAAGAACTTTGATTGCTTTTGTAGTAAAATTAGAGCTAAATTATTTATGTCGATGCTCGAATTCATACTGGTCCTAGAGTTGTCACGTCGGCCGGGCCGATCCGTTCTGGGTTGGGCCGGGCCTCTTGAGCCCATGAACTGTAGTGAAACGGATCGGACTATAGGTGAAAAAATTCGGCCCGACACGAATTTTGATTGGGTCGGACCGACCTCTTGGGCCCATGAACTATAGCGAGCCGGGTCGAGCCGGACTGTGGGTGAAAAATTTCGGCCTGACACGAATTTTGATTAGGTCGGGCCGGACCTCTTGGGCCCATGAACTGTAGCGGGCTGGGTCGAGCCGGGCTATGGGTGAAATTTTTTTTGGCCCGACACGAGTTTTGATTGGGTCGGACAGCGCCTCTTGGGCTCATGAACTGTAGCGGGCCGGGTCGAGCTGAGCTATGGGTGAAAAAAGTTAAGTCCAACTCGGCACGTAATCCACGGCACGGTGGACTTCGGGTTAGGCTGGGCCGAGCTGGGATTGGTCGGTCCGGTCCGACCCACTTGACAGCTGCAAAGATGGACTGTGATAATAATAAGGTCTTTTACTTACAAAAAGGCCTGGCCGTAACTGAGTACAACCCAATTAGCAGATGACCATCCTAATGCGAAAAGATGGTATCATACAAATCATATCTTTACTTGTTCTTATTAACAAGAAGAAGGATTAGATTAGAAACAGCCTCGATGGACCATTCTTTAACCCAAGTTGAGGTCAGTTTACTTTGGGGTCGACAATATTCCTACTTGAGTGTAGGTTGCGTTGGGCTACAAAAGGTCAAGCTTGGATTACAATTGTCACTCAATCCATCCAACATGCTGTTTTGCACCTCTAGGAGAGCCTATCATGTCTATTGATGTCTTAAATCGAAGATCATAAATTCAATCATCTTTAGTTTATTTGGGTTTGCCGGACCAGGTCGAAATTCGAGCCGGGCCGGACCAGACTTAGGCTTCGGATTTGGCCGGATCTATATTATGGACCGATATACGTGGTCCGGCACGACCAAATATACGGGACCATCAGGCCGATCCCACGATTAATTGGACCGGACCGACACATAGGCCAATTTTTCAGGCCGGACTCTGGACTGGGCCAGCCCGGAAACAATTGACATGGCCAAAATACATGGTCAATTGTTTCTTTGAGGAAATAAAAAGGAAGATTTTTTTTTTTTTTTGAGATTTTTTACTTTCATCCCACCTATTATTATAAATTTGTACTTACATTCAATTTTTTAGACTTATATTTTTAGTGAGAAAAAAATGAAATGTAAATACGAATTTATATTAATAAGTGGGATCATTTTTTTTATTAATGTAAATACGAATTTATGTAAATTTGTACTTACATTCATTTTTTTTTTATTCCCACTTATATTTTTACTTTCTCCATCAAAATCCTAGTTTTATTCTCATCTTCTTCTTCTTCTTCACCATTTCCATCATCACCATCTCCATCAAAACCCTAGTTTTCTTCTCATTCTCAATTTCGATGGCACCCAAAAAATTAAATAAACCCTAAAATGCATGGAAATAAAGCTTAAATATTTCTTTCCTCACAAAGAATGCATGAAAATAAATCCTAAAAATGCATATTTCACTCTATTATCAAGATTGTAATAAACCCTAACATATTTTTTTCATTCGGGAATTTCGACTTTAGGACTGCCAGAAATTTTGGTAGTCCTGAAAGGAACTTGCTGTACAGCAAGTCCCTTTCAGGACTGCCTCAATTTCTGACAGTCCTCAATATGTCTAGGACTGCCAGAAATTTTGGCAATCCTGCTGTAGAGCATGTCCCTTTTAGGACTGCCACAATTTATGGCAGTCCTCAGTACTTCTAGGACTGCCAGCAATTATGGCAGTCCTCTTGTACATCGAGTCTACTTCAAGACTGCCACAATTTTTGGCAGTCCTCAATACTTCTAGGACTGTCAGAAATTGTGGCAGTCCTGATATTAATCCAATTCTTCTACAACTAGGATTTCTTCCATAGTTTTCTTCTACAACTAGGATTTCATGCATAATTCTTCTATTAATAAAGAAAAATTGGTTAATTGACTAATAGATTTGATAGATTTGATAACCCAATTTCTTCTACAACTAGGGTTTCATCCATAATGCCTAAACAAGAAGAAGAAAAATAAACTAGGGTTTGGAGAAAGAGATCTGAGAAATTAGAAGAGAGCAAAAAATCAAAATAAACTAGCTTTGAAAAAATTGATGTTCTTGTTCTTGTTGTTCTTGTACTTCTTGTTGTTGTTCTTCTTCTTCTTGTTCTCTTCTTCTTGTGAGGAAAGAGAGGAGAGCAAAAAAATAAAAAGTTGACTTATATACTCACATGTTGGCTAGTCCTGAGTAATTTTTTCAATGACAAACTTGTAAATAAATCAAAATTTACTTTTGGCTAGCCCTGATCAACTTTTCATGTGCCCTTATTGTGAGACCCGTCTCACTGTATCGGTATTTTATACGGATACGTATTTATTTGAGCCGTATTTCGTATTTCTCGATTTGTGTGATATTTTAAAATTTTTCAAGATATAGGAATTTCATGATTTGGTTTAACTTGGACTTGGTTTTATTTGGTTCGGTTCCACTTTGACTTGGTTTGGTTTAGTTGGTTTCTCATGAGCTGAGGTGTATGGCTTAGATTTAGTGGAGAGGAATGAATGGTGGAGATCACTTGAGCTTGTTATATAAGCCACTTTTCTCTCTCCCTCCTCATTCACCCTCATTCATTTCTTTTCCACCAAACCCTAGCCATTGGAGAGAGGCAAGTACACCTTGCCGAATGTTGGACGATTTCAATTTCGTTTGTTCCATTCTCTTTATTGTTAAATTCTAAGCATGTTTAGAACTTGGAGTTTTCCATTTTGATGGCTAGATTATGGTAGATCTAACTTTGTGGTACTTTCAGTTTTCATAAGTTTTGATCTGTTAAACTTGTACATTTTTTTGATAACTGACAGTTCCATGTTGTAGAGAATTTCGTTCTACCCCATTTTGACCTATGGAAGTCCAAATTTGGACTCCTGTGGGAAATTGGGTAGCGTGGAGAAGCCATGGTATTTTCCA
The DNA here is from genome assembly GCA_029216955.1 of Iris pallida. Lineage (NCBI taxonomy): Eukaryota > Viridiplantae > Streptophyta > Magnoliopsida > Asparagales > Iridaceae > Iris > Iris pallida. The sequence continues at coordinate 20,493,306 of JANAVB010018993.1, read as the reverse complement.
TGAACTTCTTCTCAGTTGGCAACAAAATGTTGCTGGCTTGTATTTATTTTGGCCGCAGGAGTTTTGACTAGCCGCATGAGCGTGGCAGCATGAATTGCTTCCTGACATGATGGCATTTATAAACTAGCCGCATGAGAATTTGCCTTTAATGAATTGTTGAGAGCTAGCCGCATGAGAATTTGCATTTAATGTATTGTTGAACACTAGCCGCATGCCTTCCTAAAGCATTAAATGCACTGCTTGTTTCCATAATGCAAAAGTATTAGATAATGTTTTGCTTCAAAAATGGCATTAAATGCACTTTTGCTAACATATTAAATAATTGCTTGTGTCAGAATGCATTGAATGCATTTTAGCCTTTTTCCAACTAGCCGCATGGGACAAGCATTACTTGAATGCACTTTTTCTAACGCAGACTTGCTCAAATGAGCCGCATTAATCCATGCAGAGCCGCATAGCCCTCTAAGAATGACATTCATGCATTCTTCATGCATTAATTCATGCAGAACCGCATGCATTCAAAGAATGCATGCAATGATTCCTCAAATTGCAATTTTTATCATTAATTAAATGCCTTGGAGCCGCATGGGCTTGAACTAAGCATTTAATGCATTACTTTATGCATTAAGAACTTAGTATTTTATATATTGAGTGCTTTTTGCACTTTAAGCCTTATAGTTATAAAAAAAATACTTAATGCACCTTGTTAAGATAAGTCAGCCGCATAGGCTCTTTATAGTTTAATGCATTTTGCTCTTAAGACCTTGCTTTATAGTATAATGCATTTAAAGACCTTGCTTTATAGCTTAATGCATTTTGCATTTAAGACCTCACTTTATGACTTAATGCATTTTGCATTCAAGTCTTTACTTTATAACTTAATGCCTTGAAAGCACTAACCTGAGCTAAAATGCATGCATGCTTGGCAAGCCTTCACGTGGGCTTGGAAATAAGCGGACCGCATGGCCATTATTTATTTATTTATTTATTTGTTCGTATTTTCATGCAAGCAAATGTGAGTCAGAGCCGCATGGCCTTTGGCCATTAAATGTTATTATTTTGCATGATGAAATTTTGCATGGAATCTAAGGTGAGCCGCATAGGCTCCCTTCCCCCACTATCTAATATTTTAGCCACGTGAGCCACTCTTTTACTGGCAGTCATCATTTTATTGTTTGGCCACGTGCCCCCTTTTCCATTGTTTTGCCTGCAAGGTGGAAGCTTACATTCATTGCGGGTCCCACTCTCTTTGTCTTTTCTGATTGCGGAAATATTTCTTGCTGGCATTTAATTTTGGAGCCGCATGGCCTCCCACCCATTCTTGGCCGCATGGCCCCTTTTGTTATTTTCTGGCCGCATGGGTGGCCTCCCACTCTCTTCGACCGCATGTTTGTTCTCCCACTTTTGGACCGCATGGGTCCCACTTTGATTGTTTAAATAATTTATTTGTCTGAATTGTGGTCAGAATTTCTTCCCACTTCCAATATGAAAGTTGTAGAGTTTCTCCTTGGCTTCAAGAATATATATATTATAAATATATTATTGTTTAATTGTGCAAGTATTTTTACTTCTTTGATAAATGACTTGACACGACAGTGAACCGTGGTGGTGCACTCTTGACCATGAACTTGACATGATATCTTGACATGATAACTTGAAATGATAAATAAGAATGACTTGATAGTGGTCCGTCGTGGCGCACTCTTGATAAGTAATAAGAATGGCATGATAGTGGCCCGTCGTGGCGCACTCCTGACAAGAAATAATTAGTATCCTGACACCGTGGGTGTTGTATTGAATGTGCTTGTATAAGCTACCGTCAAGTCTTGCATCATGTCTAGGATATGAATTCCTGATTTCCCACGGTCAGGGATTCATATTGAATCTGGCTAGGTTAATGACTAGATTGATCAAGTAGTTCATGGAGAGGCTTTCCCAGTTACCTGTTGCCCCTTTGACCCCGGCCATATATATATATTCATGGGATTTGTTGCTATCCGTCGAGATGAGCGCACTTCCAGCCCGTCGTCGAGTGTGGTACCTTAGGACACATGTATCTTACTACAGTGTGTCTGCTATATCATGCTATCTTTTCCTTTTCTTTGCTGGGGTCACTCAGGTAGTAACAAACGGGTAATTGGACTTGGAAGAATCTCGCTGCATCTTGCTAGTAACTAGGCTTGTGATAACCCTAGTTAGTTAATGTAGAAAGCCGTAGGCAATGATTGGCCGTGATTGTTGGATGGAGTCCAATCTGTCTAGTCTCGTCTTGATCCTGTACATGATTGTTACATATCCTGATTTCTTAGTTTATCTTGCCGATAAATGGTGGGGGAAACCAAGTTCTGTTCAGACGAAGGGTTACAACCCTGGTCCTTGTTTGGTTTACGGGTTGTAACCTGGTTATCTGAATAGTCTCATGGTTATCTCATCGTATATCACCTTCCCTGTTCTATTTATTTAACATGTTCTGCAGTTTACTTATGTCAAAAGATGATTTACTTACTGTCTCCCTATGATCGGGACGAGTGCATTGGTACTGCACAAATCTCGATCCTCCCTTACTTATCTGCTTGTTGATTGCTAATGTCACGCCCCAGAACCAGAATACTGGAGAGCGGGAGAATGACTCAGCCAGCTACGTATTACGGGTAGATGAATACCGTATAATACGATCAATACTGTCTAAAAGACAAGGGGGTGCACGCTACATGAAAGTCTCGCTATGGTCACTTCACATCTGTTGTCTCAATCATTCAAACAAAAAGCAATAACAGAGAACATTTAAGATAAAGCAATAAGGCGTCCCAAACGCTTAGTCAAAATGTTCTTGAGATCTGGCTTTACAAAACATAGCCAGATGATATAGCAACATATACACAATTGTTATCAGCTGCAGTCTGACTTAATTACAATTATGTAAAAGTAAGTACAAGACAATCCGACTAACATGTCGGTGCCAAACGGCAAAATATAAAGTAAGTAACAAAACAGCGGGGAAGTAAGAAACCCACTCGAGTCCTCCTGCGATCATCCCTCTAGTGTTGACCATCTTGGAGGTAGAAGTAAGTTGAGTCCTCGGGAACCGGCTCTAAATCTGGCCATGCAAAACCAGAGAGGTTAGACCTCTAATAGCAAGTACCGCAAGGAAGCACGATATGAGGAGTTAAAACCAGTAATAAGAGAATAAGATATATAGATCTCTGCTTGCTACTAGGATTCACATAATGTCACGACACTTCGAACCAACCTCCCAACCAAACAAGGACAGAAGTTGGCCCGTCATATCCTGACATTCTGATTATCTTAGTTAGTTAACAGAGTAGGCACAGTACACAAACAAATCAGTTTAACCGGCCATGCAACTACTACGGTTTGCTACTGTGAGTCCCAAGTTATCCTGGAATTATGCAATAAAGATTTTTCAGTTCTTACTATGGGCAAGCAAGGCTAGTCTATCCAATCAATCAATTGCGCCAATCATGAATTAGACGAGTCCCAGCGGGACGCCCGTCATCAATATACAATATACAATAATATAAGCAGATACTGCTCCCTGCCCGTGTGGCAGATTTGCAGTATCTGTGGGAACCAGCCGGCCTGTCGGGCACTAATAGTCCCAAGAGGGCTGTCATGTAAGAACTCGGAAATCCATACTCTCCATGCAATCATTGTTTTATTTAACTTAGTAGCTTCTAGGTTAAGTGAAATTCCATGCCGTGGATCATGGTCATTCAAATGAGTACTCTCGTACGGGGTACGATATGCATTTCTACAACGATACCAGTGCGGTTAGGTTGTAGGTCTTACATAGCGTAATGCAACAATCAAAACTAACCACGGGATAATCATGCCTTGACCATAAAGTACACATGCTGCTTTCGTAACAATAAATAAATAAATTTGTAGCCTGCATGTATATATATGTCAATATTTGGGTTTGGCTAATCGATTTCAATAGTTCATAGTTAATATGAACGTGTCTTATTCCATTCAATTCAATAAGACGACTAGCCAGCCTCTTAGTTCCATCTAGGAACGCATGATCAATAATTAATCAAGATAACAATCAATGTTAATTAATGCCAATTCGGGAAATAAAATGGAGAAATAAATAATGATTGGGAAATAAATAATCTCATGCGCTGTGAAAAATGATTGGAAAATAAATAAACTCATGCGCCTGAGGAATGCTGTGGAAAATAAATCTCATGCGCTGATGTGGAAAAGGTTGGGAAATAAATAATATCATGCGTCTGAGAGAAATGATTGGGAAATAAATAAACTCATGCGCTGTGGGAAGTGATTGGGAAATAAATAAATTCATGCGCCTGAGGAAGGTGGCTGTGAGAAATAAATAAACTCAGGGAAGCTGTGGGAAATAAATAAACTCATGCGCCTGAGGGAATCTGTAGGAAATAAATAAACTCATGCGCCTGAGGGAAAGGATTGAGAAATAAATAAACTCATGCGCCTGAGGGAAATGATTGAGAAATAAATAAACTCATGCGTCTTGGCTGTGGGAAGTGATTGGGAAATAAATAGATTCATGCGCCTTGGCTGTGGGAAGTGACTGGAAAATAAATAACTCATGCGCCTTGGCTGTGGGAAGTGATTGGGAAATAAATAACTCATGCGCCTTGGCTGTGGAAAGTGATTGGAAAATAAATAGATTCATGCGCCTTGGCTGTGGGAAGTGATTGGGAAATAAATAGATTCATGCGCCTTGGCTGTGGGAAGTGATTGGGAAATAAATAGATTCATGCGCCTTAGCTGTGGGAAGTGATTGGGAAATAAATAGATTCATGTGCCTTGGCTGTGGGAAGTGATTGGTTTGATGCGCTGTGGGAAATAAATCTCATGCGCTTGAGGAATGAAGATTTGATGCGGCTGTGGGAATAAAGATTTCCATGCGCTGAGGAATGAAGATTTGATGCGGCTGTGGGAATAAAGATTTCCATGCGCTGAGGAATGAAGATTTGATGCGGCTGTGACTGTTCTTCTTCTCCGAATTTCTGAGAACAGAACCATGGAAACCATGGAAGCCATTGCTTCCAAGCTCCATAAATCCTTCATCCCAAGCCCAAATATGGACTTCCATAGGTCAAAATTGGGTAGAACGAAATTCTCTACAACATGGAACCATCGAAACTTGAAGATAACAAAGTTTACTAGATCAAAACCTAAGAAATCCGAAAATATATTAAACTTAGATCTACAACAAAGAAGCCATAGAAATTGAAAATGCTAAGTACTAAAGAGACTTAGAATCAAATGAGGAAGATGATGGAACAATAGAAATGGGGATCCATCATCAAGCAAGTTGGCACTTGCCTATCTCTTCTAGGTCGGTGGGAGAGTTATGAGGAAGAAGAAGTGAAATGGAAAGAAGTAATGAAGAGAGAGAAATGGTTTTGGGTTTTAAATGAAAGGGTGGTGGTAGGTGGGAGTATTGGGCCGGGTCCAATGGGTTCATCCAAGGCCAACCCGCAAGCAAAGCAAAGAGGTAAAAGCAGAAAATAAATGCAGGAATAAAAGCAGGAAATAAAGTGCAGAAATAAAATTGCAGGAAATAAATTAACATGAAAATTTAAAGAGCAGATTAATTAACTAACATAAATTTACAGAAATTTAAATACAGAATAATACATGGTAACTATTAAATAAACACGTATTCTGGGAACGGAAAGTGACATCTCTACCCTCCTTAGAAAAATTCCGTCCTCGGAATTTCAGATCTAAGCATGATAGAAATATCGAAGCTAAACTAATCTAAGTACAAACAATTGAGTAAGCAATTATTCTACAATGATAATAACAAGTAATGTATCTACATCTAACAATCTACAACATTAAGTAATTCTACTCATAAGGTGACAAGCATGAGGAGTTAAGACAATCAAGGTATACAGAAGGAAATATACCTTGTGAGTCAAACAAGTGCGGATATCGTGATCGGATATCATCCTCACGTTCCCACGTTGACTCCCCTAAAGAGTGATGACCCCAAGCAACCCGGACAAGGTTAATTGTTCGGTTCTTGAGTATCTTCTCTCTTCGGTCCAAAATAGACACAGGCTGTTCCTCGTAAGACAGGTTGGTACCAACAACCAGCTCAGAATGATCAAGGACATGGCTTGGGTCCGATACATACCTTCGCAACTGAGATACATGAAATACGTCATGCACCTCTCGTAACGAAGATGGAAGGGATAAACGATATGCAACATCGCCTACCCTCTCAAGGATAACAAACGGGCCCACGTATCGGGGACTCAACTTTCCGCGAATGCCAAATCTAATGACCCCACGGGTAGGCGAGATCCGCAAGAATACGTGGTCCCCAACAGAAAATTCTAGCGGCCTACGATGCTGGTCTGCCCAATGACGATGCCGATCCTGCGCAACTCGAAGTCGCTCTCTAATTCCTTTAATCACTTCCATTGTCTGAACAATCATCTCCGGGCCTAACATCTTTCTCTCCCCAATATCGTCCCACGCTAGTGGCGACCTACACTTCTTACCATATAGTGCTTCAAATGGCGCCATCTGGATACTTGCTTGATAACTGTTATTGTACGAGAACTCGACTAAGTGCAGGTGGCTCTCCCAAGATCCTCCAAATTCCAGAGTGCAAGCTCGCAACATGTCTTCCAAAGTCTGAATTGTTCTTTCTGATTGCCCGTCTGTCTGGGGATGATAAGCCGTGCTAAACCTTAACTTGGTACCCAGGCTATGATGTAAGCTCTTCCAAAAATGTGATATAAAACGGGTATCTCTGTCTGACACAATACTGACTGGGACCCTATGCTGTCTGACTATCTGCTGCATATACAATTCTGCCAACTTCTCCGTAGATTGACCTACTCTGAAAGGAAGAAAGTGCGCCACCTTTGTAAGCCGATCTACTATCACCCAAATAGCATTTTTACCACTTGGTGATCTCGGTAAACCGGTCACAAAGTCCATTGTGATATGCTCCCACTTCCATTCCGGGATAGGAAGCGGTTGCAATAATCCAGCTGGCCTCTGCTGCTCTGCCTTCACTTGCTGACATACCAAGCAACGGGAAACAAATCTAGCTATCTCCCTCTTCATCCCATTCCACCAGAAGTGCTGCTTGATATCTTGGTACATCTTGGTCCCTCCAGGGTGTACAGAATACTGGAAACTGTGAGCTTCAGTCATAACCTCCTGTCTGATATCTCCACTAGGCACACATAGACGTGACCCAAACCTAAGTGTACCATCCTCATGAATCTGCATCTCCTTCCTGAGTCCTGACTCACATTCTTCCCTAAGCTTCTGAATCCTTGGGTCTTGTGTCTGAGCTGCCTTGATCCTATCTACCAAGTTGGATTGAACTTGTAGGCTCGCCAGTACTCCTACATCACTAGGAAGTATAACCTCGATGCCCATCTCCTGAAGGTCTTCTAAAATGTGCTTCTGTGTTGTCAACATAAATGCGCCGCTTCTCCTGCTAAGAGCGTCTGCTACCACATTAGCCTTGCCTGGATGATACTGAAGCTCCACGTCGTAATCCTTGATCAACTCCAACCATCTTCTCTGCCTCATGTTCAGTTCCTTCTGAGTAAAGATGCACTTCAGACTTTTGTGGTCCGTGTACATCTCCACTCGGTCACCATATAAGTAATGCCTCCATAGCTTCAAAGCGAATACTACTGCCGCCAACTCCAAATCATGAGTTGGGTAATTCTTCTCGTGGTCTCGAAGCTGCCTAGATGCATACGCTATCACCTTCCCATGTTGCATGAGGACACATCCAAGTCCTTTACCTGACGCATCACAATAAACAGTAAAACCTCCGGGTCCAACTGGCAATGTAAGAATAGGTGCTGATATCAACTTCTGCTTCAGATTCTCAAATGATGCCTGGCATTCTGCCGACCAGACGAATGGCACGTCCTTCCGTGTCAAGCGAGTCATGGGTGCTGAAAGCCTTGCAAAGTCTGATACAAACCTTCTGTAATATCCTGCCAATCCCAAGAAACTCTGCACATCTGCTACGGTCTTGGGTACCGGCCAACTTTCTACTGCTTCTACCTTCTTGGGATCCACTGCTACTCCAGCTCCTGATATGATATGACCCAGAAATGAAATGTGATCCGACCAAAACTCACATTTGCTGAGCTTGGCATACAACTGGTTCTCTCTCAGAACCTGTAACACTTTCCTGAGGTGGTCTTCATGCTCCTCTTCACTAGTTGAATATACAAGAATGTCGTCGAGAAATACAACGACAAATTGATCCAAGTACGGCATAAAGATGCGATTCATCAAATCCATAAAGATTGTTGGAGCATTGGTCAAACCAAACGGCATTACTAAGAATTCATAATGCCCATACTTCAACCTGAATGCTGTCTTGGGAATGTCCTCCTTCCGAACCCTCACTTGATGATACCCTGAACGAAGATCTATCTTGGAGAAAACTCTAGCTTTGCTCAACTGATCAAACAAGTCATCGATCCTGGGTAATGGGTACTTGTTCTTCACTGTTGCTGCGTTAAGCTTCCTGTAATCAATGCACAATCTGGATGATCCATCCTTCTTCCCCACAAGTACCACTGGTGCTGCCCAGGGTGACACGCTAGCTTGGATGAACTTCTTCTCCTTCAGTTCCTCTATGTGCTGATATATCTTGGCCTGCTCTGAATCTGCCATTCTGTAAACCCGATCTGATATCGGTTTAGTTCCAGGTGCCAATTCTATACTGAACTCAATATCTCTAACTGGTGGTAGACCTGGAAGTTCTTCGAAAAATACGTCCAGAAATTCTTCAACTACCTTCGGAACTTGAACTTCTTCCATTGCCGTCACTACTCCCTGCTCTTGTTGAGTTGCTACTGATCTGACTAAGGTGAACCGCTTCATGCCTGGAATATCAAAAGATACACTCCCTCTACGACAATCTATTGTCGCATGACTGTCTTTCAGCCAGTCCATGCCTAAGATAACGTCGAAATTTCCAACAGGAAATTCTATCAACCGGGCGGGTAAGGAATGCCCGCAAACTACAACGCTACACGCTAGAATAACTCTACTAACTCCTACGAGCCCATTACCAGTGAGTATATTCAACCTCCCTGGCAATGTCTCGAACTCCATACCTAGCCGTGTTGCAAATTGTGCAGATATAAATGAGTGTGATGCTCCCGAATCAAACAATGCTACTGCGGGATAAGAGGCGACGAGAATGTTACCTGCCACAACATCTCCCGATGCCAATGCCTCTTCCAAGGACAGAGTGAATGCCTGCCCTCGACCTCCTTGCTGGTTCCCATGCTGCGGCCTAGCCTGGTGCTGCCGCTGGCCCCTGCCTTGGTGATGCTGGGGTGGTCTATGCTGGTGTTGTTGCATCGGCGGTCCCTGCTGCCGAAACATCTGAGCCTGCGTCATGAACGGACGCTGGGCCAACGGTCTCACTGCTACCGCTGGTCCTCGATACTGTCCTGCCCCTGGTGCTGGCAGAGCAGGAAACTGTTGTACTGGTCCTCCTGACCTCGAATTCATGGGACATGTGGTAACCCGATGATCTGGGTTTCCACATATCAAACACTGCCCGTTCAATGTCCGACACACATCTCTAGTGTGCCCTATCTTCCCACAATAAGTGCAGCCCGCTGGGGGTTGCTGGTTCTTCCTCTGATGCTGTTGCTGCTGCCTTGGTGGTGGTGCTGGCCCTCGCATTGCCACATCATGAATGCGGATGCCAAGGGACGGTGCTGTTGTTCGGGGAGCTGCTCCCCCTCCTCCTTCAATCTGACTGTGGGATCTCTTCTGACCTCCAGTCCTTGCCGCAAGCCTCTGAATGGTTATCTCATGCCTTCGAGTTGCCGTCAATACTTCATCAAAAGTATGGTAATTGTGCCCCTCTATCAATTGCAAGAGCTCAAGATAAAACCCTTGCTGGAACCTCATAGCCCTCTGGCTCTCTGTTGCTACCATCTCTGGGGCGAACCTACTCAATCTGCAGAACTCTGCTGCATAAGCATCTACAGTCTTGCCAGCCTGTCTAAGATTGATAAACTTCTGTTGTAGCTCAAATTGCGCCACAACTCCATAGTACTTCGTCTTGAATCTTGCTGTAAAATCGTCCCAAGCCACAGGACGTCTGATGCCTACCTCCTCTGATTCCCACCAATCACGTGCGAGATCTTGAAGTAACAGCTTCACTAGATCCACACGTTCTTCTGCTGGCACCTTAGCTGCTGTCAGGATAGCCTCAATATCCTTAAGCCATGCATCTGCTGAGATGGCATCCTCCGTGCCCTCGAAACGACGGGGGTTGTACTTGCAAAACTTGGCTGATGCTCCTGAATCTGGCCTTGCCCCTCTTTCCAAAGCTGTCTGCAATCCTTGGTTAAGTAGTACATTCTGCTCTTGTAACTGAGTGTGCATGCGCTGCTGGACCAACATCTGATGTTGCTGAGTAGCCATCATCCCTCTCATGATCTCCAGAAGGGCTGGTGTGTCCACTTCCACTGGGGTAGGTGGAACTATTGGTGGTGTTGGAACCTCCGGATACTGCGGTCCAACTGCTGGTTCCACTATCACCTCTTCTTGAATAGCCTCTTGAGGTTGTACTGGCTCTTGTTGCTGACCAACCTGGTCAGGTTGCCCATGTTGCCCTTGTTGTTGTTGCCCAATCCTGACAGATGCGGACGAGGTGCCCCTAAGAAAAGGGACAAGAGAATAATCAAACGGTCGGACAGAGAAGGTCAATGAAGTCAAAGGATACCAGAATGTCAAGCTAGAATCGAGAACACGAATCAGGAGATCAAGGGAAAACATGTGTGATTGAGACATCCTATAAATTAAAACACCCCACAAGTCTGAAATCAGACCTGCATGGGCCACCACTAAAACCTTGTCACGCCCCAGAACCAGAATACTGGAGAGCGGGAGAATGACTCAGCCAGCTACGTATTACGGGTGGATGAATACCGTATAATACGATCAATGCTGTCTAAAAGACAAGGGGGTACACGCTACATGAAAGTCTCGCTATGGTCACTTCACATCTATTGTCTCAATCATTCAAACAAAAAGCAATAACAGAGAACATTTAAGATAAAGCAATAAGGCGTCCCAAATGCTTAGTCAAAATGTTCTTGAGATCTGGCTTTACAAAACATAGCCAGATGATATAGCAACATATACACAATTGTTATCAGCTGCAGTCTGACTTAAATACAATTATGTAAAAGTAAGTACAAGACAATCCGACTAACATGTCGATGCCAAACGGCAAAATATAAAGTAAGTAACAAAACGAGCGGGGAAGTAAGAAACCCACTCGAGTCCTCCTGCGATCATCCCTCTAGTGTTGACCATCTTGGAGGTAGAAGTAAGTTGAGTCCTCGGGAACCGGCTCTAAATCTGGCCATGCAAAACCAGAGAGGTTAGACCTCTAATAGCAAGTACCGCAAGGAAGCACGATATGAGGAGTTAAAACCAGTAATAAGAGAATAAGATATATAGATCTCTGCTTGCTACTAGGATTCACATAATGTCACGACACTTCGAACCAACCTCCCAACCAAACAAGGACAGAAGTTGGCCCGTCATATCCTGACATTCTGATTATCTTAGTTAGTTAACAGAGTAGGCACAGTACACAAACAAATCAGTTTAACCGGCCGTGCAACTACTACGGCTTGCTACTGTGAGTCCCAAGTTATCCTGGAATTATGCAATAAAGATTTCTCAGTTCTTACTATGGGCAAGCAAGGCTAGTCTATCCAATCAATCAATTGTGCCAATCATGAATTAGACGAGTCCCAGCGGGACGCCCGTCATCAATATACAATATACAATAATATAAGCAGATACTGCTCCCTGCCCGTGTGGCAGATTTGCAGTATCTGTGGGAACCAGCCGGTCTGTCGGGCACTAATAGTCCCAAGAGGGCTGCCATGTAAGAACTCGGAAATCCATACTCTCCATGCAATCATTGTTTTATTTAACTTACTAGCTTCTAGGTTAAGTGAAATTCCATGCCGTGGATCATGGTCATTCAAATGAGTACTCTCGTACGGGGTACGATATGCATTTCTACAACGATACCAGTGTGGTTAGGTTGTAGGTCTTACATAGCGTAATGCAACAATCAAAACTAACTACGGGATAATCATGCCTTGACCATAAAGTACACATGCTGCTTTCGTAACAATAAATAAATAAATTTGTAGCCTGCATGTATATATATGTCAATATTTGGGTTTGGCTAATCGATTTCAATAGTTCATAGTTAATATGAACGTGTCTTATTCCATTCAATTCAATAAGACGACTAGCCAGCCTCTTAGTTCCATCTAGGAACGCATGATCAATAATTAATCAAGATAACAATCAATGTTAATTAATGCCAATTCGGGAAATAAAATGGAGAAATAAATAATGATTGGGAAATAAATAATCTCATGCGCTGTGAAAAATGATTGGGAAATAAATAAACTCATGCGCCTGAGGAATGCTGTGGAAAATAAATCTCATGCGCTGATGTGGGAAAGGTTGGGAAATAAATAATATCATGCGTCTGAGAGAAATGATTGGGAAATAAATAAACTCATGCGCTGTGGGAAGTGATTGGGAAATAAATAAATTCATGCGCCTGAGGAAGGTGGCTGTGAGAAATAAATAAACTCAGGGAAGCTGTGGGAAATAAATAAACTCATGCGCCTGAGAAAATCTGTGGGAAATAAATAAACTCATGCGCCTGAGGGAAAGGATTGAGAAATAAATAAACTCATGCGCCTGAGGGAAAGGATTGAGAAATAAATAAACTCATGCGTCTTGGCTGTGGGAAGTGATTGGGAAATAAATAGATTTATGCGCCTTGGCTGTGGGAAGTGACTGGGAAATAAATAACTCATGCGCCTTGGCTGTGGGAAGTGATTGGGAAATAAATAACTCATGCGCCTTGGCTGTGGGAAGTGATTGGGAAATAAATAGATTCATGCGCCTTGGCTGTGGGAAGTGATTGGGAAATAAATAGATTCATGCGCCTTGGCTGTGGAAAGTGATTGGAAAATAAATAGATTCATGCGCCTTGGCTGTGGGAAGTGATTGGTTTGATGCGCTGTGGGAAATAAATCTCATGCGCTTGAGGAATGAAGATTTGATGCGGCTGTGGGAATAAAGATTTCCATGCGCTGAGGAATGAAGATTTGATGCGGCTGTGAGAATAAAGATTTCCATGCGCTGAGGAATGAAGATTTGATGCGGCTGTGACTGTTCTTCTTCTCCGAATTTCTGAGAACAGAACCATGGAAACCATGGAAGCCATTGCTTCCAAGCTCCATAAATCCTTCATCCCAAGCCCAAATATGGACTTCCATAGGTCAAAATTGGGTAGAACGAAATTCTCTACAACATGGAACCATCGAAACTTGAAGATAACAAAGTTTACTAGATCAAAACCTAAGAAATCCGAAAATATATTAAACTTAGATCTACAACAAAGAAGCCATGGAAATTGAAAATGCTAAGTACTAAAGAGACTTAGAATCAAATGAGGAAGATGATGGAACAATAGAAATGGGGATCCATCATCAAGCAAGTTGGCACTTGCCTATCTCTTCTAGTTCGGTGGGAGAGTTATGAGGAAGAAGAAGTGAAATGGAAAGAAGTAATGAAGAGAGAGAAATGGTTTTGGGCTTTAAATGAAAGGGTGGTGGTAGGTGGGAGTATTGGGCCGGGTCCAATGGGTTCATCCAAGGCCAACCCGCAAGCAAAGCAAAGAGGTAAAAGCAGAAAATAAATGCAGGAATAAAAGCAGGAAATAAAGTGCAGAAATAAAATTGCAGGAAATAAATTAACATGAAAATTTAAAGAGCAGATTAATTAACTAACATAAATTTACAGAAATTTAAATACAGAATAATACATGGTAACTATTAAATAAATACGTATTCTGGGAACGGGAAGTGACAGCTAATGATTGCTGGTTTTAAGTTCATAGTTCGGCCTCCTTTGTGGTACTTGCTATTTGGGGTCTGACCCCACTGGTTTTGCATGGCCAGGTTCTGATAGAAAAGTCCGAAGGATCTACCGCACCATCTACTCGACGGTGACTAGCCGGAGCACCGGAGTGCCTCAGTGGGTTTCTTCTTCATTCTCCCACTGATATGTAAATTCTCCTCTTGTAACGTTTAGTCCCGAGCACGTGTTTAGCTCGTGTTTTGGTATTTTCCTTGATATTGTAGCCTACGGGCATAAACATGATATGTGTATTCTAGACTATAGCTAGTCCTTATCATGTACGACTAATACTCTAGCTAGTCCTCAGTTCTGTGGTACTGGCTTCATGATCAGTCATGTATATATGGTTCGGGACGCCTTACTATTGTATGTATGATGATCGTACTCCTTGCTCTTGTATAATTGCCTGTGATTGAGATACCTAGGATTGTTAAACCATAGGATTGACTGATGGCTTGTAGAGTAACCCCCATGTCTTGACAGCTTATACGTGATTTCAGAGTATTAACGTACTTTGGGATTGCGTAGCTGGCTATGTCTGCCCCCGCTCTCCGGTATTTCGGTTCTGGGGCGTGACACTTATAAATAGCCTTATTTAAGTTCTTAGGTGTTGTTAACTTGTTACTAGTAGTGCCCCCGTGCGATGCACGGAATCTATATCTAATACTATTTTATTTTAAAAGTGTTTATAATATGTATGTATGATAGCATATGAAATTGAAACAAAAGTTGGTAACTATTTTTTTGGAAAATAAATAACAAAACTATCTTTCAATTTTTACACAGAAAAAAAATAGCATAAAAAAGATTAGATTAAACTTCAACAACGTAATCATCCTCAGGATTAACTATGTAATTCACAAAATATAATTCTAATACGTATTGTTCTAAATGAACTAATGATAAAATATTGGTTATGTGAAAATATCGTACCCAGTTACCTCATAGAGACGCACGAGCCGAACCTTCAAATTCCAGAAGGTTTTTGAAGGACTCACATCATGAATAAGAGAGAAAAAAATTGAGTCATAGGAATTTTGTGGGTAAGTTAAAAATTTGTACATTCAAATACATGCTTTCATCTATTTATAGACAAAAAAGAGAAGCTTAATAACAACCTTAATTGGGAACCCAACCGCGGGAACCCAATGGAAAACCCAGCAAATGCACATTCTTTGGTACTAAAATTAATAGTTAATGAATGAAATGAATCTGCAAATGAATGGAAGTAGAATAGTTTGAGACACTATTTTAATTGAGAACCCAAAAGAGTGCTATATTTTTCACTTTGGGCAGGAAAACATTAATTGGCATGATGTATCAACTATTGTTAAGTAAACAATTTTAATTACCAATAAGTATGCATTAACTATTCTACTGCCACATTTTAGGCCATAATTAATGTATCACAATTAACTGTTACATTTATTTTCCACTTTGGAATACATTAATTGTGGATGCATTAATTGTCGACACATTTTAGGCCACTATTTGCAGCCTATTTACTATTCTACTGCCACATTTTAGACGGAAAAGCCACTATTTTGCTATTATATATATATATATATATATATATATATATATATATATATGTATTTTATAATGTTCTTATTTACTCCCTTCACTATCTAAGATTAGCCCAAATTCCTCCACTTTCATCGTCTTCCATTCCATCTTCTCAAATTTTAGGGTCCCTCTCTCTCTCTCTCAGAATTATGGTTAGGGTTTTTCCCCTTCGCCACCATCAAGCTGACGGCGAAGGCGCTCAGAGGACTTCGAAATCACGTTTCATCCCAATGCCAAGGTGAACCTCTCTGTTTAGTTGTGTATCAATTGCTCATATACTGTCGTCGGTTTGTATTGATTTATTTTTTTTGGAAATTAATCATCTTTACTGGGAAAAAAGATTGAACTTTTATATGTACTTTTCAGTTGTTAATCTACATGCCAGTGGTTATGGTTGCGGTGTTTGTTCCATTTTAAGCGCGGAAAATTAAGTTTTTATGATTTGGGAAGAGAACGAGCTTTGCAATTCTGGAGGTATCTTTTGTTTATGAGAGTAGGTCATATTAACTGTTTTTGGGAAAAAAGATTGGAGTTTTATATGTAATATATAATATTTTCAGTTCCTAATGTACATGCCAGTGGTTATAGTTGGGGTATTTATTCCTTTTGTAGCCTGGAAATATTGGGATATGGGGGATTGTGAATTTACTCAAATTGTATGAATTAGGAAGAAGGTGAATAATGGGTTAAGTTATGCAGTATGATACAACGAACTTACAAACTATATGGAGGAGTTATGGTGCAAATTGGGAATTGGAGAATCTATATTTTTGAGGTACATGCCGAGTATGGTGGTTTCGGCTTGACCTAAAGTGGATCAGGTACTGATGGTTGTTGATATTTGTCAGGAACAGATGTGGATTTTAGTTCATTCCCCAATTTCACATATCATCCGAGGGATTCTTGAAGTTCCGTTAGTTTATCAAGTATAAAGACTGAGTTTTTCATGGGTCGTCACATGAAGTGAAATATAATGTCTTTAAAGGAAAACATGAAATAAGAACTATTTAAATGAGATGACGAGAATTGCAAAGCCTTTTTATATGAATCTTGATGAATTCTAAACAGATGCCATTAAAATAACTATCATATGAGCTAAATCTCCTGTTCTTTGATGATATATTGATATACATTTCTTAAACCTTTGGGAGGCTTCTGGCAATGGGTAAGGAAGATATAACCTCCGGAATCCGGATAACCCTGATTATGTTTGGCAACCTTAGCAAAGTTGGAAGGTTACCCTCTTTGACCATGTTGCTTTCTAAGTTTGGCCGGATTTGGACTTATCACTGCAATTGTCTATATTTGGATTGAACTCTATTAGTAACTTAGGAAACAAGAGCAAAATATGACTTAAAGGTCAGAATTCAAAGTTACGGGGTTAAAATGTAACAAGATAACTTTATGCTCAAGCAAATTTGGATTTGGCATTACATGCGTCTCTCTTGCTAGCCTTTTTGTACAACCCAATTTGGTAGATGAGCATTATAGACCAGTTCAATGGAGATTTATCAAATGAGCATATGGTTTTTAAGTTCAGACAGCTGGATGGAGTTTTGTGTGTGTGTGCACATCTCCTTATAGGATGGATCATATCTTCCTTTCACTTTTATGACCAACAAAGTTGTATATGATGTTAGAAGACCAATTAAAAATTCAAGTTCAAGTTTATCAATTCAAACCGCAACTCATCCATCTCAATCATCATGGATAATGAAAATATTCCTAGATTATATTATTGTTATATTGATTATTATGTTTCTATCTTTATTGTTACTAAGTTTGTTATCTTCGTTATTTTGTTTCTATCTTTATCACCTACCTATTTCTGATTTTTCTACAAACATGTCAGTCTTTGTTTTTCTTCTTGGTATCAGAGAAGGTTGTGATCATTCGACACACTTCCAGTGATGCATCACATCAAATCCAAAAAAAATCCTACTGATGCCTTTACCAAAAACAAATCCAAAGAATCTCTTCCATGCCAAAAAACAAGTCTAAACATTTCTACTGATGCATCACACCAAAATTTCACATCCAAAACAAATCCGAACAATCCCTTTCATACCAAAATCAAATTCAAACAATCCCACTGATGCATTACACCAAATCCAAACAATTCCACATACCAAATTCAAACAATCCCACTGATGCAGAAAATTCTACACCAAAAACAAATCCAAACAGTCCCACCAATGCAAAACAATCCCACCAATGCAGAAAATTCCACACCCGGTCTTTTTTCGTGAGTGGATCATCGGAACACTTTCTGAAGAAACTCTTAGATGCGTTATTGGCTTAGACACAGCCCATGTTGTATGGGAAGCTCTCAAAAGCAATACCAGACAAAATAAAATGGTGGATGAACATGTTGCTTTCTCTCAAACAAGCCCAAGTCGCTCTCTCTCTCTCTCTCTCAAACAAGTCCAAGATGGTGGATGAACTTGCTGGTCTCTCTCAAACAAGCCGAAACACAAGCTGCTTTGGAATCATTACGTTACAAACTGTGCATGACCACCACACACAGTTTGAGGGAAGATGTTACAAGATAAAACCAATTACAAATTCAAATTTAAGTTTATCAATTCAAACTGCCAACTCATCCATCTCAATCATCATGGATAAGGAGAATATCCCTAGATTATATTATTGTTATCTTGATTATTCCGTTTCTATCTTTATTGTTACTAAGTTTGTTATCTTGGTTATTTTGTTTCTATCTTTATTGTTACTAAGTTTCTTATAAATAAAGAGACCACCGTAGTAATATGTGTGATTGAGGTTTTCACCCACCTCCATATAATGAGATTTCACCTACCTATTTCTGATTTTTCTACAAACGTGTCAATCTTTGTTTTTCTTCTTATGACGGCCAAAGTTCGACATGTCACTGAAATGTCGGTTTTAGTATAAAGCTGATACGACCTAGACAAAAATGTCAATTATGTTTTTTTTTTTTTGCAAAAGTTGGCCAATGTATGGGCATTTTTTAGACATGTCGGTTAAAGACTAAAGAGTAATCTGCATATGTTTTATAGAAATACTCACCTCCAGCTTGCAATGTGGGTGGCGCACTTGAACTCATTGAGGTAAGTGTTGATGTCGCAGCTGCCGCAACACTAAACGAACAAAGGGGGAGAGCGCTAGGGTGTTGTTGGGGTCGGATCTGTAGGAGTAGGGAGAAGATGTAGTGGCCATAGCTGAAGCTCATGTTGTCGAGCTCGTCACCCACGTGTGCTGATTGCTCAGAACCATAATCACCCATGGGTGCCGCTTGCTCGTAACAACAATCAGGAAGGAACTTGGGTTTGAGGATGATATTGTCATGTCTGAATCTGTCATTTCTAGAGAGAGATACTTCATTTTTTTGGTTGCTTGGATAGAGTATCGTCAGGGAGCTAGCTTGCCTTTTTTTTTTTTTTACTTTATTATTTTGGTCATTTCCATATATGCCCTTTGATCACCACATGGATTTGGTGGAAAGCTCAAAATGAGGAACCAAGTTGGAGAAGTTTTAAGCTAATTGACCTATGTCATCTGACATTTTGGATGCAGTGGAAGAAGATGGCATTCCCTTCTCAAAAGGAGAAAAGGCCCATTTCTTACTCTGTGTGTGGACATAGATATACCAATAAAGTGCACATACCAGTCACGGAAATATCAACAAATCTATAAATGTAAATTTATGCAATAATCTCTCTCTCCCAGCAACATTTCCTTTTCTACCAAATAAATATGCTATTTAGGTCAAGTTAATGCTTATCTATGTAAGACTTTTTCAATGCAAATAAAATTTAATCCACATACATAGTATGATTTAGAGATCAACTTTAAAGGTTTGGATCATTAAAACAAGACCTATTTTTAATTTTAGATATGTTGCGTCTTCTCATCTATATAAATTTTAGTTTCTAATGAGAATGATTCATAACACTTGACGACGTCGACGGGTCATGTTACTCCAATGATATATAGTTCATCACAAGTCAAAACTTGATATAAAGTATAAAGTTGTGTTACATGTGCTTTTAATTTTTTTAATTCCACACTGAAGCCTGTAACATGTTAAGATTCAAATTTTCTCTTGTTTTCTATTTAATGAGGTCCAATGGTTAAAAAGACGCAAGATGGATTGTGTTTAATTTTCTGATGTTGGTGTGTGAATATTCTTATGGATACCGTCTCCTTTCATCCAGGATGTGTTTTAGCATTTTGGTTTGAGTGGATGTACAAGGTTACTCTAACTTGTGGTAACATGGTCAAGCTCAAGGGCGGAACCAGAAAATTAAGTTGGGGTGGGCTAGAGTATGTTAGGGTGGGCTAGATGTGTACTAATCCATATGAATTTTTTTTTTACAAAAAATCATAAGAGGAAAAAAAAAAGGTAATTTTTTTTGGGGGGTGGGCAGCCCTTGCTTGGTTCCGCCCATGGTCAAGCTTATATTTGTTGTTATATGTTTGGCATGCACGGATTAAATAAGCACTCGATACCTTGTAGAGTATCCTGTTCTTATTGAATGATTAATTCCTTTGCTTGTGGCGATCTCTCTGTTTACTTTTATTTGATTGAGCCCTTGATTATATGCATTCGTCATGTTGGAGAGTTTCTCAGGGACATTGATGCTCATGAGCAGTTGACTTTTTAATATGAATAATGCTAAGTCTACTACCAAATGTTTACAACCCACTTACAACCACTCACCCATTTGCTGACACGTGGGCCATGGCCCACATGTCAGCAATGGGTGAAGGATGTAAATGGGTTGTAAGCATTTGGTTGTAACTGTAGCACTACTCTTTTAATATTTGGTTTTGATGCGTCTTTTGCGTGACTTTCTTCAATTCATATCGTTTTGGATGTCACTTGTAAACTAGTTGGCCCTTTTACTTGCTTGTGGTCATTTGCACTGATAAAAGAGTAAAAAAAGTACACGTAAAATTTACGTTTCTATGACTTCCCGATTTCTGGCCAAGGTTTTTAGAGGGTCTTGTGCATTTTTTTCTTTTCTTTAAGCTTTCTTGCTTTTGATTCAAAGAGTTGCCTGGTCACTTAGGCATTAGGTTTAGTGTCGATGACTTAGAACTCCCTCCACCAGGTATTTTGACAGGAGGGTTGTTGTCCAGGTCCCACTTGTTCTAGGTATCCACTCACATAGTTATGTATTATAATGTTCCATGCAATATGTTTCTAGGAAAATACTTGTTCATGATCTACAGCTACAATTTTGTATTTAGCTTTATATAGCCTTTTAGGAACATAGCAGCTGATGCTGTTGAGTCTGATTATTGACAAAGTGGGCGATGATATCTTATTTGCCCACCACTGGTGTGATGATTGTGAATTCTGAGAAAGAATTTGAACACTGGACAATCTCATTCCTTGTTTTGTGCATTCCTATCTGTTTCTTCATGAAGCTAAACCTTTTTTAATTTTAACATCTCAAAGATTATGAGGAGATACAAGGGAAAGTTAGCTATTGGTGGGCCCAACAGTTGTTGATTGACAATGGGAAAGTTTTGAAGGATGAAGCTGTAACATCCAGTTTTCTGAAATTGGAATATTTTTAAAATTTTATTATTTTTATTATTTATTAATGGTATTCTAGTCATGATATGATTTGTGGTGATTTTTAGTTAATTAAAACTACTTTCTAAGTCACGACTTATGACTTTGTGATTTTACTAGTATAACCCTAGTGTAAACTCTAGAGATTTCATAACCTAGAGACTACCATGACCATGTAAGCCTAAGCAAGCGATTAGGATACCAATTTAGCACTTTTTAGCCTAAAGGGTATTTTGGTAATTTTCTAGGATTTATTTGGAATTATTTGGATTTATGTGATTTATTATTATTTAATTAGTTGATTTGTGTCATGTTAGCTCCTAACCTAGTTTAGCACTAATCCAGAGGTTAGCCACTAACCTAGAAGACTAATGTTAGATGTTAACTTTATTTTAGAAATATCTAGGTTTGATAAATATCTAGATATCTTACTTTTTAGATATTTTAGAACCTAAATATCTATTCCCTTAGTCAAAGCCTTAGGGGCTAAGTTAGCAAGGTGGAGGGGACCCTAAATATCTACCCCCTACCCCCCCCCCTATGGCAGCCAACCCATGCCCCCATCCTATATGCACACCCCCCTTTCATTCAAGCCTCTTTTCATTCACAAAAATCAAGTTTTTCCTACAACTTCAACCCTTCACCATTTAACCATTTCAACACCAAATTGGGTCTAGTCTTTTGCATTGGACTCCCCTACACTAGAGGATACTAGTTATGACTTGCTAGCAAGGATTTGTGGAGCTTTGGACATTGGGAGTTGAAGGGGGTTTTCATTCAAATAGGCCTATTATTGAGGATTTTGCATTCATAGGTAACATGTCCTAAAACCCATTAATATTGTGTTTTCTCTTCATAGTTGCATGCATCTAGGTACCATGAAACTGTAGGTCAAATTTGGTAGAAAATATATTTGGTTTGGTGTCCGTATCGGACACGTGTCAGTGTTCTAATTATAGTGTTTGGTGAAATGCCACTTAGGAATAAAAGTTGTTTTCCAAAACAAAATATATTTTTGGGTAGCCCTAGACATGTAGGACACAACCCTAGTTGACTGAGCACACTTCGAGTTGTGTCCGTGTCCAAAACAGGACACGAACACACTGATAACACCACACTGTGCACACTGTAAAACCCTACTGTTTGACACTTCGTGTCGTGTCCACACGAGTCGTGGACACGATACAGAAACCTAGACACGAACCTAACCACCCCACCTACCCACTGACACGAGCACAAGGCTCTACGTGCCACGTGTGGAGCACACGACCCTTCGACACGCGTGCACGAGACTGTGCACGCTGTCCTGCTACCCGACACTGATTTCGGACACGACACCACACGTGGAGGGGTGACACTTGGTGGACACGAGGGGGCAATGTCTGCGAACATGCCCCCAAAGTCTCATGACTTCTCGTGTCGTGTCGAGTGAGAAAACTCACTCGCACTGGACACGCACTGCACTGCACGCGCACGTTTTCCTCACTGATACGCGACTCATGTCGCACGGACACGAGTCGTGGACACCTCGTGTTTGCACGAGTATGTAGCCCATCATGTGGCGAACACATGGACACGAGCACGAGACGTGTCGTGTCCTGTGTCGCGAACACGAGGCACTTGAACCCGTGCACGACGCGGTCTGAACACGCGCATCAGTCGTGTTTTTCACGACTGATACGGATCTCGTGTCGTGTCCTGGAGTGACGTGGACACGGGGCAGGCACTTGGACACGTGCACAACCCCTAGGTGAACCTTCGTGCACGAGCACGAGACACGTGAGTGTGTGTCGTGTCCTAGAGTGAGTTGCACACGTGCACGACACTGTATATATGTGTGTGTATCAGTGTTTACCCGATTGGGTTTCCAGTGAGTTGGACACGTCGTGTCGTGTCTAGACTCTGTGTCAGGCACCCTAGATGCTAGGGGACACTGTGGGACACGTTTACCAACCAAGTGTTGGGGACCTTGGTCGGGTTTGATGTAGAAATTGGGTTTACCCACTGTACAAATCCACAGTCCCATTTTTCCAGAATTTGGGATATTTCCAGTTTTCAAAAAACGAATTTCAAAATGGTTTTTAATGTTATATATACATGTATTAATATGTATTAGTATTGTATATACATGTATATATGTATGTGTGTGTGTAGATGGGAATTGGGTATATTTACGTGGGTATTTGTGAAGATATGTGTGTATATATACATAGGTATATATATGTGTGTTGTGTGTGTGAGTGTGTTCCCAAAACTCAGTTTCTGAGATTTCAGAACACCCCCCCCCCCCCCCCCCTGTGTCCAGTGGGTCTCACTGTCTATCCCTCTCTCTCATGCACTCTCTCCCTTCCTCTCTCTCTATATATATGTATTGTAGTTATATAAGTTTTGTATATATATATATATATATAAACTATAGGATATATGAGTATTACCTAGGCTATAGGCCTATGTAGTAATATTTGTATATATATATATGTAAAGTTATATATATATATATATATATCTATATATATTATATATTTTATATATATATATATATATATATATATATATATAAAGAGAGAGAGAGAGATAGATACCTATATGATATTAGCCTATGGAACCTAATTACGAGCCTATGGTTATTAGGTTGGCCTGTTGACCCTTGTTGACCATTGTTGACCAAAGTCAATCATGGGTCAACCTTGACCAAATTGACCTGGAATTGACTTGGATAGACTTAAAAGGACTAGTTGACTAGGTTTGACTAAACCCTAACTAGTTGATTAAGTTTGACCATATGGGTTATATGGATAGCCCTATGTAGATTAAGATATGTATGGAGTTAAGTGGAATACTTAAGAGTTGTGTCATGATTTGTGTTAGCCTTAGAGATTGACTAGAAGTTGACCATTAGTCAAGATTGACCTAATTATCTTGTTGAGTAGTCTATGTTTGACCAAAACCTTAGTTAGTCTAAGTTTGACCTAGCTTGATCATGTTGACTAGTATTTGACTAGTCTGACCATTGTTGACCAAAACCCTAGATAACTTGACTAGTTTGACTAGAATGTTGACCAAGAGTTGACTTTAACCTAGATTTGACTAACCTTGACTTGTTTGACCTTGTTTGACTTTATTTGACTTAGTTTGATTTTCTGTGACCTAGTATGACTTCCTGTGACCTAGTTTGACTATTAGAGTTGACCAAGAGTTGACTTTTGACCAGATTGACCTAGAATCATGTAGTATGCATTGTATACTCTATTTTTACCATTGTGGATACATTGTGACTTGTATTGCTCTGATTAGGAGCCATACACCTCTCCTCAGGCAGTATATTCCTCCTCAGACATTCAGTTATCAGGCGAGTACATTCTCTGACCGTTTCATACTTGCCAGGATTTATATTCTTGCTCTAGATTACTTTACTTGATGCTGACACGATTGTTATCACGGATTGGTACTATATGGATCTTTTCATGAGATGTTATCCCCCTCGGGAGCATCAGATACTTTTGTCACGTGTGTTTCACTTACATCATG
Source organism: Iris pallida (assembly GCA_029216955.1). Lineage (NCBI taxonomy): Eukaryota > Viridiplantae > Streptophyta > Magnoliopsida > Asparagales > Iridaceae > Iris > Iris pallida. The sequence continues at coordinate 20,468,639 of JANAVB010018993.1, read as the reverse complement.
TATCTCATGCTTCTATTATCATGTATTTTCATGTATCAGCTAGTGACTCATGTACTCTCATGATCATCGAGCCTTCATGAATCTTCATGAATCACTCATGTATCACCCATTTATGGGCTTATCACGAATCTTAACATAACCTGAATGGATCCTTGTGTATTGATTGGGGAAACGGGGGAGTAGAAGTGGACATGTGAATAATTCCAAAGTAGTGTAATCATGTGCAAACTCAGTAGTGTAATCATGTATAAATTCTAGCCATTCACATGCCTATCTTGTACTCTACATCACTAGCCACTTACAGTTCTCTATATACAGTAGATATTTTCTTTACAGCTATCTCTTTTACTACATGTATCTTCCTTCAGCAGTTCCTGTATTTTACTCTATTGCATGCTTTATATTTCCTATCATACTATGCACTGCGTGAGATATATTGTGCTCGTTCCTATCCTGACTGGACCTGTTGAAAATATTACAGAGGATGAGGATGAGGCCCTGGTGTCTACCTATTATGGAGCAGGACTAGATGACACTTATGTTGTGGACCCTCAGCAGGATCCACCAGCAGCTGAGGATGTTGCCCCAGTAGTCTAGACCAGTTTAGCTAGACAGTCTTTTTCATACTATTATTTTGTCTCACATTCTGAGTTGTATTTTGAGATGTTGAGATGTATAGACCCTTAGACTTATTGTATTGACATTCTGGATGTTATGTATCCTAGACACTTAGACTTATTTCATCTATTGTACTGTTCTCTTGAGTTACTATCTATCTATCTTTCATTCTTCTACCCTAGATGTGATTGAGATTGTATTCTGTTATGTCACCTCCATTCGGAGAGTATATACTGTACTGGTATCTTTATATTGTTAGATGATTGACCTAGGACAGCGTTCTACCGCCGACACTGCGGCGTAGGCTGGACGTACCCACTTCTCGTGTCCTTACCCTAGGGTGCGGGTCGTGACAGAAGCTACACTGGAAGAGAACTCAGTTAGTGAAGATGGCTTTCTTGTTGTCATGCTCAGTATCCAAGACGAGCTGATCATGTAAAACCTTGAATCCTTGTCCATTTTTTGCTTGCTTTAGGTTTAGATAACTTTCGTATCGCTTCATACTTAGCGTAGCTATTCAAACTTGATTGTCTAGTTTCTGGTGTGGATACGAAGTCGACTTATTTTTGCTATGGTTATGTTGATTGCCTCTAACTATGAGCATCATTTCTTTACCAGTCCGAGCCATAAAGAAGAGAATGGCGCTACTTCGATGAAGCCAAGGGTGAAAAGTACAGAGAGAGACGGATCATATCTTGAATTTATGATGGTTGGTCCGGGATATGAATGGTTGCAATGCCAACATCAGTGCTATGAAACAGTCGGTGCTGGTTCGCCATATCTGCCTCTCACATATTATTTGTATGCTTACGACTTGGATGAATGGAGGTTGAGTTCGTTTACCACTTGTGGAGCAAGTGATTGCAAGGCTTGCTGTGAATTTATGTGACGAACAATAGTAGCAACAGTGTACAATATGTGAGAGCAACACTTTGCTCAATTGCACGTCACCTAATGACTGACGAGTGGGCCAGGTGCACACATGTCAGCAATTGAGCAAATGACTCTTGATATAAACTGTAGAGTAAGTAATGGGATTGGATCAACAGCGAACAATTATTGTAATTATTGCGTGTTGAAGAAGAAGCAATGAAGAAAAAGGTGGACAGTGTGATGGCAAAATGTGACCTACCACTGCTACAGTACCATTCCGCTATGGTGTGCTTGATTAAAGTCAGACTATGCATGCCTAACTACTGTTTATGCAGTGTCGGTGTATTGATCATATCTATCTATTGCATGTGAATGTGACATTATTATACGTAACTCACCTAACCTTCTTCTCATCTTTTCCTGTTTAAACTTGCACTTAAAGGTAGGGCAGGGCAGGGCAGGGCGGCCCGGCAATTGGGGGTCTATTTGGATTCTCGTTCTATTTTTATTTTTAAAGCCTTCGTTCGTCTTTTATCATAATGGGATTAGGGGTGTGCATATTTGAACCAAACCGACCAAATCGAACCAAACTAAACCGAATCGGTCGGTTTCTAACCGAACTGATGGTCCGGTCGGATTGGTTCGACTTGACCATTTAAAAAACCGACCGATTTGGTTCGGTTCACGGTTTGGTCATTCCAAAAACCGTTTAAACCGAACCAAACCGAACCTAATTAGAAACAACCTAAAGTTAGGTTTATATCCGGTCCAACCTATCCATCTCATTGTTTGTTTATTTTCCATCTTCAATTCATAGATCTATTAGGATTATAGTTTATTTTCGAAAATCATTTTAGATTTGTGCAAGAAATTTATTATGCAAGTGATCTACTTAGAAGATTATTGTCCATTTTGGAATCTCATACCAACATCTTCCAAACAAAAGATGGTTAGAATTTATTTTTGTGTGAATTTACTTTGTGAAACACTTTTATATACTTGAAATTTTTTGTCTGATAAAAACCGATCAGCCGAACCGATCCAAACCGAACCAAGTCGGTCGGTTTCAAAACCGAACCGACCAATTTGTTGGTTTGGTTCGGCTGTAATTATTTTCAAACCGATTAACTTCGGTTCGGCTTCGATTGTGACCAAATAGGTCGACCACCGATCGATGCACACTCCTAAATGGGATCGTTATGGAACATAAATGAAGGGCCTATTAGCGTTTAGATTCTAGATTTTATACCAGCTTGACATGTCTGACTGAAAATTTTGAACTCTGGATTTTTTTTGTTGGTTTTTTTAGGGTGCTCCTATTAGCACTCTTAAAATATCATTCAGCACTCTTCTTTAATTTTTTTAACATTCAAATTACATATCTATCCATACATTAAATATAGCATTAATTTGTACATGTATGGAGGGAGGAGTGTAGGATGACATTTTAGGAGTGTCAATAATGTTAATGCAAGGATAAATTTGAAAATTGAATCTTAAAAAATTAAAGAGGGGTGCTGAATGACATTTTAGGAGTGTTAATAGCAGCACCCTTTTTTTTTTCTTCATTATATCTTGAACACGAGTGTAATGGCAACAACCAACGCACGGAGGAGACAGAATGGAGGGTATAATGAGAAGAAAAAAAAAGTAAATCAAAAATAAAATTTCAAGTCGTAAAATTTCTAATTGGATATTGTCACGACCCGCACCCTAGAGTAAGGGCACGAGACGTGAATACGTCCAGCCTACGCCGCAGTGTCGGCGGTAGAACGCTGTCCTAGGTCACAACATCTAGCAATGTAAATATCTAAACAGTTTATACTCCCCGAATGGGGGTGACATAGCAATAGAAACTCAATCACAACTAAGGAAGATATAGCACGATATGAATAGAACTCAAGGAAATGAAATAGATAAAACCATAGTCTAAGATAATCCCAGCAGTACAAGTCTCAGATAAAAGAATATATACAAAACTGATCTCCAGAATAAGAGTCTAACTAAACAAGTCTCCAGACTACAAAAGATAATAAACTATCTAAACTAGTCTAAACAGTCGGGGGAAGGTCCTCAGCTACTGCTGGATCCTCCAGAGGGTCCAGCTCACAGGTGTCATCAAGGGCTGCCCCGTAATAGGTGTCCAGGCAAGCCTCCTCCTCGTCCTCTGTAATATTTTCAACAGGTCCAGTCAGGACAGGAGCGAGCACAGTACATCTCAACAATTCATAGCAGGTTAGAAAATATGAACATGCAGTAAAGTAAGATACAAGTACTGAAAGAATGCTATATGTAAACAGGAAGAGAACTGTAATGTAAATATCTACTATACATAGAGAACTAGCAGTGACTAGTGAATCAGAGTACGAGATAGCACATGTGAACAGGACAGATTTGCACAGGATGTCGAGGTTGCACAGGAATCTACACTACAATGGAAATGTTTACACGATTACTAGCACTCCCCCGTATCCCCAATCAATACACAAGGATCTAAACAGGTTATGTTATTGCACAGGATATCACATGGGGGCCCATATAGGGTGCACATGATAGTATACATGGGGCTCCGTGAACATGAGAGTACAAGATTCACAGGAGTGCACATGTAATGAAAGCACAGGAGTACATGATGTAAGTGAAACGCACAAGCACAATGTACCCGATACTCCCAAGGGGGATAACATCGCATGTAGAGATCCATATAGTACCAATCCGTGTGACCAACGTGACAGTACAAGTAAAGTAATCTACTGCAGGTAATAATTCTAAGCAGGATATGAAATGATCAGATAATGTACTCGCCTGTAACTGAGTGTCCGGTATGAAACGTACTGTCCAAGGAGTGGTGTCTGGCTCCTAATCAGAACAGCACAAGTCACAACAAGTCCAGAATATCAAAATGGAGTCCTACTATGCATTCTATATGATTCTAAGTCAATCTAGACCAAAGTCAACTCTTGGTCAACTCTGGTCAACCCTGAAAGTCAAACTAGGTCAACCAAGTCTAATACTCTATTCTAGACAGCACACACCAATCCTAGGCTATACAACTAGCAAACAACACACATCAATTTACCTCACATTAGCTATCTATCAAGAACTTCATGTATACATGAGTAAGGCTTACACTTATACACCCCCAACACATACATAGAGTATATATATAATACAAGCCTATAATAACCATACATCATTGATCTACACTATTTACAACCCACAACTCATACATGAAGCCACATTATTCATTATATACACACAACTACATCTATACTAGAGTGAACATGATATGTATATATATATTAATATAGACAGGCATGAGAAGAATATGTGCAACAATATGTGTGTGTGTAGTTGCAAGGGTGTCATGGGGTGAAATCTGTGAAGAGGGAAAGCTTGTGTGTGAATAGTGCAATAGGACAGTAGGAATGTGCAGGAATTATAGTCTTGTGTGTGTAGGAAACAGGAAATCAGTGAAGCAATATATATTAGTGAAGAAAAGTGTGTGCAAAGAACAATATGTGGAGGGGTGTACAACATGTGTTCAGGGATTATAAGGATACAGTGTACAGGAAACAATAAGCTGTGTGTGTGTATAGGTGATAGGCAGGAACTAGTAAATGACAGTGAATGCAACAAGAGCAGTGAAGAATGTAATTATCTGCAGGAAATAGAAACAGGGAAGAAATGTGTAACTGTGCAATGGTGTGCAGGAATAATGACATGAGAGGAAAATGAGTGTGTCATGTATGTTTCAGTAAACAAGCAGTGGAGAGAAAGAACAGCAAGTGACAGTACAATGTGGCCTGTGTTCAGGAAAATGCAGTGTACAGGTAAATAACAACAGTGAAGAAAAGTAACAGTGTGTGGACAGTGTATTAAGTGCAGGAAAACATTGGTGATGAAAAGGGAACAAAACAGTGTCAAAGTGCACAGGAAAAATAGTTCATGGCTTCAATAAATAACCTAACCAATTTCCAGTTTTCAGTTAACCCAAAACTCAGATTCTGAGAACAAGTCTCAGTAAGAAGGAAAGGATGGGAATCAATCATGCACTTTAATCTCAGGTTTGATTTATCAGTCAAAACTTCTATTCCCATACCCTACCTTGAATTTCTACTGCCCATTGAAAACCCAATTTGAATCATAACCATGAAGTAACATAAATTAACAGCATGTAGGGAATTAACATAGATTGATCATCAAGTTAACAGGGAAGTTTGGGTTAGGAAATTAAACTGGAACCTGGATTATAGAGTGTACAGGGATTGAACAGTGGTATTCCTCACTGATACCACAATGTACCTGTCCAACCCCCTTCCCAAATTTACACAACAAAGCTTAACATGAAGAGCATCTAATCATGTCATAATTGTACAACCATTAATCTACAGTTAGCTAACATGGTATTAGTGATATGTGGGAAGAAATTGATTGAACAATTAAAAGTAAAACAGGAATTATACAACAGTGAAGTCAAGGTATCAGTGTTACATGTGTATCAGGATTTCACAAACCACATTGCAAATTCGAAACCACAACTCATTAACATTCTAACAAATTGCAAATCCTATCATAACAGAGATTTAACATCATATTTAGAATCTAATTATCAATTTAAACATCAATTAAATACACTTTACAAGATCTTAAACCACAGGAACATCACACAGTGCAGTGTACAGAACCAGTCCTCGTGCACACGGTTTTTCGTGTCCGACACGACACCAACCGACACAAGACTTGGGGAGTGTCATGACAGACACTGCCCCCTTGCTTCGTGTCGAGTTTCAAGTGTCCACGTGTCCTGTGCAGCCCGCACGAGCATGCTGGTAGCAGGGGAGCTACAGTGCTCGTGCGCGCGCCACAGAACCGTGCGTGCGCGTGTCCCAAAACGACACGACGCGACACAGGGACCACCCCAGTGTCCCAAAAACGTGTAAGCGACTACAAATCGATGCTTCCTATTCAAACACAATTCAAAAACAGTACAAAATGCTCACTGAGGCATTTTGTCAAACACCTACGGCTAGGAGCTGATACGTGTCCAAAACGACACGAAAACTCCTACACCAGGGACGAAACCTATCCAAACCCTAGGGGGATCACTTAGGGTTCCTATTGATGAAGATTGACCGGAGTTTCATGGAGAAATGGAAAAGATACATCTATGTGAAGTTCAATAGAAAAAGCCTTCTTGTGAGCTCCTCACTTGGTATCCCAAATCCTCCAAATTAACTCCAAACTGAACCAAACATTCACAACAGCAAGAAAATCATCATTAGGAACTGTTGCAACAAGTTTGAGGAATTTAGGACCTATATTGGAATTATAATGTATTTTTCTATGCAAGAACTCACCTCTTTCCAACCTTGAGCTATTCTTCTAAGGAGGGAGGCTAGCCCTAAAAACTAGGAGGATATTTATAATGGGGGGGAATCCCTAGGTTCAGCTAGGGATGGCTGACCACTTGACTTTGGGTTAGGGTTGAGCTAGGTTTGAGTCCAATCTAGCTAAGTCACATAATGACTTGTGAAACCACAAGCCATTCACCAAATCAAATGATTTCTAAATTTCTAATTCTAGTTCTATGAATCACTAACCACTAACTTGAGTCACACTAGGTTAGACTAGGGTCACTTGACCTAACCAAGCCCAACTAACCATGGTTAGTTCCTAGGTTGGTCTACATGAGTCAAAACTGGCCAAAAATTAAACTAGTCCAAATAAATCCAAAATAATTTCTAAAAATTCCCATAATTTCTAATTAATACTAATAAATTTTATTTACCCCAAAAATGACAAAAATACCCTCACACTAGAAATGTGGTAGTGACAGATATGTCATGGCTCTAAGCTGGTATAAAATACATGGTATAAACTATAATTAGCCCTAAAAACCATAATAAAATATGGGTTAATTAGATTAACCGTGTAATAAAGGGGATTTCAAGCTGAGAGTCAGTTTTCTGTGGGGCTAATAAATTCTTAGCCGATGCAGTCATGACTCATGAACATGAGGGGGAAGAGAGAGGGAGAAGTCTGTGTGTGTAGGCCCATCATCCCTTTGGAAACTATAAAGGCCAACGCGTTTCCATTCTCTATTTCTGTGTCAAGTTGCAGTATTCAGCAGCGAGCTAACATTGGTATGTACTCTTTCTTTCCTTCTTTCCTATATATGGCTTATGAAATAAGAGAGATCTGAGATCTGACCCCCTTGGGAAATTTTGGTTATTTGAGGTTTTGTTTCTTTCTTCATCAATATTATTATTTACTACTAATTTGCTTTCCTTTGTTTGCTTGCTTGCTTGCAACTCTCTTATATAAAGCTTTATGCAACTTTTGCATTTTACATTTTATAATTTTAGAGTGGCACCCCCCCATTTAAAATTGCAACGAAACCCTAACAACTCTGAATCCCGGGATTTATTTGTTCGAATTTTTTTGGATTGTTTTATAGAAGAAGGAAAAAAAAAAATTGTATATAAAACTTGTAAATGATCTCTGTTCCTTTTATTCTTTCTTCACATGTTCACATCGTTTCTTATTTGTGCACTGTTATCCATTTTGTTTGTTGCTCAGTTTTGGATCGTCGTCCCCTTCATACCGCCCACCAACTGTTCGACGAATGTCCTGTCCCTACAAATTCATGTCCATGCGTAAGTTTTTTTCTCGATCAAATTCCTACTGCCTTTACCCCACGGATTTACTATGACCCTGCCCCGAATTTGACACTGCGTTCTTCCGTTCCTACGTAGCGTCCAAAGACTGGTTCAACGGCTTTGCGGCTCGTCAAGCCCTCTCCTCAGGTCGTCCTGTCAAGTTTTCTCCTCTTCCCCGTGTATCGGCCTATTTTTGCCCATCTGGCTTGGGACTCTGTATTTGCCAAGCGGGATCTCGTGTATCCCATTGTCGTTCGTGCATTCTATTGCAATATGATTATCAATGGGAGTCCGTCTCCGGACTTCTTTACTAGCGTAGCTGGCGTTGAAATTCCATTGAATTAAGTCCACTCTTGGTCGTACGGTGATGTCTCTTTTGAAGGCGAGGAGTTCGTGGATAGCTTTCGTCTAGATTTTTCGCCTAAGCACAGCCGTGAACAATTTCTTGACATCGTCTGCTCGCCCCTCTATCTTAATGACAAACGCATGGCCCACTATCTTAATGATCATTTATGCGACCTTCATTGACTTGTTTACACTGCCATCCTTCCAAAGAGTAGTAGCTTTGATAAGGTTACTTCTGATGCACTATCATGCATGTATCATCTACATTATAGCATTCTATTATGTCGACATTTGCGGCAGTAGCAATCGGTCGTTAGCCTAAGGGATGATTATCACTCACATCTTGGAGCACTTCAACGTTGATCTTTCCTCTTGTCCATTTGAAAATCCGGACAACTCTTGCTCTCGATCCCGTCGCCACCCACCTGTCCCTGCCCCCTATTGTTCCTGCTTTTACTGTCCATGCTGAACATGCTATGTCTGTCGATCCACCTTCTTCCAGCTTCATTCAGACTTCGTCTGACATGCAGTTTATACTTGATCAGATGCGGGATTATATTCGTGGAAGTACAAATCTTACTAAACATAGCTTGACTGACCAATTATACTACACTACTCAGCTTGTGGCTTATCTCTATGTGCCCTTGGATCCGTCTCTTCACGTCCAACTTTTTTCGGTCCACGTTGCGCTGACACAGATGTGTATGGGTTTCTGTACCTTGATGGCTTTGACCCCTTTGCTACTGGTGGTGGTTCTGGGCCCTCCATTGCTGCTGCTCCACCCGATGCTACTGATAATTGGAGGGATGGTGGGGATGCGGCCTAGTAAAGTCTATTTTGATGCTATTTGGGGTTTCGACGTAGTTATTTACTTTCTATCTAATTATGTTCGGTCTCTAAAGGCTTGTATGGTGTTATGTAACACTAAAAACTAGTATGGTCTTATGTTCCTATGTTTGTTATATTAGGTCTCTATTTTAGTTATGTTTAGTCTTATTTGGTGTAGCTTTTACGCTTATTTTAGTTCATATACTATGGTTATCCTTATTCTAGAATCCTTCGGTGTAGCAAAATTCAAATATGTGTTGGGAAATTGCACTTCATGCATTGTTTTTCTTGCACTAGCGGTACTCTGGCAGTACACCCAGTATACTGTTTAGTGGTGCATTTGGAATAACTTTCAAGTTTCAACTGTGACACCACAATATACTAGCGGTACACCGTCGTACCGCCTTTTCAATAAAATTTACAATTTTCTTTGTAAATTTTTTTGGGCTATTTTTTAAGCTGTATTTTTAATTTTTGGTGTCAAGCCTTCAATTTTTTGGTTGGAAAATAAAATTCCAACTTCAAATGTGTGATGGGGGTAAGTCATCCATTTCAAAAGAGGTCACCATATCACTTCCCCATTTCACTTCATTACAATATCCAAACAAAGGAACTACGAAAGGTTACACTTCCAATTTAACTTCAACAAACATCCAAAAATGAAAAGTATGAATTTTTCACTTCCAAGGTCCACTTTTCAAAGCATCCAAACAAAAGAACCAGAAATATATGTGTACGCAAGAAATGCATACACAAAATCTTGATGTGGGACTTTCGCACTTCCGTCCACTTAGGACATCCAAACAGGCCCTTATATAGCTTTGTTGATTTACTATGTATATATTTTCATTTCCATGTCTAGTGCTAAACCCACCCTTTCAGTATCATGATATTAAATAAGCAGAAAATCACAAGATCTTGATCACATCTATCTTTTGTTGATTTAGCGCGCATAACCTATCTTTTGAGTAGACATCCCAAATAATTTTCAATATCATGTTTTTGGAGGATTATGTTTGATGTCAATTTTTTTTTTCTTTTCAATCTTGCTTGTTTATGCTCTATAATACCGTACTGAACCTGGCATTCCCGGACAAGTGCCAAACCAATGTAATTGTTCACCTTCAGCTTGTTATAGTTATTATTTATTAAGCATCTTGAATGCCTTGCCCTCTGTAGAATGATACTATTGCAATTGCGAGGCAGAAGATTTCTTTCTTCAGCTCTGGTCAGAAGAGGGAAAATCCAAGAAATGAGATGTTTGAAACATTAGAGACCCAATGTGCTGCAACCTTCAAATTCAAATAGGGATAATTAGATACCATACAATTGGAGCAACCTTAAACTTGTAATCTTTAAAATTGCTAAGAATTATACGAAAATGGTGTCTCGGTGTCACAGGCCCAGAAGGCTCCTATTAATTGCAGGTTATGGTGAGGGGTCGAGATGTATGCAACTTTACCGTGATATATGGAGAGGTTGATGCTGCAACTCAAGCATGCATCCCCCAAGGTGCAAGCGACACCTTCAAAGTTAATAATATATCACCCCTAGAATCTAGTGGCCCTTATTGCTGGAGCAATAAGCAATGTTGTTTGCCCTTTGGTTGAGATTTAAATATATCGTAGATGCCTCTTCTTGTCATGATGCCAAAGAAAGGCACATTCCCGAAATTAGTTCTATTATATCAGGATTTTCTTGCCTTTCTTATGTACCCCTAATACTTCAGGTATCAATTGGTAGAAGTCATATTCTAGTCTCTCACTGAAAAGATTTATCAGATAACTGACAGATAGCTCCTTCATTGTGGTGTCTTGCTTCCAAGTTTCGCTGTTGCAGGATTTTCTTTATTCCATCATGTGCTACCCGTAATAATTTTTCTTGCTTATTGCAGGGTTGCGTGAATCATAATAGGCTCAAAGAACCAGGAAACCATGAGTCTAGATTCCCTACCATCTCCTCGCAGGAGGACACAGAACTCAATCTCACTAGCACCATCATCATCAAGGAAGTATCGAGATGAGACGTGCAGCTGGTCTGCCCTCTTTGAGCGCCACCGCTTCCTCCTGACGATGTTGGTTCTTCTGTTTTTCCTGTGTACCATCTATCTCTATTTTGCAATCACTCTGGGCGTTGCAGAACCTTGTGCTGGAATGTCAGGTGCTGAGAAGGCGGCGTGTAAAGCCAAATCTTCAGCGTTGCACAAAGGAAAACTGAAATTCTTCTGAATGGAAAGTTCATGTATCCTAATTCTAGGATGAAGATTTTTGAACGTATTTCTTGTTTGTTCATACAGTCGGGAATACATGGATTATTGGTGGAATTAAGGAGTGGTACTAATTCTGGGTATGTGAACAAAGACTCGGATCAAATTTGTTGTATCAATAACAATACAAGGTGTTCCATGTTGCCTCTGATTTGTGAAAGTAATCCTATGTTTGTAGCAGAATTTTGCTTATTTGATGTCTTATTGATGATTTTGGATGTCAGATTTCAGTACTTGTAGTTTGCAAGCGTCAGGAATTCAGACACAAAGTAGACCTTTGGAAGTGGAATTTCCGACTTGCCCATGAGTTTCGTGCAGGACGCATTTTCTTCCTACAACTAACAAAGATTGCAAAATGGAGGCAGCAGCGGATCACAAGATCGATGTAAGTTGGAGGAAGTGTGAAAGTGGTAGTTGCAACATTTCATTTGTAATGCATATGCACCCATGTCCAAGCTACCATTTGTGTTTGGTTGCAAACTATGTTGTCTCCCGGAAGTGGACAATTTCACTGATTTCACTGTATGGATAGTATGGGTGAAAGTGATGCAAGTGTGAGACACCCGGGTCGAAAAAACCCAAATCCGTCCACTTCCTTTGGTTTTAAGATGCAACTCAAGAGAAGTTTTTGGTGGGGGATAGGAACTAATAACATGTCAGAATAGTGCCAATTTCACTGTTTTCACTGTCTGGCTAGAATGGGTGAAAGTGATGCAACTGTGAGACACCCGCGTCGAAAAAAAACCAAATCCGTCCACTTCCTTTGGTTTTAAGATGCAACTCAAGAGAAGCTTTTGGTGGGGGATAGGAACTAATAACATGTCAGAATAGTGCCACTTTCACTGCATATGCAACAAACTTTCACGCGACTTTCAGGCAAGTTACATCAAACCAAAAACCAAACATCGACTCATCATAAATTGTCCAAAATTTTAACTAACAGTAGGTTCAGATTTTGAACAACCAAAGGACAGGAGAGTTCTACACTTCTGGCCCCATCAGAGTTTGAACAGCCAAATGATAGGAGTGCTTTCTACATATATTTCTTGTCCGTTCAGAGTTTGAACAGCCAAAGCAAGGAGAGCCTTCTACACTGAGCAACAGAGCTTCGAATCAATAGATGCCAAACAAATGCAGAACGCTTGGTAAGCTGTCAATGGATATCTGCACACAACTTGCAAAGTTAAAGCATGCTGTGTCTTTCATGCATATAATTCATAAACATAGTGAAAGAGAAGCATTACCTATAATCCATCACATACTTCGTTTTCGCAATCTTTACAAGTTGTACGAGTGTCTGTTTCCCTTTTTCCTATCGAAAGAACATCATTAAGTAAATGTTTTTCCAACGACAATCAACATACAAATTGTTTGATAAAATCATTGATACGTAACCTCCATTGTCATCTGGAAATTCCTCGCTGATGTCTGAATTTTAGGCAACATCCTTCCTGTCCTCTCTCTAAAATCTAGCTCGTAGCGCTTGGTGATCTATGTAGCACAAGGAGATTATATAAACACACCAATAATATCAAAATTGATCATCAATACTTTTTTTTTTCGAAGTCTTCGCTTACATTGTTGTAATATGGTTCCCTGGAAAAGAGTTTGTGAACTTTAGTAACTTTTTCCTCCCAGTCTTTTGGGAGTCCTTGGATATGGTGAACCTGAAAACATATATTTTTTTTAAACAATTCAACTACAAAAACTCAAATAACAACTCGGAATAATAACTGGTAATATGGATGTGACATGTGATTTCACTAACATTGAAAGTGTACTGATTTTTCTCTTTAACCGATTGAGAAAATCAAGCCGTTTGAGAAATTAAGAACTCCCGAGTTCCCCTAGGATATTTGTTTTTGAAAAACCATGTCCTTTATGTTTGGAAAATGGTAAAATATCCGAGAATTCTATGTTTCACCTGAGTTTTGTTTGTGCTCTTCAACTGCACAGATTGTTGTTTTGGTATCCATGCCATCATGCTTCTGAAGCTGCCAGTAAGTGTAGTTATGGTAGGCACAAACCTGTCACACAACACCCGGTAAAGAAGAACATAATACTGATAACATGATAATACGAAAACAATCAAGATGATGCGATGAAGAACATGATCAAATAGAATGTTCTTAGAGCAATGCAGAAGCAGTGAGAAAGGAAGGTAAGCAAACTCACGCTACGACACCAAGAAGTCTCTTCAAATCAGTTCGTATCGCATTTCTTGCTTTTCCCTGCAACACTTCTTCCTAGTTAGTCCAGATAGGATTCTGGAAAATGAAGATGAAGAAAGGGTAATCAAACCTGATCCCATATTTGGTATTTCGATCCCATGAGATTGGCTGTTACAGACCCCAGGAAGCTCTCGTCTGAGTAGCAGAGCAATCCTTTCGGGTTTTGAGCTACAAAGAACTCGGACCGGCCCTTTCGCCTTCTATGCCTAGCAACTGCCAGTTTCCGATCTTGTCTCCCTTGACCTTCCTGGTTATACAATTACAATTAACAGAGTTTACAATTGAGCTGAAAAAAAAGAAAAAAGAAACAGCAATGGAGTTTCAGTGAAGTTCTTTTCATCATATACCAACACTTGATCCCTGGCGTTTGGTACGCGGTATTTTTTTTTTATTCCCGGAAAAATTTAAGATGGGAATTTATTACCACGTTTGTTTGGCTTATAAAAAATTTATTCCCGGAAATTATAAATACCCGGGTATTCCTTGGAATTTGGTATGCGGAATACTATATAGCCGGAAATTCTATATTCCCGGGAATCAAATTCCAAGGAATTAAATTCCCTGGAAAATTACATTCCCATGTTTGGTGACAATATAAATATTCCCGGGAAAAAATAAAAAATAATAATAACGAAAAAAAATGAACAAATATAAAAAAACCGGTAAAAACAACAAAAAAAAAACCCAAAACCCAAACCCCCCTTCCCCGTTCGTTCCCCCCTCCTCCTCGAACTCCTCCGCCTCCTCAGCTCCTCCTCCGCCTCCTCGAGCTCCTCCTCGCCTGCAGCAGCCCGTAGTAGCTCAGCGACCCTCCCGAACCCGGCTCCGTCCAGCCTCCGCACCCACCTCTCGAGCTTCTCATGTCTCTCCCTCCGCTCCAGCCCCTCGCAGGCGATGATGTTGTTGATCTCCTCCCCGAACAGCAGCTTCTCAACCCTCGTCCGCTCCACCGACTGTCGCGCCACCGTCGACTACAAGCAGACGAACAGCGCCGCGTAGAAGTTGAGGGCCTCCATGAAACTCTCACTCAGCGCGGCCCCCATAGCGCGGCCAGGAAGCCGTCCATCCTCGCGGAGGGCGCCAGCGGGCCGGAGTCCGCGCTCGGGGGGCTGCAGGGCTTGCCTGCAGTCCTGTCTTCACTTTGGACTGCAGGCAAGCACTGCAGTCCTGTGTTCACTTTGGACTGCATGCAAGTCCTGCAGTCTTTGATTGACAGAAGCGGGTGGCCCTTAGTGTTTTCAAATAGCAAACTTGTAATTTTTTTAAATTTTAAGTTGGTGGCCCTTAGTAAAAAGGGGATGGCCTTTAACATTTGCCAAAAATAACCAAAAAGCGATGAAAACGACAAAAAATCGGTAAAAGCGACGAATAAAGCGACAAAAATGAAAAAAAAAAAATGCCATAAAATCAGTAAAAATGACCAAAAAGCGACAAAAACCGACTAAAAATCGGTAAAAACAAAAAAAAAAGCTACAAAAACGACAAAAAAATCGCTTAAAACAACAAAAATTGACAAAAAAAAACGACAAAAAGGACAAATTGGGTAAAAACGACAAAAAATAATCAAAAAGTGACAAAAATGGATAAAAACGACAAAAAAAACGCTTAAAACGACAAAAAATTGGTAAAAATGACAAAAAAAGATAAAAACGACAAAAAATAATCAAAAAGTGACAAAAAAAGACAAAATTGGGTAAAAACGATAAAAAATTGGCAAAAACGACAACAAATGACAAAAAAGCGATAAAAACGTCAAAAAAAAGAAAAAAATGTTCAAAACTAATCAAAATTGATCAAAAAAGAAGAAAAAAATTAGGCAATTTTTTTTTTACCCGGACAAAAAAAAAATACCCGCCTATTCTCAAGGGATAGAATTTCCATGTTTTGTGGGTAAACTATTTACCCGGGTATTTATAATTTCCGGGAATAAATTTTTTATAAGCCAAACAAACGTGGTAATAAATTCCTATCTTAAATTTTTCCAGGAATAAAAAAAATACCGCGTACCAAACGCCCCCTAAAAACATAGGATTAGACATGGAGGAACCAAGTATCTCAACTTTGAGTTAACCAATCAATCAACACCAGTGGGAGATGAGTCTAACCAAAATATGGTATATAGTAGGCCTAGAATTGTGGAAACGAGTATAGTTGGATGGTTTTAAACTAAAAAATGTATAGTACAGACCTAGAATGGTGACTTTAGCGCGATTAGTAGGAGTATAAATGGGTTATCGCGGTTACTAGAATTGTCTTGCTCTTGTTTTTTTTTTCTTCTGTATTTATATGATAATTTATTCTTCAAACACTGTTTCGATATGATTGTAATGTGTTCGCTAACCAAGTAAATCATCTATCAACACAAAATTCGTGAAATTACTATTCTCATGTTTGCCTAAATGACTTGGGATCAAATTCGATGCGAAAATTAAACTAAAAGATGTCCTCCAGTGTACAAGTTTAACAAACTAACACTACACCACAATTATTTTGTGATAAAAAAGTATCATATTATATATTAGTTCTATTTTTAATACAAGATTACTAATATATATATATATACCCAAATTCCATGGGGTCCTGAACGGTCGCCCTGGCCTAAACCTTTGTAAGGGTTTCGCGAAGTTTCAGTAGTTCTTCCGCTTCCAGGATAAATTTTCCTGCTTGTGCCTCATAAAAAGAACTAGCGGGTTGGTGAATCATAACCCTGATAATATTGATATAACATTATGCATGAATGGTTCTTCTATCTCGAACGATTGAGGTCAAGTAAGGGATAAAAAAAAACAAGAAGAAAAAAATAGAATAGAATTGAACAACCGTACAGGCATCTTTTGCTCATTGCATACGGCTCTGCAATGGAATTTACTTTTCCTCCCTTCTATTCTATCGAAGAAAGAAATAGGATCCCTACGATCCAAATCGTTGAATGATCCATTTACCACCCTTCCTTTCGTATCATAGGAAGAAAAAAATACTATGATGGTTCTGTTGCCGGTCCTGGGAGGGCCGAGAAAAGTGTGTTGTCGCTAGTAACTTTTGTAGTGCCCTTAACATTTGCCCCAGAAAAAAAAAGGAGTGCAAACTAATCTCACATTGGTATATAGAGAGTAGAGAGAGGCCCCTCTCGTCCCCGGCGCGGCCTCCTTGACGATGGTGCAGGTGCACCTCCCCACGTCCAGAGGGAGCGGCCGACACAACAAGGACCTGTTGGGGAGAGTGGACCAGGAGGAGGCGGGGGCGGCCTCGTTGTCCGAGAAGTCCCACGCGTCGGCCGAGGAGGACCCGGGGTCGTCGAGCCTGATGCAGAGCCGGAGCGAGGAGGGCTTCGGCGCGGCGGGAGCGGAACCAGCCTTGTCGTGGCAGCTCTGCTGCTGCTGCTTCTTGACGACGACGGGGCCGGGTGAGACGTTCTCTTTGTCGTCGGTCAGGGGGTTGAGGTAGAGGGAGCTGTACGTGGAGGTGTTGGAGTGGTTTGAGCTTTGGGAGAGCAATGGCGTTGGCTTCACCATTGGGAAGAGAGTGGAGAGTGAAGAATTGTGAGAGTGAGTGATGAATTGATTTGCTTATTATTGGTAATATTCGAGTTTTGAGTGCGGAGTTTGAATTTGAAATGTGTGTTGGGAGTGGTGCGAGTGTAGAGGACTTAACGGCTATATAGAGTTTTGGGGAGTTGTGACTTCTTTAAAGGAAAACTTTGGAACTTTAGTTTGGACTTTGGAGTATACTTTCTTTGGGGGCATTTCGTTTGAATAGTTTAAAAAATCGGACCGCAGATCCATCCGGTGAGGACCCTGGGTTGGATCAAACCGGTTCAATCAGTGGTTTAATTAAGATTGAACCAATTGTATAGACTTATAATTTTATTTGAATAGATATAGTACACAACTATACATATAATTTTTTATTGCATGTAAAGTTCAAACCAAAAGTCAAAAGCTAATCCAAAAAAGTTCAATTGGAAAAGTTAGATTTAGACCGGTTTAAAATCCAACAGGATCATACGGTTCAGTGGTCTAACCGGCCGAATCGACCGGGTTACATAAAAGAAACCAATTTTTGGAAATAAAAAAAAACAGTGGAACGATATTAAACCAGCCAGAAAAAAAATTACTGGTTCATGAGTTGACTATTTTAACCAGCCGATCCGGTCCGATTTTTAAAACACTGGTTTGAATTGGGCCGCATGCATCTCTCTTAACCACTAGGCTAGAGGTCATTTGCTTGTAACGCTCTCATTTGAATCTAATAATTCGTATGGATAATTATTGTATATATTATGTTCTCTTTGTTGTAGGTTTTAGATTCCATGGAAGGCTTCGAAATATCATTGATGTTTGCAGTCGTTTTGTTTGATGTCTACGTCTAAATCTATAATTTGGGTAAATAAATAATAAAAACAAGAGATCTTTAGATTTTGGGTTCAAGTAAGTTGTAAATTTTTTATTTTGATTTCTATAATCGGCCTAACTAGTATTTTGTATCTTGGATCAACGGTTAACTCGTTATTCATGTACACAAATGATGGAAGAGTCACCACTATAGTACACAGAAGAAATGAAACTATAGTAGGCATGGATATCTACCATGAGGTAGTTACAGTAATTCTTACAACAACACAATGCAGTCGGTCGAGTTAACCGTTGGTCCAATATATAAATAAGAATACGGAGCCACAAATGCAAATTCACAACTAGTTCAAGATCCAAATTAAAAAAATAAAAAAAAAACCTAAAAACAGCACATACAAAACCAGTGTCATAATAAAATTTTGATAGGCACTACGGGTGTGTTTGATTGCAAGGTGAAAAATACATGGAAAAGAAATTAATTCCATGGAATTATTTTTCTAGGAAAAAAATTCTATGGAATTTTAAAAAATTTCATGGAAAACTTAATTTGGTTGTTTGATTGTCATTATTTTCCACGAAAAATAGTTATTTTCCATGGAAAATGATATTTTCCTGTGGGTTAGACAAGTTTTATTTTCCACCATTTTAGAAGAAAATATGGAAAATGATAATTTTTTGGAAAATAATTCCATGGAAAATATAAGCTATCAAACACTACAATTGGTGGAAAATTTGTGGTGGAAATATTTTTCATGGAAAAAAAAGCCCAATCAAACACAGCCTACATGTATTTCTTTTTTCTTTTCTTGAAATGACCGGCGATACGCACAGGACTTAGTGCACGCTCCATTACGTCTATTGGGCATGCTCCATTGCATGCCTGTTGGGCTCACTGCCCCCAACTCCCATTAAATAAATGGAAGAAATAATACGTTCCCGTGGTTCGATCCACTGATCTTCCGCCATCCAGCCGAGGTCTTATACATCTCCTCGGTAACCACAAGACCCACTCGAGTTCGGTGATTGTCAAAATTTTCAATTTTCAATTGCTAAAATTTTGATATTCCTGAATTTCTATATGATTGTCAAAATTTTGACACAAAATAAAATAAATTATGGTAGTGCCTAAAATGTTGACAGCCCAAGATATAAAAAGGGCTATCTAAAGTATGGCCAACTATTAAGATGTCCGTATGGACCCAAATGATATGCAATGCACCATGTACAAAGTTTGTGTATAATGTCGAACATCTAAAAAAAAAAAAAGGATTTTTTGACTTTCATCCCACTTATTAATATGACTTTGTACATGCATCCCACTTTTTATTTTTTTTTAGACTCACATCCCACTTTTCGTCACTAAAAGTATTTTTCGTGACAAAACAAATATTTTTTGTGACAAAATGAATATTTTTCGTGACGAAAAGTGGAATATAAGTCTAAAAAAATAAAAAAGAGGGATGTAAATATAAATTCATATTAACAAGTAGGATGAAAGTCAAAAAAATTCCAAAAAAAAAAAGTGATGTCCTTATCCTAGTGTGTAATTATTTCTCTAAAAAATACCCTTAAAAAATTGGTATATAAGGTTGGGTGAAATTAAATAGCGGGCGGAAGTTTGCTCAAGAGTCTTATTCAGAGATTTCTGCTAAGAGGATCAGGCAAAAATTAGGGCTATCGCGACGGACTCCTTCCTTCCGGCGGTGATCGTCGGCGGAGGGAGGGTCGGGAGGACGCTCCAGGGGATGGGCGGCGGCCGGGACCTCCTCGTCGGGAAGGGGGCAGCCGGTCTTCGTCCGCACCAGGAACGACGACCTCGAGGCGGTTATCGAGGCCACTCCGGCTTCCCGATGGACCGGTAATTTTTGCGGTTAAACCCTTTGATGTCTGAAATATTGCAAGTCCCACCAGAATCTACGTTACACTATTGATTTAGCTACATGATAAATTTTGCCGGTGCTTTAGCTTGTTATTTTTGGTGAAATGTTGCTTTAATAAGTAAAGATTGAATTTTTTTTTGTTCCCATTTCGAAGTTCTTATTTTTGGTAATCACACTTTGAATCGCTACAAATTCACATCTTTAGAACTTGGCTCTCATCTTCCATCTGACCATTTTTTTTTTGGCAATTACACTTTGATAAACGTTGCACCGACACTAATATGAGAGGACACATTATTGACACGACGACTGGAAATGGAACATATTTTGAAGTTGTGTGTCCTTACTCTGTTTCGGGGTGTTCATACCGTGGCCAGTATGTGCCCGACACAACGTGACACAACAACAATTCTTGGATCTCCGCGCTTCCAACTGTCAATGCCCGACCTTGACGACCCATCTATTATTCATCGTAATATTTTGATTTTGGCCTTATGCTTTGCATCATCATATCTAATAGACTAATAGTTGCATCAAGAATTATTCGACTGCTGTAAGTTTAGGAGTTCCTATCCATACAAAGGTCAACATGTAGCAAGCGCACGAAAAAAAATACCGTGTCTCAACAATGTATCATCACCACAAGGGCTAAAGGTCCTTAGACTTAGCTCATGAAAGAACAACCTAGAAGACTGTTTACAATTGGGTTCCTGTGAACTTTAGTAAGAAAAAGTCCACTCAGTTGAATCCTATCCCCTTTAAGTTGGAGATAGACGCGGAATCTATCCCCTCCAAAGTCATGCCACTGTGAATTTGTTCCCTCGCCATCCGAATCAGTATCTTCTTAATTTTTATCCCCGTGTTATTCCGGTTCCTTTTGTCATCTAAGTCAAAACTCCACTTAATTTTCGTGCATTTATGTTATTTAATCAAATGAACTGATGTCCTACTATTCGTAATCTGGAAACTTCTTGGTGCTTCCTGGTCGCGTGAGCTTAAATTTGTTAATTTGTGACGGATGACAATATGGTATCTTTAATTATTGCCAGTTACCTTCTTTCCTGTATGGGGAGCCCTTCTCTTCTCTGCAGAATTTACTTTTGGAACATATCATCATGGATAGAGTCCCAGAACAGAATGCTTAACTTTCGTACCTGTTTTGGTCTCAATCAAGTCTATAAAATGCCACTTCTTCTAAAATGGGTAGAACTTTTGAATTCTTTCTTATTAATGGGCAAATCTGATAGTTTTTTCAAACTTCACAAAATTCTTGGGATCTTAATTTTCTAGCAGATCTGGTGTTTTTCCAGAGTGGAATGCTTGAACAATGACTACAGAGTAAAGGACTAGAAGATGCAAACCAAGTCTTGGCTTATTTTGCAGTATCAAAACTTGGCGAGCCTCATAGATGGTAAAATTAAAACTGATGCTAATCCTGAAGGCTTGACGGCATCGTTTGGCAAATAGGCTGCAGAATGGAGGTCTTTCTTACAAGGTCTGGCCTTCTTATAGTAAGCATAGTGGTGTTCTTTAAAATATGCACCTAGATAATACTTGTAGAATTATAGAATAGCAGATTTATAAAATGAGATTGAGAATTATAGCTCTTTTTGCAACTAAATTCTGGTGAACCAATATACCTCTCATTAATACCTAGTTAGTTGACATCTTATTTTCCATTTGGTGGATGTGATTCTCCAATTCAAACTAATTCGTATATTATTAAAAAAAATGCATATCCCATTCACATGGTTCAACCTGGGGCTTTAGAAATAAGTATATTGTATAGTATGTGAGTATTGACAATGCAGTTATTAATCCCTTTGATTGATGGATTTTTTTTTTTAACTATACATTATTAATTATGCAAGTGTGACCAAATTGGTCACTATACAAAGTATAGAGTAATTTCCGAGGGAAGTTATCCTTCCAGGTATGCCCCCGTCTATGTTTGCTTAGAAAACCATTGGCCCAATGGCTGCCAAATTTACCTCTTTGTATATATGTGATATACAAAAATCCTGAAATTTTCCTAAGAGCATCTCCAACCCTATTATCTTGTTAAGTGTTGTGAGTCTTAGGTGGCTCCTATGTGGCATGAGCCAGAAGACAATGTCTTGTTTATGTGGCAAAATTATATCTCAAAAGACAATGAGATAGAAAAACTCTCTCCAATGCAAAAGTATTGAGGAGACAATAAAAAGTATTTTTTCCAACTTCCAAGGCAACTCCTCCACTTCTTCAACTTTTTTATAAATATTTCTATTCATAATTGATGATGTGGAGACAAAGTCATTGTGAAGTGCATTGTCTAGATCTAGACAACCAACTTCACATTCTCCTTGCCATGTCATTGCCATGTCAACTTCATGTTTTATTCTACATTTGCATTGGAGAAGAATTTTTGGAATAAAAGTTTGTCATTCCTATGTGGCAACTATTTTTTCTAAACTCACAATAGGGTTGGAGATGCTCTAATGGATGCTTGATGTCCGAAATGATGGCAGAAATACGCCATGGGTGGCCCTGTTTTCCCATGATGTCCACGAGGCCTTGGGAATCAATTTCTATGTGAAGATGTTCGATTCTTTCTTCAACAACAGCCTCTAGTCCGGTTTTGAGGGCTAAAACCTCATTGTACAGTGGGTATTTGTTGCTGGTAGGAACCTCGTCTGTCTCTTGACACATGCCTTCTTGATCCCTTATAATATAACCAGCTCCACAATTACCAATTGAAGCACTGAAAGTGCAATTTATGTTGAGTTTAAACCAATGTTTTAAAAACCGGACCGGTGGTTGACCCGGCTAAGGCACTGGGTCGGGTCAAATTGGTTCAACCAGTGGTTCAGCCACTGGGTTAACTTAAGTGGTCCAAATTAATCCCTTATGGCCATTAATTTTTTACAAAAATACTAACTTTTAAACAAAACCGGATCAATACTGAACCGGACCGAAAAAACGACCGGTTCACGTGTGAACTGGCCAGTCCGGTCCGGTTTTTAAAACATAGGTTTAAACAAGGATTAGTAATCCAAGTAGCTTTAGTGTGTATCCCTTTCCCCTGAGAACTGGGTTTGTAATCAGCAAGTGTGTAAGCTAAGACTTTGTAGAATACATGTGCTGGAGTTATGGTGACCCCTCTAATTTATTTATTTATTTCTTACATTCCATTGGACCAAATGGTAGTAGCAATCTGAGATAGGAGGAAATTCCTCTGTGCACATACCAAGGTTTTATGTTCCTCTAACCATTTATCATTGGGTTTTGTTAACATGTACCCTAAGGACACCTGTTAAGGATAATTAATACTTAGCTTTTTACTTGAAAATTGTGATCAATATTAATAAACATTAAAAAAAATTGTTTTGGAAAATGTTATCAAGACCCAATAAAATAAATTTTCAATATTTTTTTTTTGGCATCAAGTCTTGATAACATTTTCCAATGCAAAAAGATATATATTTTTTTAATGTTTATTAAATGTTGATCACAATTTTCAAGGTAGAAAGTTAAGTATTAATTATCCTTAACATGTGTCTATAGGGCACATGTTAATAAAACCCTTTATCATTTGGTCAGAATTGGAAATGCTCAAATTCCTCAGTGCACATACCAAGGTTTTATGTACATCGGACCAAATGATTTCATCGTTGAAAATATTGATCAAACTGGCGTAGTTTTATTTATTCATAGAGATGAGGTCAGAAACTTGGCAAAGTGATCGATGGTATGAATATTAAGATAGGTCGGTTTGATGGTCATGGGTAAGTCAAGAACCCATTTGTTGTTAAGAGTGTCAATCTGGCTGCCATTACCAAGGTTTTCAGCATCGTAGTCATAGGTGCGCCTCTGACGCGCCTAAGGTATGCCTCGCAAAATGGCACAATAGTTAGTGTCTCGCACCTTGTTCATATATCGCACCTTGTTCATATATATATATATATATATATATATATATATATATATATATAGGAAAAGGTAATTTATTGATAACAAGAACACGATTACATCTCCACTACTTTTCTTGTGGTCTAATAACCAAAAAGCCCCTTGGGTCTACGTATTACATCACACACACAAACACACACATATGTCCCTAAGGCACTAGCCTAGTGGTAGTGCGGGACGCCCGAGCACAGTTCTCGGGTTCGAATTCTCCCCCGGACGGCTGGGTGGCTTTGGGCTACGGCCCCGGCTTGGAGAAAGAACACCTCAATATATATATATATATATATATATATACAAAAAAAGACTTTGAAGCAGGGAGATGACCCTTACCTTATACAAGTGGGAGGGAGGTAGTCCTTTCCAAGGTTGTCAAAGTTGGTTACAGTTGAACTGAAAAAACTAGTTGTCCTTCATGAATCTCAGCTCAGCAGGAGTGGCCAAGTGGTTGGGACTTGTTTGGATTATTGGGGAGGTCCTAGGTTCGAGCCATGGCCGTAAAAACTATTACCTTGGATGAATGCAAATTGCAAATATAATGTTTTAACCCTGTTTTAAAAGATCATTCTCTGAATTGATGATCAATTTGCACGTCCTTGCTTGTATAAACCCTTCCTATGTGCCTTATAGGCAAATGGAATTGTCTGAAACATTCTAGGTTCGGTCTCTCTACTTCTCTTGGGCTTTTTTAGGTCATGCTTCTTTTTACTAGAACAATAGTAAATTCAACAAACCTTGATACCAAAAAAATTTGAGTTGGCATGAATCCTCATTTGTCTAATGGTATAAGATAATCACATACCTGATCCTATCATAAGAAGTTAACCGGATGCAATTCCCAAAACTAGACAGCCATCCACCTTTCTGTTGTTTGTAGAGTCCAAGGATAACAATTCCAATTATAATTTTCTTTGAGTCGACAATGAGAATGCATATTGACATATAATATACATATATTGCGCATGCTCTTGAGACTAGCAATCCCATGTCAAGATGCGCAATCTGAAAAATATTAAAATTTGATGCATACCATCAAACTCTTGGCAACCAAAAGTTCAACACATGCTTGCTACCTGTAGAAGATGATCTCATGTTTAATGTTCCTATAGGCAGAAACTGACCTGGAGCATGGTTATTCTACAAACGTGGGACAAATTAGATAGTTCTAGCATCAGTTGTTTCCTTCTTAGTTAACATGGTTGCTTTATGTTTGAACTTGATTCTTAATCTGAACATTAGGGATGTATAGGGAAGAGCTATTTAATTCGGTAATGCTTTTGAATGGGCAGATACCAATACGTTTCCAGTCTGAAGCAGAATAAAACATCAATTAATATCTCATGTAAATTCCATTGGATATTATACCCAAAACTTACAACAGCCAAGACAATACAGCCATGATCTTGATAATGATGATCTTGATAATTATGGTCTGAATGGACTCTATAGTTTAGTGAGAGTGAATTAATTATGATATCCATGTCAGACACCAAAAGCCTACTCTTTAGAAAAAGTAGGAAATGGTAAATCATATCAGACACTAATGCAAGCAATATTTTCAGCGTTCAAAATGTCATCTTGAATAGGACATTTCTGGTCTAGATTAGAGTATTTAGTTGCAAGCTTTTCCGATACAATATTCATTCTGTGGATTGCTTTAAATTCACCAGAACTAATCTTATTGTAGACAACCTTTTAGCAAAACTGGAAATGAAAATTGTATGGCAAGACAAAAGTTGAATTGATTATAGCAATCCGCTAACTTAATGTTCAAATCTGATATTAATTCCTGTAAGCTATATTCATTTTGATATCCAATAATATTGGTATTTTCCAGTTTCCATAAGGTTTCAACTTTCAAGTTTCGACACATCTTTTATACTTTGTCATAATATAAGTTTCATAGCAGTTCCCTATTATTTGCGGATACTAGTATGATTTTCCGTGTACAATTTGACAACGTGCCATGACTCTGCTAACTGGTCCCCTCTCGTGTAAGCCTAATATTCTTCCTATCTTGATTGGATAGTAATTCATGTTGGGTCATTTTTCACTTCTAGGTCGCAAGCGCCGATGCAGAACTAGCAGCAGGCCAGCTTTGACGGAGTGCAATGGATGCAACCGCATTACGCCTCACGAATTCACATGCCTCAAAAAAAATATATATATATTTTATATATTTTACACTTATTTATATATAATTTCATATTAAAAACTAATAAAATTAAACTTTTGGACCATATTTAGTTAAGTTTTTATTACAATCACTATTACTCAGGCCCAACTATTCTATGAAACTTTTAGAAACTGAAAAGGGGATCTATAGAAGCCGGAATTCTACTTTCCACTAAAGTGCCAAAGTGGAGGTCCGGAGGACTGCAGGTATTGACTCTATTGAGGTATACTGTTTTACTTATTTCTTTTAGTCGAATATTATTTCAATTGGAAGATATTGCAGTTGAATGATTTTTCTAATTTGATGTTAATTTTGGTTAATTTAATTTCTGATTTATTTTTTCTAAATTTCTTTTATATGAGAATAGGTCTCCATTTTTTTTTTTACTGGGCCTAGTCGTCCTTGATAAATCTCAGTTCAACAACGGCTGGTTTTATTCACTTGCTGGCAATTCTGAAAGGGAAGCCTGATCCATGCCCTACTTGGCTTAAAAAACTCAAGATTGTACGAGAATTCAGCATTTTTTTTGTTTTTTAACATGCAGTTATCTTCTTGGAAATTGGAACAGCTGTTTGGAACTGCAAGTAATTGCAATTAAAACTTCCATTTTTTTTTTTTGTTGGTGATTCAAATAGTCAGTTATGGAATCATGCCACTTGATTTTTCTTGCATCCGCGTAGAAGTTCCGAATAATATAATCGTCTTTGATTTTTCTGATTTATATACTCGTACTTTATATTAACAATGATTGTAGAAAAAGGTATAACAGAAATCAAATTAGAAGATACATTTTCTCATAAAATTTCCTCAAAATTAACTTGCATCATATTCTTGTTCTTTCACAAACAATTAAGTTATGAGTTCTTTGTTCTTTTAACCTAACACATATTTTGTCATCAGCCGGAAAATAATCTCTCTCTCTCTCTCTCTCCACTTGTCTTTTCGTGCACGTAACTCACTTGTCTCGTTTGTTTGGTTTTCTATCAACTTACCGTTGTGTGATTCTTGTTGAATCATATACTCGGGAGGTAGGCACAGGGCAGACGATTTTTAAATGGACTCATCATTCATTAGAGAGAGAAGGTCGTCACGATTTCGTGATCCGCTGCTGAACCTATTCCATGGGGATAGACGTTCGTATCAAGGAAACGATCTAATTCTTTGCTCTTTTATTTTTTTTAGAAATTGCAATTCCAATCAATTTCTTTTTCGATATTTGAAAATGTCAAGAAATTGAGAGAAAATGTGAATCTTTAGATAATCCTTGGGTAATTGGGGGAACAGGCTTTTTCTTCTTCCTCTTGGAAATCCATTTCTTTTCATACTCATTTTCCTTGGCATCGAAACACGAAAAATGAATGACTTTCCTTTTCCACGGTCATTATTTCGCGAACCAAACAATCAGTCTTACAGACGGAGGGATAGTTACAACGGGAACGGAGCTCACGTCTCTATTATTATATACCAATTATGTCACATGCATGTTCTCAGTTGTCACATGCCGAGAACAAATAACAGAATTGACATAAAATAATTGGCACATCGGGTATGCTCCCAATTGCAACTTTTTTTTTGTATGATTTTCCGAGCAAATAAAAAAAAAGAGG
The DNA here is from genome assembly GCA_029216955.1 of Iris pallida. NCBI lineage: Eukaryota > Viridiplantae > Streptophyta > Magnoliopsida > Asparagales > Iridaceae > Iris > Iris pallida. The sequence continues at coordinate 20,440,856 of JANAVB010018993.1, read as the reverse complement.
GGACTTGTGTAAATCATCTCTATGAATACTACAAAAGAATAATGTAATAGGTTTATGCAAATTTGGGATTAAGAATAGGTAGGTAATCTGCAAAGCGTGCAAAATTAAGAGAGTACCAGAGTTGCTCAACAAAAAATGTCACTGATACTTGAATTCTACAATTTGATGCTCAAGGTTGTTGTAATGGTTTAGAAAACGAGTTATATTATTGTTAACAACTTGTTTATTACTCATAATAAAGTCCTATATTTAAAAAAAAAAACTTAATTATAAGTGAGCCGTTGGTGCACAAGTTTGATTTCGGAATCAATTTCAAATCAGCTATATAAGTACGAATACAAAACAGCAAAATAAAAATTGTTGACGTGTCAGGCTAAGAAGAGCTGTTAAAGTGGTCCGCGCTCCATCCAAATTTTAGCCGAAAGAGAAAAAAAATATTGTCGGACACGTGTCCGTATATTACAAGTCCACTAATTGAAATGGTGCAAAAATTGGTCACGGACGTTCTGCCGTTTCTGGAAACTGGCGCCACGATGTAAATATGCGATTAGGCTCCCCACTTTAATTGTTTTATTTTCTTTTGGTTGACCTCTCTTTTGCAGGAATTACACATTTACCTTTTATTTTTTTGATAATTTTTATTGCAAGACGTTTATTCCTAATTCATGAAGGGACTCATTGCGTGTCTATACATTTCTATTTTCTCGTTATTTAGCTCTATTGGAGACAGGAAAATGTTAAGTAGGTGTAAGAGAAAGAAAACAATTTTGTGATTTTTTTTAATAACTTTTACTTATGATGAATAATAAGAAGTACATTTTTTTTGTCTTATTCTTGAGCTACTTAAAAAAAGGCTTAATTTCACAAGAAATTATTAAAGACCAGTTTGATATCATTTTCTTTTGTTATTGTTTAAAAAAATAAAAAAAAATCACAAAATCATGTTTTGTAAAGTGTATTTTATATTTTTTGGGTTATCGAAACTAAAAAACAATATAAAAAAATGAAAACGAAGGACAATAAATAAATTTGCGATACAAATGATATGGTATGCTTGTTTACAGTAAATTATTTCGTGTATTTTAAATTTATCATACATGCTTTTATTTTTATAAACAAGAAACAACTAGGTACACCCAGGTAAGCTCACATAAGGGGCTGAGCTCATATGTCGTACTCAGTCATTGGCATGGGCGGCATCGATTCATTCGATTACGTTTTACTCTTCCAAATTGATCTATGGATTCCTGGAGCTGGAGCTGGTTATACAAAAATTCACTTTTATTCGATATCCGAGTCGGTCAACGTGACCATCAATGCTTTCGAACTGGGACATGCATGGATTTTCCACAGGCTCTTGCTTTCCATGTTAAAGGGAAGGCAGGCAAAGAAAGAGTTCCGGTTGAGGAGTCAAACGCAATATTTATTGTTTAGAAGAAAAAAAATGATAGACGAAAGTATTAGCAAACATGGCATAAGTATTTTTTATTTTTGTTATACATTTATTTGTTTATTTATGAGGTCATAGTACGACACTTTTTTTTACATGATTTTTAACTCTCTCACTGATGCTATAGCCTTGTGTGGAAGTGGTTGACATAAAGTTAAACCACCAAATCTCTACTATTATAAAGGGGCTTCAAAACGACTCTAGTTTGAGCCGTCTAAGTCGTGTATATCAACAACCATTTTTTTTAAACATTAAATTATGTAAAAAAAATTGTTGAAAAAAGTTTAAATTTGTTATATATATCAAATGGAAAATCGAACTCAACCAAACAAGAAGAAAACCTCTCACCTTAACTACATGAGCTAGAAAAAATATTTAACTATAATTGGATAATATTTTTATTATACATTATCACACGTGAGCATTTACTAGTATATATATATATATATATATATATATATATATATATATATATATATATATATATATATATATATATATATATATATATATATATATATATATCCAATAAATGTGAATGTGGGATGGACCTATCTATATGCAAAAAGGTTTCACGACAGTCCGACTCCAACCGAAACCCAACTGTCCCCCTCCCCATCCCCGGTGCCCGCCACGTGTCCCAACCACGAGCGAGACGTTCACTGACCGCTCCACCCCTTTCCTAATTTCTCGCCAAACTAAAAGATTCCCCCAACAAAAAGAAAATAAGCGCTCTCTCTCTTTTTAAAACCACACACCCAAAAAAAGAGGAAAGGAAAAGAAAAGAAAAAAAAGCCAGAAGGCGAAAAGCCGAGAGAGTTCGGATCCGGGCGAGCGGGGCGGCCTTCCGAGAAATGGGATCCGACACCACCATCCGCCGGCGTCGGAGGCTCAGAACCGCCGGATCCAAACCCGACGATCGCGGGTCCGGGTCCGGGACCCGGCTCCGCTTGCTGCGCTACGACGAGCTGCCGGAGTTCCTGAAGGACAACGAGTTCATCCTGGGGCACTACCGGTCGGAGTGGCCGGTCAGGGACGCGCTGCTCAGCGCCTTCTCCTGGCACAACGAGACCCTCAACGTCTGGACGTGAGTTCTTTCTTTTCTTTTCTTTTTTTTAATATAATAATATTCTCTCGACCTATCTCCGCCGTTGGGACTTTCTGGTCGGACGGATGGGATTGACTGGGTGGGTTTCCGGGTGCAGGCATTTGGCTGGCTTCTTGTTTTTCCTAGGGCTCACTCTCGTGGGGTCCATGGACGCGGTGGAGGAGCTGTTCGGCGCGGTGGTCCCGGCCCACGGAGCGGCGGGGAGGAACGTTTCCGGAAATATTTTCTCGGTAATAGTGTTTCTTGCTTTTTTTATTATTTAATGCACCATAGTCCCTGTCAATATGTGTTATTGCATATTTATCCTTATATTCCGCATGTCCGTGTGTTTGATAGCCGTTTCAAATCCTAATTTTGGGCTGATTTGTCTTTAAGTACCTTCAGCTTTTACATATTTTCAATCTATTTTTAACGATACAGTTATTGAAATTTGATTGTGAATGGAGGTTATTAGATGGCAGTTATCTGCAAATCTCTACTAATATAAGATGGCTTGGAAACGTCTCAAAATTGAGTAGTCTCTATTTGTAAATACTCCATTAATTATTTTAAAAAAATAAAGTAATTATTTAACTACCTAATATAATCTACTTATAACTAAACAACTCTTACTTGAGCGGTTAAGATGAAAGACATTTTTCTTGGTTGTATGAGTTCAATTCCATATTTATTTATTTTTCCAACATTTTTTTTTTTTGCACGTGCACATTACTAGTGTTAAAAAGGTTAGTGATAACGATTGGCGATTGCTAATAAAATTAGTACGAATTAGGAACCCTGCAAAATCGTGAAAGCTGGAAGTTATTAAAATGCAAATTAGCCTTGTGATTTATTTTGGTCCCTATACAATTTACCACAAGTAGGAAAGTTTACAGGGGTTTAACGATGCAATAAGGAAATTATGTAGTGGCTAATATGCAAGTTGTTAAGATGTGACTGGGATGCGGTTGGTGAGAGACAGACCATGTGAAATGTAGTAGGGTACAAAATGCACAAGTGGTGTCCAAACGGTCCTTTCCAAGTAACAAGGCTGGCAATCAAGCTGGCTGGAGCCTGGAGATCAAACAAACTAATGAAGATAATAAACCCAGAGAATTTACAAGTACAACAGTTAGTGGGGGTTCGATGATTAGAAGGATTTCTTGATTTTACAAATAAATCCTTACAGGATACATATGATATGAAATTTGAGAGTTCGGAGTACTTCGTAATGTAAGAAAATTATCTTGCAAAATTGATTGTATTGTTGTTATATAGTTATGTCAAAATACGTGATATCCGTTGTATTATTGAAGTATTGGAGTTGGTGTATCGTTACTTGAGAAGATATCAGTCGATATCAACATTGTTGGGTGGATGATATCGTGATACTGATATATACTGTTAAACTGGTGATCTGTCACATAGCTAATAACACAGGAGGATACAATCTCTAATGCTAGTACAAATGCTAAAGAAAGTTCATGGTAGCAATTTGCAAGTACTATGAGTTATAGCGACATGCTGAAGAGTGAAAGTGAAAGGTATGAAATGCAACTTAGCCTTGGTTTTCTTTTGGTCTTAAGATGAGATTGGAAAGTTGATCCTAAGGGCACATTGCAGCTAGGAAATTTTACGGTTTTTAACATGAAACTAGGAAACTATGTAGTGGCTACTATGCAAAAACCTTACTAAAAAAGTGAGCACCACTTAAAAGTGGTGAAGATTTGAGTGGAAGTGGTTTTGTTTGGTTCTTTCTTGGTTCTTGCACGCCACTGAGATATCAGTTATGATCAATATTATTCGGTGAATGATACTGATATGTCAGTGTTGTATGGCATATCTAATTACATAGGAGTATACGATCTCTAATGCTTGTACAAGGCTAGAATTCTTTCCATCACAACAAAGATTGAACCTTCATGTATCTCAATTATTATATTGGGCAACTAATAAATGCAGACGTTTTAAATGTCATTTAAGGATGTCCTCCCAGAGAGTTTACAACCAATTAACCACAAGCAGATCTTGTATTACAGATGACCTTGACTGGAAATATGTCAGTTAGCTAACAAAATGGTATGAGTTAGATCATGCAAAAGCGTCTGTAAAATTGGAAAATTGACCAGCCGCACAATGCAATAATTCAACGGAACTTAGAAAACTTACAGCGTTTTAACCTGCAGTAAGGAAATTATCTGGTGGCTAATATGAAAAGTACCTAAAGCAATAAGCACTATTTAAACAGTAGTGAAAATTTGATTGGAAGCGGTTGGTGGGACAAACCATGTGAACTGTAGGGTACAAAATGCACAGGCGTATAAACTGATTATTGTCATTGAATAGTCCTTTCTCATATAAGACTGGCAATCAAGCTGGCTGGAGATCAAACAAATTAATGAACATAAACCCAGAGGATTTAAGCCATGGCTTATGTTCCTATCCAAGAAGAGAATGATTTGTTGATTTCGGAAATGAATCCTTATAGAATACCCACTTTGCTATTAATTTGAAAATATTTGATATTTCTACTGAATTGCCATCCAATACTTAATAACCAAGGCAAATTTTCTTGCAAAATTATTGTTGCCATATAATGTTAAAATAATGGCTGATTTTTGTCATAATTCTTAAAGTCTACTGATATCTGAGATATTGCAATGTTATATATTATTGATTCGCTGATATTGATATGTTGGCGGATGTATCACATAACTAATAACATTGGAGGATACAATCTCTAATGCAAGGCTAGAAGTATTTTTTCAATGCAATCCAATTTTGGCTTATGAACCTTGATATATCTGAATGATTTTGTCAGTCAACTAATCGATACAAATTTGTTTGGAATGTCATTTAAAGATGTTTTATCAGAAAGATATTTTATAACCAATAAACCTCAAGTCGATCTAGTACTACAAATTACCTTGACTGTAAATATGTCCAATAGCTGCCTATCTTTAATTTAGATATTGGATTTGCATGTTTGGAGGTCGGAGATATACATTTCCTTCGAATCCAGAAACTATTTTGCTATTTCCATGTTAATTATATGCATATGTGTGTGTGGTGGTTGGGGGATGTTTATCAAGTGTTGTGCTTCTTTGAAGTTGGAACAGAACCTACTGAGCTTGAGAGTAATAGTTAGAATATGAGAAAGGGATTTGGAAAAGGCCCAAATCAAGTATAGTTTCAATTAGGTTCAAGGCCAACTTACACATGACACTAGCTACTCTTACCATGTACGGCTAAGAGAGCATAACAACAACAATAGCGAAGATCATTAATTTTGACTTTATATGACAAAAAAAATGAAAGAATCAGTAGCAATTCGGAAGTTTAACCTTGCAACAAAAAGGAGGCTATGAATATAACTTTGTTACCAGCCCCCTGGAATATCCCCATCGCAATATTCTGCACCTTTTGTCCTTAATTTCTTGTTTTAACTTCAAAGGTGGTTATCATTTATTTACTTACTAATTTCTCACAAAGCTAGGGAGAATGCAACATATTGCTCTCACATACACATCCTGAACTTTATGTTTGTTTCATGTGTACCCATCATCTGTTAATTGTGACCGGCCTACTTGTACTAGTGTTCTGCTTCCCGATTTAATTTGAGTTACTTTTCTTGAGACTTCTCAGTCAATGTAACTTTAGCTCTCTATTTCAAAGAAAATATGAAAACTTTTTCATGCTATAGTTTAGTGAATGCTCAACATGTTCTTAGTCTCACCATACAAGTTCAACAAAATTGTCTATAACAAACAATGTTGCTGTTAAAGTTTTTCTGTGTCTCTGTTGCTACTAATTTTAGGAAAAGAGCAATAAAGCTTAGCCCAATACATAGGATTGAAAGTCTGTGCCATGTAGTTTACCAAATTGACCAGGGATTGTTATTCTTCTTGCAGGGATCTCCAGCAATGTCCTTGTTCCAATCAACTCCTCCCACAGCTAGTCAAGCAGTGCCGCGATGGCCGATGCTGGTGTTCCTGGTAGGCGCCATGGTCTGCCTGGCGTGCAGCTCCATCTCCCACCTTCTCGCTTGCCACTCGCAGTGCCTCAACCTCTTCTTCTGGCGGCTCGACTACACCGGCATATCCATCATGATCGTGTCTTCTTTCGTTCCCCCGATATACTACGCTTTCCTCTGCAACCCTCTCCCGCGCCTCATCTACCTGTCCACCATATCAGCCCTGGGGCTCCTGGCCATCTTCACCCTCCTCGCTCCGTCGCTCTCCTCCCCCCGCTTCCGCCCGTTCAGAGCGTCCCTCTTCCTGGCGATGGGCTTCTCCGGCGTCATCCCGGCCGTTCACGCCTTTGCTATCAACCGGGGGCATCCGGCATGCCACCTGGCGCTGGCATTGGAGGTGGGGATGGGGCTGGCCTATGCGACAGGGGCAGGTTTTTACGTTAGCCGAGTGCCGGAGCGGTGGAAGCCGGGAGCATTCGACATTGCAGGCCACAGCCACCAGATATTCCACGTGTTCGTGCTCGTAGGGGCGCTGACGCACTACGTGGCTACCAAGGTGCTGCTGGACTGGAGGGAGAGTGGTGTTCTATGCAGTGGCAGTGACTTGTGAGGATGATGCTCCTCCCCTCTCCTCTTCTTTTTTTTTCTTTTTTCTTTTTTACGAGTACTTTAGCGTGTGGGTTTGGAAATTTTTTTCGAAGCTGTGGAGTGATCTTGGGGAAATTGTGTGAAATTTCCGCTCGTTCTCTTGTAAGTGATGACGTAGTTCAAATGTTCATTTTATTGGATATTTTAAAGGAGAAAACAGTTCTTTCATTGATTATTGATGTGTCTTTGTTGGTTTTCTCGTAGAGGTTTGCTTTTACTCGAATTATACAAATGCACAATCACAAATACAATTCTCACGCAAAATTTAGGTGAAAATTCAAAAAATAAATAAAATAATACAGGACGATCGAAGTTCAATCACTAAAAGTCCCTCCGAGTCGGTAAAATTATTAAAAATACAAGATCTTCAGCTGCAAACTCCAAATGTCTTCGACTGTTGTCTGTCCAATGCTTTTGTATGTCCTGGGCTATCCTCAGATGATCTCGAATCCGTCTGACCATGTCCTCAGCATCAATAACGTCCATCTCTAGTCCAAGCAACGGTTTTTCTCCAACATCATTCTAGGACAAAGGTGTGCGACATCGACGATCATATAATGCCTCGAAAGGAGTCATACTAATACTAGCATGATAGTTGTTATTATAAGCAAATTTCACTAAATGCAGATGATCCTCCAAAGTCCATAGCACAAGTCCTCAATATGTTTTTCATGGTCTGAATGGTCCTCTCTGACTGTCCGTCAGTTCGGTGCTGAACTTGAAATGCGTTTCTAGACTCTTATGCAAGCTCTTCCAAAAGTAGAAAATACATCTACTGTCTCTATCTGAGACGATGCTGCCTGGTACATCATGAACCCTCACAATCTGTCTCATATAATATAAACTTTTTTACTTTCCGTTTTTCAACTTAATATCCTAAACATTTTTACTCAACAACTACTTTTTTCCGTCTTCGATGCTGCCTGGTACATCATTACTTATACAACAAATAAGGTGGCACAAGTGTCACGACCCGCTACCCAAATTGTTGGGCCAGGTCGAGTCATGCCCAGCCTACGTTGAGATAAAACGTAGTAAGCTGTTCTAAAGACAACAGAATAAGACTAAATGTGCTAACAGTTCTATAAGTGAAATAAAGTCATAAATGCTCCAAACACAAAAGTCGTCGTATATAGTAAAATGTCCAAGTACAAGTGAACTGAAATGTAAGACTGGATACATGTCCAGTTACAAAATGTATAGTCTAATACATGACTACTCTCAAAAGTCTAAGTAAACAAAAGACAACTAGGCGAGGTTCCCCGCAGGAACATCCTCCTAAAGCAGAGCCGGGTCCTTGGCAGTAACCCCATAATATGTGTCGCAGAGTAACTCCTCCTCAGTAAGGACACCTACAACGTTATCCTGTCAGGACGGGAGCAAGTACTGAATCTAGCAAACTAGCATATGAAACATGAAAATGAACATAAGAGGAATAACTGGAAAACATGACATCACATAGTCTATCATGGCAAGGACACATATGTCATAGAGACAGATGTATATGTAATGTTTAAAACTGTAGCAAGTACGTGACCGGTCAATAGTTGTACAATGTGCTGGAGGACACATAATGAAATGTACATACGTACAAGTTAACAAGCATAGGTGTACGTCCGTACAAACATGCGGGGTAATGGCCTGCGGCAAGGTATGCATATAAAATGCGACCTCGCTCGCTACTGTAGGGGGGTCGTGATCACGTACAATACTATCAGTTTCTCCATAACCCATATTCTAATCATGTGAGAGATATATGAAGACTGTTCTAAGCATGGTAGTAACTGGAAGTACAACATGTAGAGGTCTAACTTGCTACCCCAAGGATCAGCATTTAACATGGTAGGGTTTGCAGTTCATTTATGTGACAATATGTAAAGTTCGTAGAAAGTACTTGCCTCTAACAGAGCAAAGCAAAACAAGCTGCGATAAAAGTGCTATGGATGTCCGATAACTCATCACTGTAGAATAAATACAATAACTTAGTTTTTACACTAAGCTAAAATACTAGGGCACTCATTGGTGCGACACGACTTGTGACTGGGCACCTAGCCAAAATGATAATTTTGGCAGAGGAGACCAATGTGGGGTGACACACTACTTTAACTAACTTTCTGGGGTCTTTACACTAGTGAGGGGTGGGGTTCAACACGGCTAAAACTCAAAATAACACAAAAAGCTACAAGTCGTAATTAATCAATAAATAAATCCAATGACCATTGTGTTATAACAATTTTAGAGATAGACAAAAAGCCTAGTTTTACTCAAAGTAAAGTACCAAAGTGATCCTTGTTAATCATAGAAATTTATTATAATTTTTCTGGAATTTATTAACCAGTACAAGTATTTTATAAAAATCAGTTTTCCTAAGTATACAGAAAATGAGTTTTGGTTTCATATGCCAAACTAGTGGCAAAACAGTAAATTAAATACTACAAAAATTATACTAAATTAGCTAAAGTAACATAGTATCTAAAAACTATTTTTCCATAATTTTAGCAGTACCTTAAGTGTTTTTAGAAAATCAAAAACAGCATTGCACACAATAATTAATTATCTGCATATTTTTGTCCATGTATATAATTTGAACCAAAGTTCAAATACAGGACCCAAGGCCATGAATCAAGTCCAATATGACTTGTACAGGTCTTGAATGTGTGAAAACACATTTGAGCCCAAAAACCCATGCTAGGCCTGGACATCAAATGGTTGCAGTAATTTAAATACACTAAAAATACAACTTGGTGAAATTGTAAAATAATAATATTATTTTAATAAGGTAAATTTGTACAAAAAGAATATATACATACCTATGCTAAAAGTATATATAGATATATAAGGAAATACTTAATTATAAAGTATATATATATATATACAAATATTGTATACATATATATAATTATATATATATAATAATATATATATCTAAAAATGTATATACATATATACACATACGTATATAAACACCAACTAATATATATATATATATAAACTTACTAATTATAAAAATATACATATATAAAATACTGTCAAAATACAGCATATATATATATATATATATATATATATATATATATATATATATATATATATATATATATATAAAAATATATATATATATATATATATATATATATATATATATATAAATATATATATATAAAAAAACAGAAAAGAAAAGAAAAGAAAAAGAAAAAGAAAAAGAAACAGAAAAAGAAAGAAGAGGGGGCTCGAACCCTGCTCACAAGAAAGGGGGAGGGTTTTATTATTGCGTGCTGGCCAGTGGGCCAATTGGCCCGCTGTGTTAGGAATAGGATTTAGTTAGATTTTAGTTAGGTTCGGTTTAATTAACATATAAAAAAAATAACAAATCGACCCTGTGTCCTGACAGTTAGGGACACAGGTATTAACGTGTCTGGGCTAGCACGACACGCACGATTCGATTCTCTCGTGTCCAGTTCTACCAAAATGTTCGCCAGGACACGACGAACCATATATACGTGTACGAGACACGTACGACACAGTCTCGTAACTGCTACTTACGTGTCCAGCTTTGGGGGGGATTCGATGGTCGTGGACGGCGGAGGAGGCGTCGTGACGGTGGCGGAGTGGTGGCGATGCGGTCGTCTCGTCGAGGCGAAGCTAATGGTGGTGGAGACAATCGGCGAGGACGAGCGGCGAGGCGGCGGTGGGGTTACGCCGAAGTTAGGGTTAGGGCTAGGGTTTCGGGGAAGAACAGGGTGGTTGGGGGGCTGTGGTGCGTCGTGGCTAGGTCGGGGGGCTGCAGGGGCTTAACGTCGGTCGGGACAGCCGAAAATGGCGGGGGCAGGGCGGCGAGGCGGTCGGGGCAGTCGTCGGGGGTAGGTAAGTAAATTAGCACTAGGGTCCCTGTAGTTTAGGCAATTAAGTCCTAGCAGCGTATAAATGCAAATAAAAATTTGCATTCCGCAACTTATAACAATTCAATATTGCAAACTGATATATAAACAATTTAATAAATTGCATAACCATATTATAATAATTCTAATAATTACAAAATGATATTAAAATATTTAAATAATTTGCAAAATGCTATTTTTGTATATTTAAAACTCATTAAAATTTATTTAAAAATTCTAGAAAAATTCCTAAAAATTTCTAATAATTATTTAAGGCTATAAATGACATAAAAATTTAATTAACACTAATTAAAATGAATTTTGAAAAATAAGGGCTTACAACTCTTTCCTCCTTAAAAAATTTCGTCCTCGAAATTCACAAGGATTGAAGACCCTACAATATTCTAACATAGCAAGCAATGCAACAAAATGACTAAGGCTGCGATCGAAACTAACCTCTAAGGTGTCAAACGGGAACGGGTGGTTCCCTCGCAGCGGTTGGATCGAACAAGTAAGGGTATCTCTCCCTCATGTCCGACTCCCTCTCCCAAGTAGATTCACCTGGGGAGTGACGGCTCCAAGCTACTCGCACTAGGGGTATAACCTTGTTCCTCAGCCTCTTCTCTCTCCTGTCTAATATCTCCACTGGCTGCTCAGAAACTGTAAGGCTCGGTCCGACCTCCAACTCTGAATGATCTAGCACATGACTGGGGTCTGGAACATATCTCCTCAGCTGAGATACGTGAAAGACATCGTGAACTCCTGCTAGGTTGGGTGGAAGTGCAACCCTGTAAGCTACCTCTCCGATCCTGCCAAGTACCTCGAACGGCCCGATGTATCTGGGGCTCAGCTTCCCTCCTCGTCCGAACCGGATCGTCCCTCTAGTAGGTGATATCTTCACCAGCACCATATCACCGTCTACGAACTCCATCGGCCTGCGACTAGCATCAGCCCAGTGTTTCTGCCTGTCCTGAGCTACTCTGAGCCTGTCTCTGATCATTCCGACTTTCTCTGCTGCATCCGTGATCATCTCTGGCCCAAGCATAACTCTGTCTCCGACATCATCCCAAAAGAGCGGTGTACGGCATCGTCGTCTATAAAGTGCCTCGAAAGGAGACATACCAATACTGGCCTGGTAGCTGTTGTTGTATGAAAACTCTACCAAGTGCAGATGGCTCTCCCATGATCCTCCGAAGTCCAGCACGCAGGTCCTCAGCATATCCTCCAGTGTCTGTATCGTCCTCTCGGACTGCCCATCTGTCTGCGGGTGGTACGCCGTACTGAACTTGAGCCTACTGCCCAACTCCTCCTGCAAGCTCCTCCAGTAGTGGGATGTGAATCTGCTGTCTCTGTCTGACACGATGCTCACCGGCACTCCGTGTAGGCAAACTATCTGCTGCATGTATAGCTCCGCCAACTTCTCGATGGAAAGCCCCACCTTGAAGGGTATGAAGTGCGCACACTTCGTCAGCCTGTCTACGATGACCCAAATGACATCCTTCCCTCATTGGGAACAAGGAAGCCCTGAAACGAAGTCCATCGTAATATGTTCCCACTTTCACTCGGGAATGGGTAACGGCTGCAACAAACCAGCTGGCCTCTGGCGCTCTGCCTTGACCTACTGGCAAATTAGGCATCTTGAGATGAAACGTGATACATCCCTCTTCATCCCGTGCCACCAAAGATGTTCCCGCAAGTCACGGTACATCTTGTTAGCACCAGGGTGAATAGAATATCTCGATCGGTGCGCCTCCTGCAAGACTGCCTCTACCAGCTCTCCCTTCGGCACGCACAATCGGCTGCCATGCCTCAAGGATCCATCCTCTGCTATAGTGAAGTCATCTAGCAATCCCGCTAAAGCCTGGGGTCGAAGTCTGCGAAGGCTCTCATCTGTAGACTGTGCCTCCCGAATCTGCTCCATCAAACCTGACTGAATGTCAAGTGCCATCATCTGTATCACTGATCCTGGCCGAACCAGCTCGATACCGAGCTTCTCCAGATCCTCCCACAAATGCCGATCAATCATCAGGTACCATGCCATCGGATGCCTGCTCAGCGCATCCGCCACCACATTTGCCTTCCCGGGGTGATACTGTAAATCGATGTCGAAGTCCTTCATCAACTCCAACCATCGTCTTTGCCTCATGTTCAGTTCTTTCTGCGTGAACACATACTTCAAGCTTTTGTGGTCAGTAAAGATTTTCACACGCTCTCCATATAAGTAATGTTTCCATAACTTGAGTGCAAAGATCACTGCAGCTAACTCTAGGTCATGGGTAGGATAATTCCTCTCATGAGTCCGTAACTGTAAGCCCCTGTTTTTCAAAATTTTATTTAATTATTGTTTATTAATTTTTAATGTTATTTTTAGCCTTAAAATAATTAATTAGATTTTTAGGAATTTTTCTAGAATTTTTAAATGAATTTTAAATGAGTTTTAAATGTTAAAATATCAATTTGCAATTTCCTAAAATGTTTTAATTAAGTTTTGCAATTAATTAGATTGTTTTAATATCATTATGTAATTTTTAGAATTATTTTTATGGTAGTATGCAATTTATTAAATTGTTGAAATAGTATTTTGTAATTAATGAATTGTTTTTAATGGTGGAATACAAATTTATATTTGTATTTAGTGACTTAGGGACCTATTCGTAAGTTCCTAAAATCCTGAGGACCTAAGTGTAAAACCCTCACCCACCCCCCTGCCCGACGACCGACGACTGCCCGACCGTCGACCTACTTTCCCCCGCCATTTTCGGCCAGCTCACTGCCCCTCGACCGACCTAGCTAGCCTATAAATGACCCCCTCTCTCCCCTCAGCTCGACCATCACCACAACCACCGCCCACAGCCCCTTTTCCTTCCCCGACGAGCTAAACCCTAACCCTACTCCGGCGACCCCCAGCGCCGCCCCCACAGCGACCTTCACTGCCAACCACCGCCGTCGACAGCTTCGCCACAGCACGGCGAGTCGATCGCCACCGCTTCGCCACGACCACGACGCCCCCAGCCGACGATCGCCCGTTCGAAACTCCGTTCAAACGCCGGACACGTACGTGTCACTCCTCCCCTGTGTCGTATCGTGTCTCGTTCACACGTTTTTCGTTCGCCCGGACACGACGACCCCAGCCCCGTGCTCGGACACGCGAGTTAGGACTCGTGCGTGTCGTGCATAGCCCCGACACTAGACTCGGCTGTCCTTCGTGTCCTTGACTGTATGGACACAGGACTCATAGCATGAACTAACGGGTTTGGGCTTTGCTTAACGGGTAAAAACCCATTTAATTTCTGTGCTAAATAAATGTAAACCTAACCCTAACTCTAACAAACCTACCGAGCTGGCCCACTGGACAGCCCGAACGAATTAAAAACCCCCCCCCCCCCCCCCCCCCCCCCCGCTGGCTCAGGATCGAGCCCCCCCTTTCCTTTCTGTTTTCTTTTCTGTTTTCTTTTTCTTTTCTTTTTCTTTTGTTTTATACATATATTTATATATATATGTATATGTATATATATATTAGTATATATATATGTATGTATATACTGTATTTTACAGTATTTTATATATATGTATATATATTTTATAGTTAGTAAATTTTATATATATATGTATATATGTATACATTTTCATGTGTATATATATATTATTATATATACACTTTATTTTTAAGTGTTTTCTTATATATATATATATATATATATATATATATATATATATATATATATATATATATATATATATATATATGTTTGTGTATATATATATATATATATATATATATATATATACTTTATAAGTTAAGTATTTCCCTTATATATATATATGTACTTTTAAACATATGTATGGATATTTTTACTATACATAATTTTGCCTTATTAAAATATTAATATTTGTTTGTACTTTTTACCAAATTATATTTTTAGTGTATTTAAATTGCTGCAACCATTTGATGTCCAAGCCTAGCATGGGTATTTGGGCCCAAATGTGTTTTCACACATTCAAGACCTATGCAAGTCATATTGGACTTGATTCATGGCCTTGGGTCCTGTATTTGAACTTTGGTTCAAATTATATACATGGACAAAATACGCAGATAATTAATTATTATGTACAATATTGTTTTTGGATTTTCTAAAAATACTTAAAGTATTGCTAAAATTATGGAAAAATAGTTTTTAGATACTATGTTAAGTTAGATAATTTAGTATAATTTTTGTAGTATTTAATTTACTGTTTTGCCACTAGTTTGGCATATGAAACCAAAACTTACTTTCTGTATACTTAGGAAAACTGATTTTTTATAAAATATTTGTACTGGTTAATAAATTCCAGAAAAATTATAATAAATTTCTATGATTAACAAGGATCACTTTAGTACTTTACTTTAAGAAAAACTAGGCTTTTTGCCTATCTCTAAAATTGTTAGAACACAATGATCTTTTGATTTATTTATTGATTAATTACGACTTGTAGCTTTTTGTGTTAATTGGAGTTTTAGTCGTGTTGAACCCCATCCCTCACTAGTGTAAAGACCCTAGGAAGTTAGTTAACATAGTGTGTCACCCCATATTGGTCTCCTATGCCAAGTCATCATTTTGGCTAGGTGCCCAGTCACAAGTCATGTCGCACCAATTAGTGTCCTAGTGTTTTAGCTTAGTGTAAAAGCTAAGTTTATGTATGTATTTCTACAGTGACGAGTTACCGGACATCCATAGCACTTTTATCGCAGCTTGTTTTGCTAGAGGCAAGTACATCTACAAACTCATTTACTGTCTTTTAATGCTAGAACATGTATTAACCATGTTAAATGATGATCCTTGGGGTAGCAAGTTAAAACGTCACATGTTGTACTTTCCATTACTACCATGCTTAGAACAGTCTTGATGTATCTCTCACATGATTAGAATATGGGTTATGGGGAAACTGATAGTATTGTACGTGATCATGACCCCCCTATAGTAGCGAGCTTGGTCGCATTTTATATGCATACCTTGTCCGTAGGCCAATACTGCTCTATTTGTACGTTGTACATCTATCGCTTGAGTCTTGTACGGAACATACATTATATACATATGTCCACTGCATTTTGTACATCTATTGACCGATCACGTACCTGCTACAGTTTTAAACATTACATATACATCTGTCTCTATGACATATGTATCCTTGCCATGATAGATTATGATGACATGATTGTGATACGACATGAGATAGATGCCATGTTCCTTATGTTACTATGATACTATGATCCCAGTTGTACCATGACGACATGTTTCCAGTATTTCCTGTTTTATAGACTCATCACACCATGATCCTTGTTGTACATCTCTTTCATTATATGTTCAGTACTTTAGTTGTAGAGGTTGTACTTGCTCCCGTCCTGACAGGATAACGTTGTAGGTATACTTACTGAGGAGGAGTTGCTCTGTGATTCGTATTATGGAGTCACTGCCGAGGACCCGGTTTTGCCATACGAGGATGTTCCTGCAGGGAGACTCGTCTAGTTTGCTTAGCTGCTTGGGTTACTTAGTGTAGTCATGTATTAGACTACGTATTTTGTAACTGGACATGTATCCAGTTTTATATTTCAGTTTACTTGTACTTGGACGTTCACTATATGAGATGACTTTTGTGTTTGGAGCATTTATGATTCTTCTTCACTTATAGAATTGTTAGCACATTTAGTCTTATCTTGTTATCTCTAGAACAGCTTACTGCGCTTTATCTTAAGCGTAGGCTGGACATGGCTCGGCCCGGCCCAACAATTTGGGTAACGGATCGTGACATGTTTTTTTGGCGGCCCATGCAAGGTCCTGACTAAACTGTTTGGTTACGTTATTGTACCAAGCATACCTGCAATTAGGAACTTAAGGTAATTAGACAACATTAGGAAAGACGCTTAGAACACCTAAAGAAATGCTAGGATTGCAACATAGGAAATACAACACATGTTTGCTATTATAATTAGATTTTCTTGCATATGATTGCTTACTTTAAACAAGTCCTTATAAGTCTTTTTATGTGTAATTTAGATGGTGCTTACCCGTTCATCCCAGTATGTTACCCCCGAGAATGAGGCCCTCCATGTCCAGTCAGCTGACCAGTTGACTGATACACCTCCACCTACCACATTCTCCTACTCCACAGATCCACAGACCCAGATACCACCTTCCACATCCCAGGCCCAGCAGGACCCGATACTTCCACCACCCCCTATCACTATACCCACCCAGGCTTCCGTCACACTCGACGGGATCCAGCTGCTCACACTGATCCAGGGGTTCCTAACAACCCATCAGGAGCAGACTACCCTACTCTACCAGAGCCTAGAATTGGCCCGGAGCATTGAGGAGCGTCTTCTGTCTAGCAAGAGGCCGGCTTCTGTACACCATAAGGGACCGTCCAAGCGTCAGGCTTTCCAGCAGAGAGCACCGATGCCACCCCCGCAGACTTACCATCCCCCTACACCACATCGTCAGACCCCGCCGGTTAGAGCCCCGGGACCCCGACAGCAGCAGAAAGGAGCTTTTTGTGTATACTGCAAGAAGCAAGGCCATGACTTTCTCGTCTGTAGGAAGAGATTGGGTCAGTGTTTAGCTTGTGGGTCTGCCATCCATCAGATTCGGGACTGCCCGGTAGCCAAGGGACCCCAAGGGAAGACTTATAGCCTAGTCCTTGAGCCGGAGTCGGAACAGGTTTCAGGAGGTTAGTTTTGACCGTAGTCTTAGTCATTTGTTGTATTGCTTGCTATGTTAGAATATTGTCGGGTCTTCAATCCTTGTGAATTTCGAGGACGAAATTTTTCAAGGAGGAAAGATTTGTAAGCCCCTGTTTTTCAAAATTTTATTTAATTATTGTTTATTAATTTTTAATGTTATTTTTAGCCTTAAAATAATTAATTAGATTTTTAGGAATTTTTCTAGAATTTTTAAATGAATTTTAAATGAGTTTTTAATGTTAAAATATTAATTTGTAATTTTCTAAAATGTTTTAATTAAGTTTTGCAATTAATTAGATTGTTTTAATATCATTCTGTAATTTTTAGAATTGTTTTTATGGTAGTATGCAATTTATTAAATTGTTGAAATAGTATTTTGTAATTAATGAATTGTTTTTAATGGTGGAATGCAAATTTATATTTGCATTTAGTGACTTAGGGACCTATTCGTAAGTTCCTAAAATCCTGAGGACCTAAGTGTAAAACCCTCACCCACCCCCCTGCCCGACGACCGACGACTGCCCGACCGCCGACCTACTTTCCCCCGCCATTTTCGGCCAGCTCACTGCCCCTCGACCGACCTAGCTAGCCTATAAATGACCCCCTCTCTCCCCTCAGCTCGACCATCACCACAACCACCGCCCACAGCCCCTTTTCCTTCCCCGACGAGCTAAACCCTAACCCTACTCCGGCGACCCCCAGCGCCGCCCCCACAGCGACCTTCACTGCCAACCACCGCCGTCGACAGCTTCGCCACAGCACGGCGAGTCGATCGCCACCGCTTCGCCACGACCACGACGCCCCCAGCCGACGATCGCCCGTTCGAAACTCCGTTCAAACGCCGGACACGTACGTGTCACTCCTCCCCTGTGTCGTATCGTGTCTCGTTCACACGTTTTTCGTTCGCCCGGACACGACGACCCCAGCCCCGTGCTCGGACACGCGAGTTAGGACTCGTGCGTGTCGTGCATAGCCCCGACACTAGACTCGGCTGTCCTTCGTATCCTTGACTGTATGGACACAGGACTCATAGCATGAACTAACGGGTTTGGGCTTTGCTTAACGGGTAAAAACCCATTTAATTTCTGTGCTAAATAAATGTAAACCTAACCCTAACTCTAACAAACCCACCGAGCTGGCCCACTGGCCAGCCCGAACGAATTAAACCCCCCTCCCCCGCTGGCTCAGGATCGAGCCCCCCTTTCCTTTCTGTTTTCTTTTATGTTTTCTTTTTCTTTTTGTTTTATACATATATTTATATATATATGTATATGTATATATATATTAGTATATATATATGTATGTATATACTGTATTTTACAGTATTTTATATATATGTATATATATTTTATAGTTAGTAAATTTTATATATATATGTATATATGTATACATTTTCATGTGTATATATATATTATTATATATACACTTTATTTTTAAGTGTTTTCTTATATATATATATATATATATATATATATATATATATATGTTTGTGTATATATATATATATATACTTTATAAGTTAAGTATTTCCCTTATATATATATGTACTTTTAAACATATGTATGGATATTTTTACTATACATAATTTTGCCTTATTAAAATATTAATATTTGTTTTGTACTTTTTATCAAATTATATTTTTAGTGTATTTAAATTGCTGCAACCATGTGATGTCCAAGCCTAGCATGGGTATTTGGGTCCAAATGTGTTTTCACACATTCAAGACCTGTGCAAGTCATATTGGACTTGATTCATGGTCTTGGGTCCTGTATTTGAACTTTGGTTCAAATTATATACATGGACAAAATACGCAGATAATTAATTATTATGTACAATACTGTTTTTGGATTTTCTAAAAATACTTAAAGTATTGCTAAAGTTATGGAAAAATAGTTTTTAGATACTATGTTAAGTTAGCTAATTTAGTATAATTTTTGTAGTATTTAATTTACTGTTTTGCCACTAGTTTGGCATATGAAACCAAAACTCACTTTCTGTATACTTAGGAAAACTGATTTTTTATAAAATATTTGTACTGGTTAATAAATTCCAGAAAAATTATAATAAATTTCTATGATTAACAAGGATCACTTTAGTACTTTACTTTAAGAAAAACTAGGCTTTTTGCCTATCTCTAAAATTGTTAGAACACAATGATCTTTTAATTTATTTATTGATTAATTACGACTTGTAGCTTTTTGTGTTAATTGGAGTTTTAGTCGTGTTGAACCCCATCCCTCACTAGTGTAAAGACCCTAGGAAGTTAGTTAACATAGTGTGTCACCCCACATTGGTCTCCTATGCCAAGTCATCATTTTGGCTAGGTGCCCAGTCACAAGTCATGTCGCACCAATTAGTGTCCTAGTATTTTAGCTTAGTGTAAAAGCTAAGTTTATGTATGTATTTCTACAGTGACGAGTTACCGGACATCCATAGCACTTTTATCGCAGCTTGTTTTGCTAGAGGCAAGTACATCTATAAACTCATTTACTGTCTTTTAATGCTAGAACATGTATTAACCATGTTAAATGCTGATCCTTGGGGTAGCAAGTTAAAACGTCACATGTTGTACTTTCCATTACTACCATGCTTAGAACAGTCTTGATGTATCTCTCACATGATTAGAATATGGGTTATGGGGAAACTGATAGTATTGTACGTGATCATGACCCCCCTATAGTAGCGAGCTTGGTCGCATTTTATATGCATACCTTGTCCGTAGGCCAATACTGCTCTATTTGTACGTTGTACATCTATCGCTTGAGTCTTGTACGGAACGTACATTATATACATATGCCCACTACATTTTGTACATCTATTGACCGATCACGTACCTGCTACAGTTTTAAACATTACATATACATCTGTCTCTATGACATATGTATCCTTGCCATGATAGATTATGATGACATGATTGTGATACGACATGAGATAGATGCCATGTTCCTTATGTTACTATGATACTATGATCCCAGTTGTACCATGACGACATATTTCCAGTATTTCCTGTTTTATAGACTCATCACACCATGATCCTTGTTGTACATCTCTTTCATTATATGTTCAGTACTTTAGTTGTAGAGGTTGTACTTGCTCCCGTCCTGACAGGATAACGTTGTAGGTATACTTACTAAGGAGGAGTTGCTCTGTGATTCGTATTATGGAGTCACTGTCGAGGACCCGGTTTTGCCATACGAGGATGTTCCTGCAGGGAGACTCGTCTAGTTTGCTTAGCTGCTTGGGTTACTTAGTGTAGTCATGTATTAGACTACGTATTTTGTAACTGGACATGTATCCAGTTTTACATTTCAGTTTACTTGTACTTGGACGTTCACTATATGAGATGACTTTTGTGTTTGGAGCATTTATGATTCTTCTTCACTTATAGAATTGTTAGCACATTTAGTCTTATCTTGTTATCTCTAGAACAGCTTACTGCGCTTTATCTTAAGCGTAGGCTGGACATGGCTCGGCCCGGCCCAACAATTTGGGTAACGGGTCATGACAGTAACTGCCTAGATGCATAAGCAATCACTTTCCCATGCTGCTGTAGGACACATCCTAGCCCCTTCCCAGAAGCATCACTGTATATGGTGAAACCTCCAGAACCTGAAGGTAAAGTCAGAACTGGAGCGGTCGTCAGCCTCCTCTTCAGCTCCTCAAATGCTGTCTGGCAGTCCTCTGACCAAATGTACTCTGCGTTCTTCCGCGTCAGCTTCGTCATGGGTTCAGCTATCCTAGCAAAGTCCTGGACGAACTTTCTATAATAGCCTGTTAAACCCAGAAAACTCTTGATCTCTGAAACTGACGTCGGAGCCTTCCATGTCTCAACTGCAGCAATCTTCCTGGGATCCACCGAGATTCCATCTCCAGTGACTACATGGCCGAGAAACTTCACTCGGTCTAAAAAGAACTCGCACTTCGACAATTTGGCAAACAATCTCTCCTGCCTCAGAATCCCCAAAACCATCCGCAAGTGCTCTGCATGCTCCTCTGGCGTCTTCGAGTATATCGGGATGTCGTCGATAAACACTACGACGAACTTATCCAGATACTGGTGAAATGTCTTATTCATCAAGTTCATAAAGACAGCCGGCGCATTTGTGAGACCAAATGGCATCACCAGAAACTCGTACTGCCCGTACTTCGTGTTGAACGCCGTCTTCTGGATGTCTGCTGGCCTAACCTTCACCTGGTGGTACCCGGATCTCAAGTCTATCCTGGAAAACACCTTCGCCCCGCTCAACTGGTCGAACAAATCATCTATCATGGGCAGAGGATATTTGTTCTTGATGGTGATGGCATTCAAGGCCCGGTAGTCAATACATAACCGGACTGTACCATCCTTCTTAGGCACAAAGAGCACTGGTGCTCCCCATAGAGAAGCACTGGATCGAATGAAGCCCTTTTTCAACAGGTCATCAATCTGCTCTTTCATCTCTATGGCCTCCTTGGGATTCATTCTATAGCAAGCCCGGGATACTGGTGACGAACCCGGCACTAAATCTATAGTGAACTCCACATCTCTGTCAGGCGGAAGTCCTGGAAGATCCTCTGGAAATACATCCATAAACTCCCTAATGATAGGGTGTGGCGGTGCTGCGTCCCCGACTGTCGCACAACAGTTCGGCTCTAGGCTGATCTCCGGCCCTGTCCTCCTGACACTGAATGGTGCTGTGCCTGGGGGACTGAACAAAATACTACCCTCATGGCAATCTATAGATGCATGGGCATAGCTAAGCCAGTCCATCCCCAATATGATATCATAATCGGGGAGTGGCATCACAAAGAATCGTCCCTCGAACTCTCTCCCGGCTATCATAATAGAGCATCTATAGCTAGCTCTAATAGGCACTGGTCCTCCTCCCGTCATTACTCTACTAATCTTCGCAGTAGGTGTAGATACTAAATGATGTTCTTGCATAAACTCTAATGATAGGAAGCTATGAGATGCACCAGAATCAAACAAGCATAGAGCTAGAAAAGTATGCAAATAAACATGACCTGTAATGACGTCAGCTAAGTAATCGGGCTCTAAAACCTGCTCCGGCTCCGGCTCAAGGGCTAGGCTATAGACCTTCCCCTGAGGTCCCTTCTGCTGCTGCAGATGCTGCCCAAACCTCTGCTGCTGAGTCGGAAGCGGTCCTCTAGGCTTCGCTACTGGGCAGTCCCAAATCTGATGGGTGGCAGACCCACAAGCTAAGCACTGCTTTAACCTCTTCCTGCAAATGGAGCTGCCGTGCCCTGGTCTTTCGCAGAAAGAACATATAGCTCCCCTCTGCTGCTGTCGGGGTCCCGGGGCTCTAACTGGCGGGGTCTGATGATGTGGTGTAGGGGGACGGTAAGTCTGCTGTGGCGGCGTCGGTGCTCTCTGCTGGAAAGCCTGACGCTTGGACGGTCCCTCATGATGTACAGAAGCCGGCCTCTTGCATGACAGAAGACGCTCCTCAATGCTCCGGGCCAACTCTAGGCTCTGGTAGTAGTCAGTCGTACCGTTCGCCACTATAAGAATGCCAATGTCTGGAACTAGACCATGGCAAAACCTACGGGTCATCTCCTCTGGATCAGCAACCAGACTAGGAGCAAAATGGCTCAGGCGACTAAACTCTGCCGTATAGTCATCAACAGAACGGTTCCCCTGCTGGATGTTCTGGAATCGTAGCCCCATGGCTACTCTAGCAGTGGTCGAGAAGAATTTTTTCTTGAACTGGGTCTTGAACAAATCCCATGTGGCTCTCCCTCTCGCAAACAACGGCTCATTCCGGAACCAGACTCATGCTAAATCTATCAGCAGAAATCCCGCTGCCTCGACCTGAAGGTCATCCGGCATCCTGACTCCGAGGAGCTTCCTCTCTACCGAATCTAGCCAGTCATCTGCTACTACTATGCCCTCAGTCCCTGAGAACTCCTTGGGATTCAGATCCATGAAGTCCTTGATCGTCCCCGCTCTCTGCCGTGGCTCTACATGTGGTGGGACCACGGGACGTCCCTCAGAACGCTCCATGCTCTGGCGAAGTAGGGTAGTCTGCTCCTGATGGGTTGTTAGGAACCCCTGAATCAGTGTGAGCAGCTGGTTTCCGTCGAGTGTGACGGAAGCCTGGGTGGGTATAGTGATAGGAGGTTGTGGAAGTATCGGGTCCTGCTGGGCCTGTGATGTGGAAGGTGGTTGTGGTATCTGGGTCTGTGGATCTGTGGAGTGGGGGAATGTGGTAGGTGGAGATGTATCAGTCAACTGGTCAGCTGACTGGATATGGAGGGCCCAATTCTCGGGGGTAACATACTGGGATGAACGAGTAAGCACCATCTAAATTAAAAATAAAAGGACTTATAAGGACTTATTTAAAGTAAACAATCATAGACAAAAAAATCTAATTATAATAGCAAACATGTGATGTTTTCCTATGTTGCAATCCTAGCATTCCTCTAGGTGTTATAAGCGTCTTTCCTAATGTTGTCTAATTACCTTAAGTTTCTAATTGCAGGCATGCTTGATACAATAACGTAACCAAACAGTTTAGTCAGGACCTGCATGGGCCACCACTAAAAATAGGTCACGACCCGCTACCCAAATTGTTGGGCCAGGCCGAGTCATGCCCAGCCTACGTTGAGATAAAACGTAGTAAGCTGTTCTAAAGACAACAGGATAAGACTAAATGTGCTAACAGTTCTATAAGTGAAATAAAGTCATAAATGCTCCAAACACAAAAGTCGTCGTATATAGTAAAATGTCCAAGTACAAGTGAACTGAAATGTAAGACTGGATACATGTCCAGTTACAAAATGTATAGTCTAATACATGACTACTCTCAAAAGTCTAAGTAAACAAAAGACAACTAGGCGAGGTTCCCCGCAGGAACATCCTCGTAAAGCAGAGCCGGGTCCTCGGCAGTAACCCCATAATATGTGTCGCAGAGTAACTCCTCCTCAGTAAGGACACCTACAACGTTATCCTGTCAGGACGGGAGCAAGTACTGAATCTAGCAAACTAGCATATGAAACATGGAAATGAACATAAGAGGAATAACTGGAAAGCATGGCATCACATAGTCTATCATGGCAAGGACACATATGTCATAGAGATAGATGTATATGTAATGTTTAAAATTGTAGCAAGTACGTGACCCGTCAATAGATGTACAATGTGCTGGAGGGCACATAATGAAATGTACATACGTACAAGTTAACAAGCATAGGTGTACGTTCGTACAGACATGCGGGGTAATGGCCTGCGGCAAGGTATGCATATAAAATGCGACCTCGCTCGCTACTGTAGGGGGGTCGTGATCACGTACAATACTATCAGTTTCCCCATAACCCATATTCTAATCATGTGAGAGATATATGAAGACTGTTCTAAGCATGGTAGTAACTGGAAGTACAACATGTAGAGGTCTAACTTGCTACCCCAAGGATCAGCATTTAACATGGTAGGGTTTGCAGTTCATTTATGTGACAATATGTAAAGTTCGTAGAAAGTACTTGCCTCTAGCAGAGCAAAGCAAACAAGCTGTAATAAAAGTGCTATGGATGTCCGGTAACTCATCACTGTAGAATAAATACAATAACTTAGTTTTTACACTAAGCTAAAACACTAGGACACTCATTGGTGCGACACGACTTGTGACTGGACACCTAGCCAAAATGATGATTTTGGCATAGGAGACCAATGTGGGGTGACACACTACTTTAACTAACTTTTTGGGGTCTTTACACTAGTGAGGGGTGGGGTTCAACACGGCTAAAACTCAAAATAACACAAAAAGCTACAAGTCGTAATTAATCAATAAATAAATCCAATGACCATTGTGTTATAACAATTTTAGAGATAGACAAAAAGCCTAGTTTTACTCAAAGTAAAGTACCAAAGTGATCCTTGTTAATCATAGAAATTTATTATAATTTTTCTGGAATTTATAAACCAGTACAAGTATTTTATAAAAATCAGTTTTCCTAAGTATACAGAAAATGAGTTTTGGTTTCATATGCCAAACTAGTGGCAAAACAGTAAATTAAATACTACAAAAATTATACTAAATTAGCTAAAGTAACATAGTATCTAAAAACTATTTTTCCATAATTTTAGCAGTACTTTAAGTATTTTTAGAAAATCAAAAACAGCATTGCACACAATAATTAATTATCTGCGTATTTTTGTCCATGTATATAATTTGAACCAAAGTTCAAATACATGACCCAAGGCCATGAATCAAGTCCAATATGACTTGTACAGGTCTTGAATGTGTGAAAACACATTTGAGCCCAAAAACCCATGCTAGACCTGGACATCAAATGGTTGCAGTAATTTAAATACACTAAAAATACAACTTGATAAAATTGCAAAATAATATTATTATTTTAATAAGGTAAATTTGTACAAAAAGAATATATACATACCTATGCTAAAAGTATATATAGATATATAAGGAAATACTTAATTATAAAGTATATATATATATACAAATATTGTATACATATATATAATTATATATATAATAATATATATATCTAAAAATGTATATACATATATACACATACGTATATAAACACCAACTAATATATATATATATATATAAACTTACTAATTATAAAAATATATACATATATAAAATACTGTCAAAATACAGCATATATATATATATATATAAATATATATATATATAAAAAAACAAAAAAGAAAAGAAAAGAAAAAGAAAAAGAAAAGAAAAAGAAAAAGAAAGAAGAGGGGGCTCGAACCCTGCTCACAGGAAAGGGGGGGTTTATTATTGCGCGCTAGCCAGTGGGCCAATTGGCCCGCTGTGTTAGGAATAGGATTTAGTTAGATTTTAGTTAGGTTCGGTTTAATTAACATATAAAAAAAATAACAAATCGACCCTGTGTCCTGACAGTTAGGGACACAGTATTAACGTGTCTGGGCTAGCACGACACGCACGGTTCGATTCTCTCGTGTCCAGTTCTACCAAAATGTTCGCCAGGACACGGCGAACCATATATACGTGTACGAGACACGTACGACACAGTCTCGTAACTGCTACTTACGTGTCCAGCTTTGGGGGGGATTCGATGGTCGTGGACGGCGGAGGAGGCGTCGTGACGGTGGCGGAGTGGTGGCGCTGCGGTCGTCTCGTCGAGGCGAAGCTAATGGTGGTGGAGACAATCGGCGAGGACGAGTGGCGAGGCGGCGGTGGGGTTACGCCGGAGTTAGGGTTAGGGCTAGGGTTTCGGGGAAGAACAGGGTGGTTGGGGGGCTGTGGTGCGTCGTGGTGGTCGTGGCTAGGTCGGGGGGCTGCAGGGGCTTAACGTCGGTCGGGGCAGCCGGAAATGGCGGGGGCAGGGCGGCGAGGCGGTCGGGGCAGTCGTCGGGGGTAGGTAAGTAAATTAGCACTAGGGTCCCTGTAGTTTAGGAGTTTGCAATTAAGTCCTAGCAGCGTATAAATGCAAATAAAAATTTGCATTCCGCAACTTATAACAATTCAATATTGCAAACTGATATATAAACAATTTAATAAATTGCATAACCATATTATAACAATTCTAATAATTACAAAATGATATTAAAATATTTAAATAATTTGCAAAATGCTATTTTTGTATATTTAAAACTCATTAAAATTTATTTAAAAATTCTAGAAAAATTCGTAAAAATTCCTAATAATTATTTAAGGCTATAAATGACATAAAAATTTAATTAACACTAATTAAAATAAATTTTGAAAAATAGGGGCTTACAACAAGATATATAATATAAAGTAGAAGTGTTCTCACAATATGTGGAATTTTTTTCCTTCTATTTTTTTAATTTTTTTATAGCAATTCGTAGTTTTTTTCACGATATTATGCAGCCATATCACTTAAGTTATATCATGTCATTGTATTGTGAAAATTTCAAATCACATAGATAAGATTTATTCACACATTCTTAATTTTTTTATTTCAAAATCTTAAAGTTATATATATACTTACTTAGACACTATCTATAGTGCACATTTTAACACAAAAAAAAAAAAAAGAAAAAGAAAAAGAAAAAGAAAAAGTAACCCCTCTATGTTTAATAAGTATTACATGAACTACTTATATTCCGAAAATAATTACACCGACTATCGTTCTCCTTTATAAATTTTATAAAATATGGTTAGTGTTATAAGTTTTTTAATTTTTATAGCAAATATAAACTATAGAGACGGTATATATTAATTAGTTTTAAAGTAGGAGTTATTTTTGTAATAATTGCAAATAGTAGGGGTAGTTAATGTAATAAAATAAACCACTCTCATGTTTAACATAACCCTTCGGACGTGTCATCCAAAAGTTAGCGCCAAAACGTTCCCGCCACTTCAATTCCTTCCATTTATTCCCACTTCCCAATTTTATAAGCCATAATCCCAAAACAGAAAACCCTAACCTGAAAAATTCGAAGAACTCGAAGAAAAAGAAATAGGAAAAATAGAAATCGGCGGCGATGTTCTACTCGCACACCTTTCTCGCCAAGAAGAGCCCTATGGGAATCGTATGGATCGCCGCCCACCTGGAGCGGAAGATCAAGAAGCCCCAAATTGACGGCGTCGATATCCCTTCTTACGCCGGTGAGTCTGTTCTCTCCCCTTTGATCAGCATTTTGGTTTCTCGATTTGTGCGGAAAAGATTCTCCTTTGCGCTTTTTTAAAGGTTTCTTTGTTGTGTTATTTGTGTGGAAAAGTTTGGGTTCTTACGTTTGGTTATTATGGGTGTAAAGCTGTTATATTTGACAAAGACGGGGCCTTTATTTTGTAATTAGGGTTTTTTTTTTCCTACCGATTGTTTTATTTGCGGCTGTTCTGGTTTGGTTTATGTGGACTAATTTAGGGTTTAGAGAGTAATATGGAGCCCAGTAAGTTAAAAAGAAGCTTTCTTTCGAAGAAACGGTGAATATCCCACAATTGCAACTGTTTTTTTAGTATTGCTCTTGAAGTAGTTAGAGTCAAGATTCGTTTAGAGATTTGGGAGAAAATAAGTTGGGGAAGCCCTAGATTTTTCTCGATTTTGGAAGGCTTTTTCTTTGATCAATTATGGGGATTAAAGCCACGAATTTTTGGTGGATGTCCCTTATTTACAATTAGTTAATTCTAGTATCGCTTTAGAATTTGTTAAAGTCGAGATTTTTTTAGAGATTTGGGAGAAAATAAGTTGTGGAAGCCCCTATAGTTTTCTCGATTTTGTAAGGCTTTTTCTTTGATCAAATGTGGGGATTAAAGCCACAGATTTTTGGTGGATATCCCTTATTTGCAAACAGTTTATTTTAGTATCGCTTTAGAGTTTGTTAAAGTCAATATTTTTTTTAGAGATCTGGGAGAAAGTAAGTGGTGAAAGCCCTAAATTTGTTTCTAAAAAAAATCCAAACTAGGTGAAAGGTGAAGCCCTAAGGCTATACGAAAAGTTACACACCAACTATCACTTTGTTCGAGCATGAAACATCAGAAATAGTTGCTCCCTTGTTCTATCAACAACGGTATTTCATTAGAAAAGGTATATGGGAAGGAAAACAGTACTAATATAACAAAACAGCCTAAATGAAGCTTTGGCCTATCCTCTGCCGAATAGGAATTGATCCACTTATTAGGTGTTGCTCGGAACTTCACTCTTAATGCGTGAATTTCATTTAGTATTGTCATACAAGCTTTCAGACAGATAACAGTAGCTCATCTGTGGCAACTCTCCGGACTAAATATTAACAATATTATCAATGTGCTAAATATTGAACTTCTTATTACTAAACATTTGCTCCATGTGTTTGCTCTTGAAAGGTTATTCCATTTCTACCTCTTTCTTTTTTCACCCTCTTCTTCTTACCTCCTATATGTAAATATTTATAATTCCCATGTATCTATTAACGTGCGTAAGAATTATGATCCACTCTGTAAATATTAGCAGTGAGTTCCTTGCCTGATTTGTATATAGGCACAACGATCAGGGTCAACAGTATTTTTTGCTTAATCCAATTATTAGTTGCCGATATCACACTTTTGCAGGTTAGACATACGAATCCTTTCAATTTTCATCAAATCCGTTTCTCTATCACTTTGGCATGATGAAAACATCCTCAAGTTCTCTATCCACGAGAAGAATGATCCAATGAAATTTTGTTTTGGGCTTTCCTATACTTCTGGTTTAAG
>JANAVB010018993.1:20147588-20281341 GCA_029216955.1 Iris pallida | reverse complement strand
TCTGCACTCACTTATTCAACGTGTTGGTTTTTGTTGAGTTGGCTAGAAGCCACTTACCAGTACACGACAATGTACTAACCTCCCCTCAGTTCTGCAGGTGCGGGGAGTAGCTTATACGGTTCTGAGACGGCAGAGAGTTTGTTGGGCTAGCTGGAGCTTATCATACAAAGTAGTGGTTTTCTGTTATAAATAACATAATGTATGAAACATCATTGTTTTTATAGTTCTTGAGTTGTAAGTCTTATGGCATGTTTTGCTCTATTGAGAGAAAGAGTGTGTGTGTGCTTGTAATTAAGTTGTTCTTTCGCTTCGATTGTAATTTCTCTGCAATATTATCAACAAAGAGAAGCATTTTGTATATTTTGTGTCTATCGACTTTCTACTTATTTTTTTGCTGCGATGACTTGTCTATGAGATGTTTCATCGATCGCGTTTGGTGATTGTCTTGTACCAATTTAGGCTTGTATGACATCACATCCAGTGGCAACTTTCGGTCTTGTAGGATCGGGACGTAACATATCCTTCCCACAATGGCAAAGAAGCTCGTGGGAGAGGGACTAATGGAGGAGCTACGTAAGGTTCAGTCTACTAACATGGTTTAGGGTTACAGTTAGGTATTGTGGAGGAAAGGGTGCCGTAAGATTCTGTTCTTGTTTTTTCCTAAGGGAAAAATTGTCCGTATTGGTTGTGTGCTTTGCACATGACCATCAAGTTGGATGGGAATTAAAGGGAGGGTATTAAGTTGCAAATACTTAAAAGTTCGGGGTGTATACTTGCCTATTAAAGTAACTTAGGACAAGAAGTTACAATTCGAGAACACTCGAGGATATATAAGTACAAATTAGCCTAAACGTTACAAAACAGATAAGAAAATGAAATCTACATACCTTTCTGTGGTCTAATCATCCAAACATAAGGTAGTCTCAGGTACAAATGCAACGCTTTTGATCATCTATGCCAATCCATCGAACACTGAATAGATCAAGTCCTTCCTTATGAGTTCTCCCTCTTGCGATGAACACATGAACCTTATCCATTACTTCAATCCAGCTATACCCTGCTTCCTTCATTATTCCAGAAGAGTCCATTTGCTTCCTCAACTTCTTCACTTCTTGCCACATTCCCTTGAAGCATATATATTTGACATCAAGACATAAGGCCCAGTATCATATTGTTCACTTGAAATTGCCTTATCAGCAACATACCTCCCCAACTCAGCATTACCAAACTCTCTGCATGCACTGAGAAGGCTCCTCCACGCAATCGCAGCAGGATTAGTTGGCATCCGCTTGATGAATTCCTTGCATTATCAAGTTTCCCCACACGATCCAAAAGATTAACAACTGAAGCATAACATAATGTTCAGTTCCTGGTTCCATATTAAAATCTTGCTTCATAGAGTTAAAATTATGAAGTCCTTCGTCAACGAACCCTACATGGTCACAGGCCGAGAGTACGGCGATAAATTTTACATAACTAGGCTCTATTTTCTCAGCCCTCATTAACCGGAACACTCTGAGAGCTTCTTTGGCATAGCCATGGTGTGCAAACCTTGAGATCATAGAGTTCCAAACTTCCAACAGACAACATCTCTTCCACGAGTCGAATCAAATAGTAACCAAACTTCTTGGATACAGCCACACCTGGCATACATATCCACAAGTGCATTGGAGACATGGGACTCATAGTCTACACCGGCTTTTATAGTACAATTATGGAACTGGAGACCATGGAAGAGGCTAGATAGGTTACTAGCCACTGTGAGAACCGCAACAAAACGTAAACTGATCAGGTCTCATCACAGACACACGCAATTGATGGAACAAATTGAGGGCCTCTTCACCTAGGTCATTCTGGGTGTATCTGGAGATCATAGCATTCCACACCACAAGTTCTTTCTCATCGATCTCAGCGAACAAGGTCCGAGCATCATCAACATATGAGCACTTTGAGTAGACATCAACCAGAGCACTACCAGCATAGTCTAGTGAGACCCAACTTTTAATGACGAGGCAAACGATAATGATGCTGACACCCCAAGGAGACTCACGAAGGTCAAGAGGCTTGGACGCAACGACTTGGATCTCCTCATGTCATTAAACAGATCAAATGCCTCTGCAACTTTGTCTTGCCTTGCATACCCTTCGATCATGGCATTGTAGGAAACGACGTTGAGATCATCCGAAACATCAAAGATAAGTCTAGTATCATCCTTCGAGTACATGTCTATTGAGTGCATTCTTTATAGCCATCTGACTCCAGAACAGCTCTGATAGTAAAGGCGTGTATATCTGTCCCCAGGTCCAAAGCCTTTATAGAACCACATGAACATATAACGCTCGTGCAAGCAAACGCATCGGGCAGGCAGCCCGACCTCCCCATTTCCAGAAACAGCGCTATTGCTTCCCGACGGAACGAATTCTGCATGTACCCAGAAATCATACTAGTCCAAGAAACCAAATTCTTTACCCCGGTCCAATCAAACACCCTCCTCGCGGTCCTCACTCTCCCACACCTATGATATACGTCGATAAGCACATTGTTGACCGAGACATCCATCAACATTCCGCTTCTAAAATCAAACCATGCGCCTGTCTTCCCCCCTTCGGAAAACCGAGCGCCGAACAAGCACTTACGACACTTGAAACCACGAACTTGTCGGGCTCGACTCCCGACGACCTCATCTGGTCAAACAACCGCAGCGACACGTGGCTCCTCCCTATCTGAACGTACCCAGAAATGTGGGAGGTCCAACTACCAAGTGACCGAGTTCTTCACCGGGAGCTCGTTGGACACCGGTGCCGCGTCCTCCATCGGGCCGAACTTGGAGTAGAAGGCGACCAGAGAGGTGCCCACAAAGACGTCGAGGTGAAAGTCCCGACTTAACGGAAAGTCAATGTACTTGGAGAGCGGCAGTGGCGGCTTCGAACTGGACGCAGGCGCGGAGGATGCTGGCGAGGATGAAGTCGTTCGGGGTCCGGGTGTCGGGCGAGGCCCGGAAAGCGGAGAACACGGAGAGGGATTCGCAGCACTGGTGGTGGTGGGTGTGGGAGGAGATGAGGTTCCGGTGCGGCATTCTGTCGAACGTCTTCCGGGCGTCCAAGGCATTGAGGAGGAGGATAGTGAGGAAGAGGTCGGAGAAAGAGTGGAGGAAGATGGAGCGGGCGTGGACCGGACGGACTGGAGCTGCAGGTGGGTTGGGTTCGGGGACGAGATGCAGTGCTGCAGGAGCTGCGCGAGGAGATGACCGCACGGAGGAGGTGATGAGTATAGTTTGCTACGGCGGTGCAACGGCTTAGCTTTTTTTTTAAGGCTAAATTACAACTTAATACCCTCAACTATTTCAGTTTTTTATACCCTCAACTTTGATAGGTACTAACTTGATATCCTGAATTTTTTTTGACAAAATTGTCCCTCCCCTCCAACGCCCCCCCCCCCCCTTACCCCGGTCGACGACCTACCCCCCCCCCCCCCCCCCCCCCCTCCTCTCCCGCCGGCGAACTCCCCCCCCCCCCCCCCCCCCCCCTCCTGCCTCTGGCCGACGACCTCCTCCCCCCCCCCCGCCGGCGACCTTCCCCCCCCCTCCCTGCCTCCCGCCGGTGACCTTCCCCACCCCTCCCCCCTCCCTCCCGTCGGCGACCTCCCCTCCCCCTCCAGCTCGCGAACTCCCCTCTCCCCACCCCGCGTTGGCCAGCCCGGAGTTGCGCGAGGCGGCGGGATCGCGCGCTTGGGAAGCAGTCGGGGGGGAGGGGGGGGGGGGGCACGGGGCCACGGCCACGGGAGGGGTGCACGGGGGGGGGGGGGGGGGGGGGGGGGGGGGGGGTGTGTCGCGGGGAAGGAGGAGGGAGGGGTAATTTTGTCATTTTTAAAATTTTGGGTATCAATATAAAATTATTATATAGTTGAGGGTATTAAGTTAGTACATATCAAAGTTAAGGGTATCAAGTTGAACATTTTAGATGGTTGAGGGTAGCAAGTTGTAATTTAGCCTTTTTTAAAGTAATTTATAAGAGCACTTTAAAACTTACTCGGGATTAGTCCGGATTGGGATTAGCCCAGGTTTGAAAAAAAGTTACTCTGAACATTCCAATTTTTTACTCTTTGGACTGTCCCAATCCAACACCTCTCAAATCCAAATTTTTACCTTCATTTCAATATCTTACTCTCTTTCTTCCCAAAATATCTAAAGATATCTGCTTCTTCTTTTCCGCGATCTCCATCTTCCCCATCTAGATCCAAATCCTAGATTCCTTTCCATTGCAAATTTTAGAGATGGAATTCAAAGGCTCCTCACAAATAAGTTATAAACCCTAATACATCATTTCTCACAAACAATGGATAAAAATAAAATAAATCCTAATTTCTGGCAATTGCAGTCGATCAAGTCAATTTCATGACTGCCATAATTTCTTGCAACCCTAAATACTTCTAGGACTGCCATAAATTGTTGCAGTCCTGAAATGAACTGTTGTACAGCAAGGCCATTTCAGGACTGTCCAATTTTCTGGCAGTCCTAGAAGTATTTAGAACTGCCGAAAATTGTGGCAGTCTTGAACACTATTAGGATTGCCAATAATTTTGACAGTGCTAAAATGGACTTGATGTACAACAAGTCCAAACTATGACTGCCAAAAAATTTGGTAGTCCTACGTACTGCTAAGATTGCCAAGAATTTTGACAGTCATAAAATAGGCTGATAGGGCATCGTTTTCTTAGCTCCACTACAATTCCTGCGGTACTAAGATTTCTCTTTTCTTTATTCAGCATAGTGCATGATTTAATATAATCCACTTCATAGTTGAAATATTTCCTTCTCTTCCCGGTTGCAATGTAAAAGTTCTAATTTTAGTTACCCAAAAATATGTTCAAAACTTCGAAAAATCATCTAGAATGAATATTAAATCCAATTTTAGTTACATGAATATGGATTGAGAACAATATCTAAAATTTTGTTGTTGAGATTTGGAAGAGATAAGTGAAGAAGAAGAGAACAACTTTAGGATTTTGGTTTCGGGAGGGATAAGTGAAGAAGAAGAGGAAAAAAAAAAATCGACTTATATACATATAGTTGGACTAGCCATGAGTAATTTTTCAAGTGACAAACTTGTAAATAAACCAAAACCAGATTTTTTGCTAGCCCTGAGTAATATTTGAAATGTCCTTATAAATTATCCTCTCTTTTTTATGGAACCCATTTGTCGGCTTGTCACTAGAACTTTCATATGCTACTATATAATAATAAAACTCAAAATTGTGGTTACCGAGAAAGACATAAGATTATGGCTGACGAAAGGTGAGTGAATCTAGCCACGAAGGCGTATTATTACTTCCATTTATGATGGTAGAAGTTGGGAACAGTGGCCTCAAAAGCATGTAATACAACGTGCATAAAGTTCCGCACGTATCGTCGTTTCTTTATCTAATTTGGCTTATTTGCAATTTGATACCCTCAACTATTCGTGTTTTTCAACTTCATACTCTAATTTTTTTTTACTCAATAACTTAATACCATCAATTATTGAATATGTTCAACTTCGTACCCTAAAAAAATATCCTAAAATATTCATGCCCCATCTCTCCTCCACCCCCCCCTCCTCCTTTGGCAGCGATGATGGCGGCGACAGCCCGCGGTGGGAGGAGGGTGGGGTGGGGTAGGCAGCGGCAGCAGCTGCAATAATGGCAACAACAACATCAACGACGGGAGGAGAGGGGGAGCGTGGGAGGGGGCAGGCGGCAAGACGCACGGAGGAGACAACGGGGTGGGGGGTTGGGTGGGTGGGGGTGGGTGGGAGGGGACAGCCCTGGAGAAGCGAGAGAGAGAAGGGGAGGAATATTTCTAGCAATTTTTTAGGGTCTCAAGTTGTACAAAAAAAAGTTATCAAGTTGAAAAACTAAAAAAGTTAAAAGTATCAAGTTGAAATTAAGCCATCTAACTTTACTAATGGATCATGATAAGGACGCATACAATTTTACATATATAAAAAATATACAATCTCAGTCGCACCTTATTTGAAATGAATGGTTCACATTTGATAGAGTAATTTGTATTAATAAATTATTATGCATGTCAAAATGAATATATTAGTAGTTAATACAACCTACTATTAATTAGCATGCATGTCAAATTTGACATCCATGCATGTAAATTTGGTATGCATTTAAATCTGAATCATTCATTTTAAATTACGTGCGACTGAGGTGGCATATTTTTTACTAATTAATATTTTTCATTAACTTTAACCACGTGCAGTTGCACGTATATTATACTACTTTGAAAAAAATAGTAGTATAGATTATTATATTATATTATATTATATTATATTATTATTAGGAAGACTAAAAGATAGCTATAATTATTATAATCTTTATTACACGAAGACTAAAAGACAACCATCCTGATTATTCTAAACTTATTATTATATATATTATTTTATACATGCATGCAAGACTATTCAGGAACAGTACCAAAAGACACATCATGTAATTACCTAGCTGTCTTTATTTACTTTAATAAACAATACATATTTTTATTAGTAAATATATGCAATGGTATATTTGGAAGAAAAAAGTTATACGTTGAAGCTGAATGTCTTTTATTATATAGTAGTATAGATGACAGAAAATTTACTGTACCGAAATATATTTCTTAGAAATTAGGCAAAAGGAAACAAGTTTGGAGAAATTCGTTTAAACGAAACTTGTAGCCATCCAAGATAGCGGAATATCAAAAGTAAGAAAAAGTGAAAAAAAAAAAGAAATGATGCCAATGCTAAAATTCTGCCAACTTTGTTGTCGGATATATGTGTTGGCCCAATTTTTTTGTTGGTCTGGTTTATTTTTGTTGGTTCGATTGGTGGGTTTATGTGTTTATAATTGATTCATGGTTCACAGGTGTAAGCCCCTGAATTTAGGGCTTATTTTTTCAATTTTATAAATCAATGATTTTGAATAAATATTATTATTTGATTTAATGCTCTTTACCGTGACTTGGAATTCTAGAGCGTCAGGGATGCCAGTCTCTGGAAATCTCCTTCTTGGAGTTTGTAGTAGACGAGATTATCTTCACATTGATATATCGTGTCCCACTCGAACTTGTTCCCTTGTATTCTTTTTGCCTCGCGCAAGTTCGGGTCAATTTAGACCAATTTATCGTCTGCCGTAATTCCTGATTTAATTTCCAATTTAAATTCCGGGCCTGACATCGGTCCAATCCAGTCGACCCAATTTATGGCCCTGGCCTGTTTTGAGTAAACTATGCAGGTGCCACTTGCGTGCCAAAATTTTGATCTCCTTTGTGCTCCTATTTCATCCGTGATTTAAATTGCTTAATTTATTAGTTAATTAAATCTTGGCCTCGACCTTGTCCAACTTGGCCCAACGCCCAACCCAGTTTAGTGTGGGCCCTGTCATGACTGCCCATACATCCCACTAGTGTTCTCCTATTTTTGCCTACTCGAAAATATAATTCTTTTATTTTATATTATTATCTCTTTCTCTCTCTATGTATATATACCTACATGTATACATGTGTTACATCTCTCCTCTCACTCATGTACACTTCCCACACAAAGAGAAACCCCCTCACCCCACACTCAGCCGAACCCCTCTCTCTCTTTTCTTCTTCATGAAGTAAACCTATCTCTCTCTTTCTCTCTCTTCTATATTTAATATATATACACATACATATATATTAAATATCTCTCTCCTCTCCCATCACTCTCTCTCTACCTACACACCACCTCTCCCCTCCCCATGTCAGCTCACACCCCCCATGTACCCGAGCACACCCCCTCTCTCTATTCTCTCTCTCTCTCCTCTAAATATCTTCTAATATCTCTCCCTCTTTATATATAATATATACACACATATATATATATTATATAATCTCTCTCTCTCTCTCTCCTTTTCCAATCCCCACACAAGCAACCCTTTCCCCCCCCCCCCATGCTGTACGAGCACAGCAGCTAGCCCCCCCCCCCCCCATTCCTTCTTCATTCATTCATTCATTCATTTTTTTTCCTTCCTTCTTCCTTCTTTTCTCCTTGCTCTTTAGGAGAGCAACCCAACACCATTAACACCAACACCACCACCCTCACCGCGCCACCTCAAACCGAGCCACCACTACCTCCACGTCTACCGTGCGCCACCCGCCCGACCCTCGTCGAGGCTGTGCAGCCCCCGCCGTCGCCGGGCTAGGCCAAGCCAAGCCGCGCCACCAGCAACAGCTGCAACTGCAGCAGTGCACGGCAACGGCCACAGGCCGCGCGCGCTGGCAGCGCTGGCCGCGCGCCGTCGCCGGCCGCCGTGCCTCCGACGACCCCCCACGCGGGTGCGCCCCACTCCGGCGAGCACTTCCATGGCGGCCACCGTCCTCCGGGACGCGCTGTCGAGGCGATTCGTGCATTTTTCACGAAATTCCGTCGACGCGCGCGCGCGCGAAATCCAGAATTGGCGTCTCGTCGCAGCGACTTCGTGCGTGTTTTCTGGACAATCCGACCGTTGGATCGGCGAACTCCTTGCTCCGTCTCAATCTCGGTATATCCCTCTTCACCTCTGTCAAGTTTGAACCGTTAATTTCGTCGTTTGATACATCAAAACCGGCCACCAAGTTGACATTTTAATTTGTACTGTTTTTGGACAGTTTTGCGACGCCAACTTCGCGGGTTCGTATCTTCATCGTCGCAGCTCCGTTTTGCGCACTACCAGTTCCGGTGCACAGCTGGTATAACCCTCTTCCTGCCCCCTTTAGATTTCATTTCAGTTTGAGCTTGTTAGGTCGGTCGAATTCGACGCCAAAGTTGGCCGTTCGAATTCTTAGTGTTGCACTTGTTAAATTCCATTTTTGAACCCGGGACTCCGGATTCAATTTCTGACACCACCAGTAGACTCGTGGCATCGTTCTGGCATGTTTTCATATAAAGTTTGCTTGATTTGGAGAACGTGGGCCCTGACACGCATTTCGGTGCAAGTCGGATACCAATATCCGGGTCAATGTGTCATTTTGAGTTCGGCTCATCGGAATCCAATTCCGGATATACCGTTGAGTTCGTATCGTCATTCTAGACTCGTTGACATATAATTTGCTGAGTTTTGAGGACATTAGCTCCGACACGCTTTTCCGTGCAAATCGATTTCCAATGTCCGGGTCAACGGACCAATTTGAGATCGGGTCAACGGAATCCAATTCTGGATATACCGTTGGGTTCGTATCGCCATTCTGGATTCGTGGACATATAATTTGTTAGATTTTGTGCACTTTTATTTTGGCACGTTTTTCGGTGCAAAGTGTGTCCAACGGCGGACATTATTTTGGCCCGAAATTACCGTTTTGCCCCTGTGTCCAAATTGGACTTTTGGACAGGCTATCCTAGCTGATTTGACCATTCTGGACACGTTGGTGATGTTAGTTTCATCATCCGACAACATCTGTATATTTCTTCCCTTTTTGTGTCACCCTATTATTATAATATTTTCTCCTTCTGGTTGTTTTAGAGACCCGTCGATTTCAGTGATTTCTAAATCACTGAAATTCATAAGTTGACCTTGTAGAGGTTTATAGAGACTAGCTTGACCATGGTTGACTACTTTGACTAGACGTCGAAGTAGAGTCAACAGTTGACCTAGGTTTGATCAGACTTGACCAACGTTGACTTTTTGACCAAAGTCAACTGTAGGTCAACCATTGACCTGTTTAACCTAGATTAGACTTAGGGTTGACCAGAGTTGACCAGTTGACCAAAGTCAACTGTACGTCAACCTTGACCCAGTTTGTCTTAGTTTGACTTAGTTTGACCTAGATGTTTAGTATACCTTTTGACCCTGATCGGCTCTTGTATTATTTCATCTTTAGGTCTGTGGCTTTACTCTGAACCCTGATTCATATTGACAGCAGGACCCCAGGCGAGTACATTCTCTGATAATATTTCTGTTTTATGATATCGTTTATGTTTCTTGTATTTAGTGTAGATACCCTTGTTCTCTTGACACATTGTTCACACGGATTGGTATTTTCCTGGATCCCGTCATGAGATATTATTCCTCGCTCTCCTTGGTATATCTTGTGCAAGTCTTTCTTGTTTCTTGTGCATTGTATAGACACGATTCCCGCGAAGGCTAGCTACCCTCTCGGAGAATCGCATGTCATGATGTGTCATGGTTGGATCCACTATACTAGTCGGGGACGGGGAGTACTAGTGTAGATGTGTGGTCATTACCCACCTTGTTTATTCTTGTAGACCTTGAATGCTACCAATCCTACACTCCACGTGGGATTGGCTGATCATAACCTTGTGCAGACCCAATCCGGCCACATGTTGTAGCTAGTATTCACACACCTAGATATATGATTCTTGATTCTTGTACATGTCATGATCAGTTTTACTTGCCTTGTTCTAGCTCTAGATTTACAGCTTACCCTGCCATGATACTCACATGTACATTTCATGATTTCTTGTATATTCTCTCTATTTACTGCTACATGTTCAATATCGTCTAATTAGAACTGTTATTTGAGATTTGTGCTCGTTCCATCCTGACTGGATATGTTGACAAAATTTTAGGAGTAGTTGTGCCACATTTGTTGGACTGCAGGATGATTCTAGCTGAGGTGGTTCACACTGTTCCTCTATGTGAGTTGCCTGGTAGTTATTCCTTAGTTAGTCTTGTTGTTCCCTCATTGTCTTCCTGTCTTATGATCATTGTAGATTCTAGTTGTTTTAGAGATATCGCTATTATTTCTTGTCTTATCTTCCTTAGTTTTCGTGATGTGACATGAGTACATTTCTAGTTATGGATCTTTAGATGTTGTAGTTAGTATAGTATACTTGACAGCGTTCTACCGCCGATACCGCGGCGTAGGCTGGGCGTGGCCCACGTATTCGTACCCGTATATCTGGGTGCGGGTCGTGACACGTTTTTAGTGGTGGCCCATGCAGGTCAGTCTTTGCAATTAATGCGAAGTCGTGGTAGTACATGAGCTTATCTGTACTACTGCGAGCCTGCCCTAGGATTAAGATTGAGTCATAGAATATTTTAGGATTTTGGTACTCGGTCACATATTAGGAACTCTTGGTAGATTCCAGGGATGACCCCTGGGAATCTTATTTCGAACTCTTCGAATATATTCCCATTCGTTTCTATCCGTCCTGATTCCTGAGATATCTCTCAGTTATCGTACTTTATTATTCGTTGGGATGAGTTGGTGGACCCCAGAGGGAAGGTATAAGTTGAACTTGTATATCATCTAGGTTGGGGAGAGAATATGATTTACCAACCTCGTATCATGGTCGAGGTTTGTTTTAGATTATATTCCACCATTTTCTATCTTGACCTAGGTAGTACCCTCGGGACTTTCCCTAAAATTTTCCCCTGAACCCTATCTCGAAAGTTGTTTCCGTTGTTTCTATTAACTTACCCTTGACTTGTTGTTGAAGTTTAAATCTTAATATTCGTTGTTGACCTTTGATTTTGTTTTGGATAATTCTTTTAAGAATTTGGTTAAGATATCCTGATAAACATATTTTGGACGAGAACAATGAGAACAGTAAGTGTCTTCTTTACTTATGGAGTTTGGAATTTATCGCAGTCATATTAGCTAGCCTGACCGGGATATGGAGCCTGATTTTGGATATACTATCCTAGTTATGGAATTTAGATTCTCTTGCAGCCATACCGGTTGGCGTGGTAAGGAATCTAGATGACATGATTATAGGATGTATACCTTGGTTATGGACTCTATCGTTTATTGTAGCTATGTTTACTGGCGTGGCGTAAATTCTGGCAACATAATTTTGGATAGACGTGTATGGTTATCAGGTCATATCTTAAGTTGATTCACTTCTTTTACCAATTGAGCAAGATAATTCCTACCATTATTTCTTGTTTATCATTATTTTCTCTCCCATCGCATGATGATTTTCTCATCTTACCGTCATTTCCTTTGCCTTGTTTAGCTATGTCTTGATTATACAAATCATCCCGTACTTGGACTTCAATTATATCTTCGATTCTCTAAATTGTCTCTAAAATCGTGCCCCAATGACTTGGCTTATTTCTGAAATCATGCACATATGATTTTGTTCATATCATAATTCTATCGTGCCAAATCCCTCATCGTGCCTGAACAATTTTAAATCGATTATCTTGATCGTGCAAACTCGTCATTCTTGGATCGTGCCTAAATTATTGCCTAAATCTTCTATCATGTTTTAACCCCACTACCAACCTTTAATTTCGAGGACGAAATTTTTATAAGGTGGGTAGGATTGTAAGCCCCTGAATTTAGGGCTTATTTTTTTCAATTTTATAAATCAATGATTTTGAATAAATATTATTATTTGATTTAATGCTCTTTACCGTGACTTGGAATTCTAGAGCGTCAGGGATGCCAGTCTCTGGAAATCTCCTTCTTGGAGTTTGTAGTAGACGAGATTATCTTCACATTGATATATCGTGTCCCACTCGAACTTGTTCCCTTGTATTCTTTTTGCCTCGCGCAAGTTCGGGTCAATTTAGACCAATTTATCGTCTGCCGTAATTCCTGATTTAATTTCCAATTTAAATTCCGGACCTGACATCGGTCCAATCCAGTCGACCCAATTTATGGCCCTGGCCTGTTTTGAGTAAACTATGCAGGTGCCACTTGCGTGCCAAAATTTTGATCTCCTTTGTGCTCCTATTTCATCCGTGATTTAAATTGCTTAATTTATTAGTTAATTAAATCTTGGCCTCGACCTTGTCCAACTTGGCCCAACGCCCAACCCAGTTTAGTGTGGGCCCTGTCATGACTGCCCATACATCCCACTAGTGTTCTCCTATTTTTGCCTACTCGAAAATATAAT
Organism: Iris pallida; assembly: GCA_029216955.1. Taxonomy (NCBI): domain Eukaryota; kingdom Viridiplantae; phylum Streptophyta; class Magnoliopsida; order Asparagales; family Iridaceae; genus Iris; species Iris pallida. The sequence goes on along the minus strand of JANAVB010018993.1, from coordinate 20,268,502 downwards.
TCTTTTATTTTATATTATTATCTCTTTCTCTCTCTATGTATATATACCTACATGTATACATGTGTTACATCTCTCCTCTCACTCATGTACACTTCCCACACAAAGAGAAACCCCCTCACCCCACACTCAGCCGAACCCCTCTCTCTCTTTTCTTCTTCATGAAGTAAACCTATCTCTCTCTTTCTCTCTCTTCTATATTTAATATATATACACATACATATATATTAAATATCTCTCTCCTCTCCCATCACTCTCTCTCTACCTACACACCACCTCTCCCCTCCCCATGTCAGCTCACACCCCCCATGTACCCGAGCACACCCCCTCTCTCTATTCTCTCTCTCTCTCCCTCTAAATATCTTCTAATATCTCTCCCTCTTTATATATAATATATATACACACATATATATATATATTATATAATCTCTCTCTCTCTCTCTCCTTTTCCAATCCCCACACAAGCAACCCTTTCCCTCCCCCATGCTGTACGAGCACAGCAGCTAGCCCCCCCATTCCTTCTTCATTCATTCATTCATTTTTTTTCCTTCCTTCTTCCTTCTTTTCTCCTTGCTCTTTAGGAGAGCAACCCAACACCATTAACACCAACACCACCACCCTCACCGCCCCACCTCAAACCGAGCCACCACTACCTCCACGTCCATCGTGTGCCACCGCCCGACCCTCGTCGAGGCTGTGCAGCCCCCGCCGTCGCCGGGCTAGGCCAAGCCAAGCCGCGCCACCAGCAGCAGCTGCAACTGCAGCAGTGCACGGCAACGGCCACAGGCCGCGCGCGCTGGCAGCGCTGGCCGCGCGCCGTCGCCGGCCGCCGTGCCTCCGACGACCCCCACGCGGGTGCGCCCCACTCCGGCGAGCACTTCCATGGCGGCCACCGTCCTCCGGGACGCGCCGTCAAGGCGATTCGTGCATTTTTCACGAAATTCCGTCGACGCGCGCTGCGCGCGAAATCCAGAATTCGCGTCTCGTCGCAGCGACTTCGTGCGTGTTTTCTGGACAATCCGACCGTTGGATCGGCGAACTCCTTGCTCCGTCTCAATCTCGGTATATCCCTCTTCACCTCTGTCAAGTTTTAACCGTTAATTTCGTCGTTTGATACATCAAAACCGGCCACCAAGTTGACGTTTTAATTTGTACTATTTTTGGACAGTTTTGCGACGCCAACTTCGCGGGTTCGTATCTTCATCGTCGCAGCTCCGTTTTGCGCGCTACCAGTTCCGGTGCATAGCTGGTATAACCCTCTTCCTGCCCCCTTTAGATTTTATTTCAGTTTGAGCTTGTTAGGTCGGTCGAATTCGACGCCAAAGTTGGCCGTTCGAATTCTTAGTGTTGCACTTGTTAAATTCCATTTTTGAACCCGGGACTCCGGATTCAATTTCTGACACCACCAGTAGACTCGTGGCGTCGTTCTGGCATGTTTTCATATAAAGTTTGCTTGATTTGGAGAACGTGGGCCCTGGCACGCATTTCGGTGCAAGTCGGATACCAATATCCGGGTCAACGTGTCATTTTGAGTTCGGCTCATCGGAATCCAATTCCGGATATACCGTTGAGTTCGTATCGTCATTCTAGACTCGTTGACATATAATTTGCTGAGTTTTGAGGACATTAGCTCCGACACGCTTTTCCGTGCAAATCGATTTCCAATGTCCGGGTCAACGGACCAATTTGAGATCGGGTCAACGGAATCAAATTCTGGATATACCGTTGGGTTCGTATCGCCATTCTGGATTCGTGGACATATAATTTGTTAGGTTTTGTGCACTTTTATTTTGGCACGTTTTTCGGTGCAAAGTGTGTCCAACGGCGGACATTATTTTGGCCCGAAATTATCGTTTTGCCCCTGTGTCCAAATTGGACTTTTGGACAGGCTATCCTAGCTGATTTGACCATTCTGGACACGTTGGTGATGTTAGTTTCATCATCCGACAACATCTGTATATTTCTTCCCTTTTTGTGTCACCCTATTATTATAATATTTTCTCCTTCTGGTTGTTTTAGAGACCCGTCGATTTCAGTGATTTCTAAATCACTGAAATTCATAAGTTGACCTTGTAGAGGTTTATAGAGACTAGCTTGACCATGGTTGACTACTTTGACTAGACGTCGAAGTAGAGTCAACAGTTGACCTAGGTTTGATCAGACTTGACCAACGTTGACTTTTTGACCAAAGTCAACTGTAGGTCAACCATTGACCTGTTTAACCTAGATTAGACTTAGGGTTGACCAGAGTTGACCAGTTGACCAAAGTCAACTGTACGTCAACCTTGACCCAGTTTGTCTTAGTTTGACTTAGTTTGACCTAGATGTTTAGTATGCCTTTTGACCCTGATCGGCTCTTGTATTATTTCATCTTTAGGTCTGTGGCTTTACTCTGAACCCTGATTCATATTGACAGCAGGACCCCAGGCGAGTACATTCTCTGATAATATTTCTGTTTTATGATATCGTTTATGTTTCTTGTATTTAGTGTAGATACCCTTGTTCTCTTGACACATTGTTCACACGGATTGGTATTTTCCTGGATCCCGTCATGAGATATTATTCCTCGCTCTCCTTGGTATATCTTGTGCAAGTCTTTCTTGTTTCTTGTGCATTGTATAGACACGATTCCCGCGAAGGCTAGCTACCCTCTCGGAGAATCGCATGTCATGATGTGTCATGGTTGGATCCACTATACTAGTCGGGGACGGGGAGTACTAGTGTAGATGTGTGGTCATTACCCACCTTGTTTATTCTTGTAGACCTTGAATGCTACCAATCCTACACTCCACGTGGGATTGGCTGATCATAACCTTGTGCAGACCCAATCCGGCCACATGTTGTAGCTAGTATTCACACACCTAGATATATGATTCTTGATTCTTGTACATGTCATGATCAGTTTTACTTGCCTTGTTCTAGCTCTAGATTTACAGCTTACCCTGCCATGATACTCACATGTACATTTCATGATTTCTTGTATATTCTCTCTATTTACTGCTACATGTTCAATATCGTCTAATTAGAACTGTTATTTGAGATTTGTGCTCGTTCCATCCTGACTGGATATGTTGACAAAATTTTAGGAGTAGTTGTGCCACATTTGTTGGACTGCAGGATGATTCTAGCTGAGGTGGTTCACACTGTTCCTCTATGTGAGTTGCCTGGTAGTTATTCCTTAGTTAGTCTTGTTGTTCCCTCATTGTCTTCCTGTCTTATGATCATTGTAGATTCTAGTTGTTTTAGAGATATCGCTATTATTTCTTGTCTTATCTTCCTTAGTTTTCGTGATGTGACATGAGTACATTTCTAGTTATGGATCTTTAGATGTTGTAGTTAGTATAGTATACTTGACAGCGTTCTACCGCCGATACCGCGGCGTAGGCTGGGCGTGGCCCACGTATTCGTACCCGTATATCTGGGTGCGGGTCGTGACAACAGGTTATTAATTCCGTGGTTCACGGGTTCAATTGATTCATGCTTCACGTGTTGCACTTGCTCCCCTTTATTCTTAGTTCACATGTTGCATAGAGACGAGAGATTTGATCTGATTTGATTTGCAACGGCTGTATTTTTATAACGTATACTTACTTTTTCAACGGCTCTCAACGGCTCATTGTATGAAAATTTCTATTAAAGAAAATTTCATCAAATACTTGTACACACCACTTTCTTTCTAATTTTCCTATCCTCTTCTCACTTCTCACCTCCAGCATTTTTTTACAGAAGAAGTCATCAACTCAATTTTCACAATGGATAGAAGTCTAATGATACTATGCTCGATTGGTGGTATATTAAATGGGTTAGCCTATGTGAAACCCACTCCCGGATCTTGTACCTTTATTTGTTATTAGTGTAGTTATCATTATTATTATTTCTATTATTATTATTATTATTATAATTATAGTCGGAATAGGAAAATTATTATTTTAATTTTAATGGACTAGGATCTTTAATTGATTGTCCCGCCCCGATTTCGTGTCCGGGGTCCAACTCCGACCCCGAGTCCGTACCCAGATCCCATTTTCCGAGTCCGAACCTGACTTGGGTTCCGTCCCGAAGTCTTATGAAATCCATTTATTATATATGTATATATATATATACCCTTTTGTTAAAAGAAAGAAAAAAATAAAAATAAAACCCACACCCCATCCCCACGTACACAAACCCACCCCCTTATTTTTCTCCCACAACACCCACTCTCCTCCACACATTCTCTACATCATCTCCTCTCCCACTTCTTCCCTATTAATCCCAACCACCACAACTCACCTCATTCTCATCTCCCTCTCCATAGCAATTCTCCCCAAACCCTTTCCGAGAAAACCCTCGCCGGCACCCGAGTACTGCCCCCGGCTCGCCCAGCCGGCCGCCCATCTCCGGCGCCATTTCCCTGCCGGCCTCGCGCCTTCCGGCCCCCGATCCGCCCCGCTCGACTCCGCGCCCGGCCATCTCCAGCCCCTGCGAGCCGCCAATCTCCGGCAGCGCCGCGAGTTCCCCGGCCCTTCGCCGGCACCCGCGCCGGCCGCCTCCCCCTGCACGCCACCAGCGCCCCGCCTCCGGGCCCGTGGCCGCCGTGCCCCGGTCCAGCGCCCCTCGTCGCCCGTGGATCCGTCTCCCGTCGATCTCGGCCGATTTTCCGATGTCCGTGGCTTTCGCAGCGCATCGTAACGCTGTCCAGAGACTCTCAAGTCCATGACGGCGCGTCCCGAGTCCGAGGCCACCCTTCGGACTCCGTCCTCGAGCCTCTCGGTAAATTTCTTGATAGTCAGAGTAGTTCGTCCCTCCCGTAGTGTCGATGATGATACGGTCCCCCGATTCCGCTATGGAATTCGATTCGTTTTATTTCGGTTAGGTTCTGTAGTTTTGGCTTTGTGGATTCTGTGGTTTCGGATTTTTCGAACCTCATTTCGGAACGATTCTGTGAGTTTTGGTTTCTTTCCGAATTTTCTTTCGGAAAGGGGTTTTGTGGTTGATTGTTTGTGCTGTGGTTTTAAATTCTTGGTTTAATATTATAATCCCTGGTTTGGGACAGTTATTGGTGTTGTGATTTGGTATTTCCCAGTTTTGGGTTATCCCGAATATAGAGGAAGTGCTGCCGGATTTTTCTATAAAATTTAATTATATAATTTTAAAATGGTTTTTCAGAAAAAAATATTATTTTGGATTTTTGGGCGACGACCGTATCGGTCAATGGGCCCTGGCTAAGTGCAAACGAAACCGGTTTCGTCCGGACGTTGAGGCATTAGCCTATATGACGATTGGACCAATATCTGAGACTCACTATTAAATTCATTTTTAATTATTGGTTTATTTATAATTAAATTGTAGGGGAGATTTTAGAACTAACAATTGTTCTTCTTATTTCAATTTATGTAAAATAATTTGTAAGGACATAAGCCCAGCTTTTCTATTTTCTTTCTCTGTGGCCTGTAATTATTATAGCATAGTCTTTCTTTCATTTTCTGGTTTTGCTGATTTTTAGCGTAAAACGCGTAGAACTAAAATAAATATTATTTTTAATATAGAAAATTAATGAGGTTTTTCTCACATTAAAATTTACAAGTTTGTAATATTTAAAACAACGATCACGTTTTTCTCATTAAACAAGAAATTTAGTTTTATATGTATAATTACGAAAATACAAAGTTTTAACCAATTAAATTAATAACTATGAGTTTTTCCAAAATAAAAAGGTAAATTGATCTTTCCCTCGTAATTAATTACAACGCACCCGATAATCGAGATTTTGCTCGTGATAGTATAATAACGATTAAAATTTGACTAGGACAAACTTAGAGATTGCAACTAGCATAGTTAGCATGGTAACTCTGGAATCTGAGTCAAACATCTCGAATGTAGGATTTCGAGGACGAGGCTAGTTTCAATCCCGAAGTCTCAACCCTTCAAGTCCAGTCCAATTTGAGGCAAGTACATTTTGTGTTAGTTTACAATTATTTAATAATCGTTCTATTACAAGTTTAAACCACGATGCAACACGGAACTCTCTCTGAGAGCACTGACTATAACTACTGTAATTGTTTGGGGACTGGGGGAGTAGTGTAATGAGTATGACCACATCCAAAGTAATAATTTAGAACTGTATTAGCTTACCCCTCATACACACGGGGATAAGCCATATCATTCACTGTACAACCCAAGCCGGTCATATTCATTGCTTATTCACATCACAATGTTTTAACTGCTGGAGAACTGTTTATTTTCAAATTGTTTAAAAGTGCATGATTCTATTATTATTTCAATTGTTAGATTATCATGAATTGTACTTTGCTCCCTCCTGACTGGAGATAACATTTTTAGGGGATATTGAGAATGCTGAGCTGTTAATCAACAGCTATTATGACCCGGTTCTGTACCCCGTGGTGTTGCCAGAGTCCCCTTTGGAGGACGCAGGACATGAGGCCGAAGAGCCGAATGCTTAGCTAGATGTTCTTTTTCCAGTTTTGTTGTTTCTTTGAAAATTCTGTGATTTTGAATTCAGTATTTAATTCAGTTCATTTACTTCCAGTTGTATTTATTTCAATGTTTAATAAAGTTTTAAATTCCCGAATATTGAGTTGTGACAAATATAGATGTTGCTGTGGTTACCTGCTAATGGAACAGCTTACTGCCGTCGTCTCAACAACGGTGCAGGCTGGACATGATCCGGTTCGACCCAATTATTTGGGATCGGATCGTGACATGTTTTTAGTGGTGGCCCATGCAGGTCGAATCAACAACTTAGGAGAACATATCTAGAAACAACTAGAACACTGGAACATTGGTTTGTCACAACATAGGACCGAATTATCTATATATAAGTAACTATTTTTGCTTGCTTACAGAATATTAGGTTACCTTGTTTATGCTTGCCCCTAAACTAGCCAGACTATGATGACAACCTATTAGTCGGTACTAGCAAGATCCTGTCTTCTATGCTTGACGCAAGAGAATCGTTGTAGTAGATTGAGCAACGGGAGACTGCTCGAACCAGACCAGGACCATAAGAGCTATTGATTAGCACTAGATGATACCCTATCTAAGCATAACATGTTACCCTGATCACATTATTTTGCCGATATCTTTCCCAAAGCCATGTCTCCCCATTACGATACAATTTCAGAAAAACTTGGAGGATTCTAATCTTAATGAGAAGGTGTGTAAGGCAGTATTTATCACAGATATATCGGTGATTAAAAAAATTGGAAGGATAGAATTCTGGAATACCCAGATATCAGTTGATACTTATAACAATTGGAAGTGATAATGACATAAGGAGTGAATTTTTGACCTTAACCAGTTTAGGCCGATTGTATGATGGTATATGTTACTACATATTTTATTTTTCTAGATTTTTGTATCTTTTAGTGTCCCGTGATTTTCGGGATTATCTCTTTTCCATATCTTTAACAGATATTAGCATCCCTTAGGATCTATACTTTTGCTATTTATGGACCAATATTAGAACTCTTCAATCTCCTTCAGCAAACCTATTTTCAACTTCTCTATTTATTGATCAAATCTTATCGCTCTACCTTTATTTGGCATCCAGACCCGTTCGCTATCTAGAGTTTTAAACTCTAATAAACTCTTATCTACCCGAGATATTTATACGATTAGCGTATCCAACAATTTGCCTTGAGCTCATTTCTAATTGACTTTCTTGGAACGAATCCTGAACCAAATTCTTCTGGAACTATAAAACCTCAATATTAATTATTACCGAAAGAATTGGTTCGGCCTAGTTAGTTCATGATTCCCCTAGAGAAGATATTTTCAAAAAATAATTTCAATATTTGTTATCTCCTAGGTTATTCCAAATATTTTATTTGTTGATCCCCTCCACTCAACTTGAAACCCTACTCTCTCTATGCAACTTCTTGATCCATTCAAAGCCTAGACAGCTTTTAAACTCAATGCTTGAGTATCGTGAAGTACGAACGGTCAGAGAATTGATTCCACCCTATTATTAAATTTTTTTTAGTCATTTAAAAACTTTTTGAATTGTTGAACTATCCCCTGGTTGGCTTTGCTAAACCATTTTAACCTGACTTTCTTGAATCCATACGACATACTTCTTTTTGTGTAAACCCAACTTACCCAGCACATTCTTAAACTTTCATTGGATAAGAAATTATTTCTTCAAAAATAATTTTGGTAAATGTCAGTATCCTTTAAGTAATTTGTCGGGAATATTCTCATTGGCTTCTTCAACTCAACTCGAAGCTCTAGTGCTTCTATCTTATTTTGTGTCCAACTCAATTAGCCATAATCTGGCCAATTTCATGATTTCAACCAATCTCTCAAATCTCAAGGGATACTGGAACACGTATTTATCCTGATAAAATTTTCTTGATTCCAGAAGAACACACATCAACATCTTTTTCTATCATGACTAGAACTTTAGAACTCGTTTGAATTTTTAGGAAACTTCTTTGAAATTCTTATGGACAAAGTTGAGAAAATATTCAGTGGCCTAATATGGCTTCGCACATTTGCGTTGTAGTCATTTGTCTGAATTATGAAAACTGCGAGTTTACTGCAGCTAGTTGCGCATTGGCGGGGCATAGACTCTAAGTTGAGGTGATTCAGGTGTTGATAGGTTTTTGGATATTATTGAGGCTACGCCCTAAATACATCAAATTTGTCTCCTATGTTGTTCAGCAAGGAAATGGATAAGTTGATAGAATACTCGAAAACCTATTTCTATCCAAGTTGTGGAGCCAAATTTCACTGCAGTCAGGTGCACTCTGGCGAGGCATGAATTTGAGGCAAAGTGACTTCGGATATATTTGAAGTTTTCGAATATTATTGAAACTATATCCATAATATGGTTGTCTTTTCTGCACAATCAAATTATTCTCACTGTGTCTGAATAAAGGATTTGTATTTTTAATGGCTTTCTATTTCCAGTAATCTCTTATCACAGCCAGAAAGGATCTATTCTCTATAAAATTGTACTTGATTTTCCTAGAACTATTTAGGATCATATCAATCTCTATTGAATCTCTTTCCTGTTTCAACCTTAGTACGTTGTATTTATGTTGTCACGCCCCAGAACCAGAATACTGGAGAGCGGGGGAATGACTCAGCCAGCTACGTATTACGGGTAGATGAATACCGTATAATACGATCAATGCTGTCTAAAAGACGAGGGGGTGCATACTACATGAAAGTCTCACTATGGTCACTACACATCTATTGTCTCAATCATTCAAACAAGAAACAGAAATAGATAACATGTAAGATAAAGCAGTAAGGCGTCCCAAACGCTCTGTCAAAATGTTCTTGATATCTGGCTTTACAAAACATAGCCAGGCTACGCTCAAGTCAGCGTACGCTCAGGTCAAAGAGGTAGCATATGGGCTCCATACGACTCCTCACTATCCAAGTGAGCATATGCAAGTCATACGCTCCCAAAAGGTAGCGTATGAACTCCATACGACTCCTCACCATCCAAGTCAGCGTATGCAAGTCATACGCTCCCAAAAGGCAGCGTATGGACTCCATACGACTCCTGACCATCCAAGTCAGCGTATGCAAGTCATACGCTCCCAAAAGGCAGCGTATGGACTCCATACGACATACGTTTCCAAAAGGTAGCGTATGCAAGACACACGCTTCCTAAAAAGGCAGCGTATGGACTCCATACTGCGTTGCGCTAAAGAGCGCGCACAGCTCAGTGACGCAAGCTAAAAAGCTAGCGTACACTGCTCACTGTCTTCTCCAAACAGCAAGAACTCCATGGTTGCACCCCAAAGCTTCAAAAGTCCATAACTTGGTCAAAACAAGTCCAAATCCAACTTTCCAAAGGTCAAAATTGGGTAGAATAAAATTCTCTACAATATAGAACCATCAAAACTTGAAAACAAAGAAGTTTGATAGATCAAAACCACCAAACACCGAAAATAACTTATTTCTAGATCTACAAAAATTAAGACTTCGAAATGAAAAATGCCAAGTTCTAAACTCTCTTAGGATCATGAGAGGAAGACAAATGAACTACAAAAACATGGGTTCTCATGGGGAGCAAGTTGTACTTGCCTACGGTTTGGTAGGTGGAGAGAGTAATGAAGAAGAAGAAGAAGAGGAGTAATGGTGAGAATGTGAGTTTATGAGGAGAGAGAAAGAGATGTAAGCTTTAAATAGAAAAGGGGGTGGTAGGTGGGAGTTGGGCCGGGTCCAATGGGTCCAATGGGTCGGGTTGTAGGGGATCCAACCAAAGCCAACCTGAACCCAAATAAGCAAGACTAAGGCAGGGAATAAAAGCAGGAAATAAAGTGCAGAAATAAAATACAGGTAATAAAATTACAGAAATATAATTGCAGGAAATAAATTAACATAAAAATTTAAAGAGCAGATTAATTGATTAACATGAAATTTAAAGGAATTTAAATACAGGATAATACATGATAAATATTAAATAAATACATGATAAATACTAAATAAAAACATTCGAGTAGTACATGTATAAAAATACGTATTCTGGGAACGGGGAGTGACATCTCTACCCTCCTTAGAAAAATTCCGTCCTCGGAATTTCAAATCCAAGCATGATAGAAACATCGGAGCTAAGCTAATCTAAGTACAAGCAATCATTTTACAATGTCCATAGCAAGTAACATATCTATACTTAACAATCTACGGTATCAAGCAATTCTACCCATAAGGTGACAAGCATGAGGAATCAAGACAATCAAGGTACACAGAAAAAGATATACCTTGTAAAAGTCTTACTTAGTTACGTATTACGGGTAGATGAATACCGTATTACGGGTAGATGAATACCGTATAATACGATCAATGCTGTCTAACCAGACGAGGGGGTGCATACTACATGAAAGTCTTACTATGGTCACTTCACATCTATTGTCTCAATCATTCAAGCAAGAAGCAAAAATAGAGAACATGTAAGATAAAACAGTAAGGCGTCCCAAACGCTTAGTCAAAATGTTCTTGAAATCTGGCTTTACGAAACATAGCCAGATGGTATAGTAACATATACACAATTGTTATCAGCTGCAGTCTGACTTAGTTACAATTATGTAAAAGTAAGTGCAAGACAATTCGACTAACATGTCGGTACCAAACGGCTAAGTATAAAGTAAATAATAAAACGAGCGGTGAAGTAAGGAACCCACTCGAGTCCTCCTGCGATCATTCGCCTAGTATTGACCATCTTGGAGGTAGAAGTAAGCTGGATCCTCGAGAACCGGCTCTAAATCTGGCCATACAAAACCAGAGAGGTTAGACCTCTAATAGCAAGTACCACAAGGGAGCACGATATGAAGGATTAAACCAGTAAGTAAGAGAATATAATAATAGATCTCTGCTTTCCACTAGGATTCACATAACATCACGACACTTCGAACCAACCTCCCAACCAAACAAGGACAAAAGTTGGCCCGTCATGTCCTGACATTCTGATCATCTCAGTTAGGCAACATAGTAGGTACAGTACACAAACAAATCATCTTGAACGGCCAATCAACTCCTACGGCTTGCTATTGTGAGTCCCAAGTTATCCTGGAATTATGCAAATAGGGATTCCTCAGTTCTTACTATGTGCGAGCAAGGCTAGTCTATCCAGTCAATCAATTGCGCCAATCATGTAATTAGACGAGTCCCAGCGGGACGCCCGCCGTTAATATACCATGTACAATTTAATAATATAAGCAGATACCGTTCCCTGCCCGTGTGACAGATTTATAGTATATGTGGGAACCAGCCGGCCTGTCGGGCACTACTAGTCCCAAGAGGGCTGCCATGTAAGAACTCGGGAATCCATTCTCTCCATGCTATCATTATTTTATTTAACTTAAAGCCTCTATGTTAAGCGAAATCCCATGCCGTGGATCATGGTCATTCAAATGAGTACTTTCGTATGGGGTACGATATGCACAACTCTGCAACGTTACCCGTGCGGTTAGGTTATAGGTCTTACATAGCGTAATGCAACAATCAAACTAACCACGGAATAATCATGCCTTGACCATAAAGTACACATACTGTTTTTGTAAGATAAATAAATAACTAAATAAATAAATAAATAATTTGAAGCCTGCATGTGCCTGTATGCCAATATTCGGGATCGGCTAATCGAGTATAATAGTTCATTACATGAACATGTCTCATTCATTCAATTTAATAAGACGACTAGCCAGTCTCTTAGTTCCAACTAGGAACGCATGATCAATTTTAGTCAAGATAACCATCGTCATCAATGGTGACAAGACATGAAAGTCAATTTGTATTAAATTGGGTCGAGTCTATAACTCTCAAGGTTAAGTTTCAGTCTCACTAGGTATCCATAAACACAATTATGTAAAAGTAAGTGCAAGACAATTCGACTAACATATACACAATTGTTATCAGCTGCAGTCTGACTTAGTTACAATTATGTAAAAGTAAGTGCAAGACAATTCGACTAACATGTCGGTACCAAACGGCTAAGCATAAGGATATAATAGGAGAACTATCATGCCACCATTAAATGAATAAATTATAGAACAAATCGAAACACCCAGGTTAGAAAGTTACGCCAACAAGTCTATGCTAAGGCCAACAAGTCACGCCAACAAGTCTAGGCTAAGGCCAACAAGAGTGAGCGTATAAACAGCGTGAGCGTGAAAAGTGGTAAGAAATTCACGCACTCATAACGTGAGCGTGAAAAGTAACTCACGCACGCACAGCGTGAGCGTGAAAAGTGAGCGTGGAAAATGAGCGTGGAAAATGATAAGAAATCCACGCACGCACGCAAAGACGTGTGCGTAACTAAAATGTCACGCTGACACGCAAGAACGTGTGCGTGACTAAAAATTCACGCACGCACGTAAGAACGTGTGCGTGACTAAAAATTCACGCAGACACGTAAGAACGTGAGCGTGACTGAAAATTCACGCAGACACGTAAAGACGTGTGCGTGACTAAAAATTCACGCAGACACGTAAGAACGTGAGCGTGACTCAAAATTCACGCAGACACGTAAGAACGTGTGCGTGACTAAAAATTCACGCAGACACGTAAGAACGTGAGCGTGACTCAAAATTCACGCAGACACGTAAAGACGTGTGCGTGACTAAAAATTTACGCAGACACGTAAGAACGTGAGCGTGACTCAAAATTCACGCAGACACGTAAGAACGTGTGCGTGACTGAACCTTCGTTCCAAGCCAGAAGTTCCCATGGTTCAGAACCCATGGACAACCGAGAATACACGCCAGGTTGGGAGATCAAAACCCATGAACAACCGAGAATACAATAACTTAGATCTAGAAGAAACAAGCCAAAGAAATCAAAAATGCTAAGTACTAAACTCTCTCAGGATCCTGAGAGGAAGACAAATGAACCATAAAAATGGTTCTCCAAGTGGGAAGCAAGAAGCAAGATGTACTTGCCTGCTGTTGGTTGGTGGAGAGAGTGATGAGGAAGAAGAAGAAGTAATGGTGAAGAATGAGAGTTATGAGGAGAGAGAAGGGGATGGGGGCTTAAATAGAAAGGGTGGTGGTAGGTGGGGTTCGGTTTATTGAACCACCATGAACCCGAGAAAACCAACCTAGGCCGAACCACATAAGACTAAAGCAGAGAATCAAATGCAGAAATAAAATTGCAGGAAATAAAATGTAGATAATTAATTAACATGAAATTAAAGGAATTTAAATACAAGATACATGATAAATACTAAATAAATATATACGAGTTGTACATGTATAAAAATACGCATTCTGGGAACGGGGAGTGACATCTCTACCCACCTTAGAAAAATTCCGTCCTCGGAATTTCAAATCCAAGCAGGTAGAAATATCGGAGCTAAACTAATACAAGCAATTTTTAGTGATCAAGCAATCGTTTTTTTACCATATCAAAAGCAAGTACTATATATGTAAATTCATCATTCTACGATATCAAGTAGCTCTACCCATAAGGTGATAAGCATGAAGAATCAGGACAATCAAGGTATACAGAAAGAGATATACCTTGTGAGTCAAACAGGTGTGGATACCGTGATCGGATATCATCCTCACGTTTCCACGTTGACTCTCCCAAGGAGTGATGACCCCAAGCAACACGGACAAGACTAATTGTTCGGTTCTTAAGTATCTTCTCTCTTCGGTCCAAAATGGACACAGGCTGTTCCTCGTAAGACAGGTTGGTACCAACAACCAGCTCAGAATAATCGAGGATATGGCTTGGGTCCGATACATACCTACGTAATTGAGATACATGAAACACGTCATGCACCTCTCGTAACGAAGGTGGAAGGGATAAACGATAAGCAACATCGCCTATCCGATCAAGGATAACAAATGGGCCCACGTACCGCGGACTCAATTTCCCGCGAACGCCAAATCTAATGACCCCACGAGTAGGTGAGATCCGCAAGAATACGTGGTCCCCAACAGAGAACTCTAACGGCCTACGATGCTGGTCCGCCCAATGATGATGCTGGTCCTGCGCAACTCGAAGTCGCTCTCTAATTCCCTTAACCACTTCAACCGTCTGAACAATCATTTCTAGGCCTAACATCTTCCTCTCTCCGATATCATTCCATGTAAGCGGCGACCTGCACTTCTTACCATATAGTGCTTCGAATGGCGCCATCTGGATACTGGTTTGGTAACTATTGTTGTATGAGAACTCGACTAAGTGCAGGTGACTCTCCCAAGACCCTCCAAAATCTAGAGTACAAGCTCGTAACATATCTTCTAAAGTCTGAATCGTTCTTTCTGATTGCCCATCCGTCTGCGGATGGTAAGCCGTGCTAAATCTTAACTTGGTACCCAGACTATGATGTAAGCTCTTCCAAAAATGTGATGTAAAGCGGGTATCTCGATCCGACACAATACTGATAGGGACTCCATGCTGCCTGACTATCTGTTGCATATACAACTCTGCCAACTTTTCTGTAGATTGCCCTACTCTGAAAGGAAGAAAGTATGCTACCTTCGTAAGTCGGTCCACTATTACCCAAATAGCGTCCTTACCACTTGGTGATCTCGATAAACCGGTCACAAAGTCCATTGTAATATGCTCCCATTTCCATTCCGGAATAGGACGCGGTTGTAATAGCCCAGCTGGCCTCTGCTGTTCTGCCTTCACTTGCTGACATACCAAGCAACGGAAAACAAATCTAGCTATCTCCCTCTTCATCCCGTTCCACCAGAAATGCTGCTTGATATCTTTTGGTACATCTTGGTCCCTCCAGGATGAATAGAATACTGGAAACTGTGAGCTTCTGCTATAACTTCCTGTCTGATATCTCCACTAGGCACACATAGACGCGATCCAAACCTAAGTGTACCATCTTCATGAATTCTCATCTCCTTCCTGAGTCCTGACTCACATTCTGCCCTAAGCTTTTGAATCCTTGGGTCCTGTGCCTGAGCTGCCTTGATCCTGCCTACCAAGTCGGATTGAACTTGCAGACTTGTTAGAACTCCTACATCACTAGGAAGTATAACTTCGATGCCCATCTCCTGAAGGTCTTCTAAGATATGCCTCTGTGTTGTCAACATAAATGCGCCGCCTCTCCTGCTAAGAGCGTCTGCTACTACATTAGCCTTGTCTGGATGATACTGAAGCTCTACGTCATAATCCTTAATCAACTCCAACCATCTTCTCTGCCTCATGTTTAGTTCCTTCTGAGTAAAGATGTACTTCAGACTTTTATGGTCTGTGTACATGTCCACTCGGTCACCATATAAGTAATGCCTCCATAGCTTCAGAGCAAACACTACTGCCGCTAACTCCAAATCATGAGTTGGGTAATTCTTCTCGTGGTCCCGAAGCTGCCTAGATGCATATGCTATCACCTTTCCATGTTGCATAAGGACACATCCAAGTCCTTTACCTGACGCATCACAATATACTGTAAAACCTCCGGGTCCAACTGGCAATGTAAGAATAGGTGCTGATATTAACTTCTGCTTCAAAGTCTCGAATGATGCTTGACATTCTACCGACCAAACGAATGGTACATCCTTCCGGGTCAAGCGGGTCATGGGTGCTGAAAGCCTTGCAAAGTCTGACACAAACCTTCTGTAATATCCTGCCAATCCCAAGAAGCTTCGCACATCTGCTACGGTCTTGGGTACTGGCCAACTTTCTACTGTTTCTATCTTCTTGGGATCTACTGCTACTCCAGCTCCTGATATGATGTGACCCAAAAATGAAATGTGATCCGACCAAAACTCATACTTGCTGAGCTTGGCATACAACTGGTTCTCTCTAAGAACCTGTAACACTTTTCTGAGGTGGTCTTCATGCTCCTCTTCACTAGCAGAGTATACGAGAATGTCGTCTAGAAACACAACGACAAACTGGTCTAAGTATGGCATAAAGATGCGATTCATCAAATCCATGAATATTGCTGGAGCATTGGTCAAACCAAACGGCATTACTAAGAATTCATAATGCCCATACTTCGACCTGAATGCTGTCTTGGGAATATCCTCCTTCCTAACCCTCACATGATGGTACCCTGAACGAAGATCTATCTTGGAGAAAACTTTAGCTTTGCTCAACTGATCAAATAAGTCGTCGATCCTGGGTAATGGGTACTTGTTCTTCACTGTTGCCGCGTTAAGCTTTCTGTAGTCAATGCACAATCTGGATGACCCATCCTTCTTCCCCACAAGTACCACTGGTGCTGCCCATGGTGACACGCTAGCTTGGATGAACTTCTTCTCCTTCAGTTCCTCTATATTCTGATATACCTTGGCCTGCTCTGAATCCGCCATTCTGTAAACTCGATCTGATATCGGTTTAGTTCCTGGTGCCAATTCTATACTGAACTCAATATCCCTAACCGGTGGTAGACCTGAAAGTTCTTCGGGAAATACGTCTAGAAACTCTTCAACTACCTTCGGAATCTAAACTTCTTCCATTGCCGTTATTACTCCCTGCTTTTGTTGAGTTGCCCCTGATCTGACTAAGGTGAACTGCTTTATGCCTGGAATATCAAAAGATACACTCCCTCTACGACAATCTATTGTCGCATAGCTGTCTTTCAGCCAGTCCATGCCTAAGATAATGTCGAAATTTCCAACAGGAAATTCTATCAACCGGGTGGGTAAGGAATGCCCGCAAACTACAACGCTACATGCTAAAATAACTCTACTAACTCCTACGAGCCCATTACCAGTGAGTATATTCAACCTTCCTGGCAATGCCTCGAACTCCATTCCTAGTCGTGTCGCAAATTATGCAGATATAAATGAATGGGATGCTCCCGAATCAAACAATGCTACTGCGGGATATGAGGCGACGAGAATGTTACCTGCCACAAAATCTCCCGATGCCAATGCCTCCTCCAAGGACAGAGTGAATGCTTGTCCTCGACCTCCTTGCTGGTTTTCGTGCTGCGGCCTAGCCTGATGCTGTTGCTGGCCCCTTCCTTGATGATGCTAGGGTGGTCTATGCTGGTGTTGCTGTATCGGCGGCCCCTGCTGCCGAAATATCTGAGCCTGCGGCATAAACGGACGCTGTGCCAACGGTCTTACTGCCACTGCTGGTCCTCGATACTGGCCTACCCCTGGTGCTGGCAGAGCAGAAAACTGCTGCCCTGGTCCTCCTGACCTCGAATTCATGGGACGTGTGGTAACCCGATGGTCTGGATTTCCACATATCAGACACAGTCCATTCAATGTCTGACACACATCTCTAGTGTGCCCCATCTTCCCATAATAAGTGCAGCCCGCCGGGGGTTGCTGGTTCTTCCTCTGTTGCTGTTGCTGCTGCCTGGGTGGTGGTGCTGGTCCTCGTATCGCCACATCGTGGATACGAATGCCCGTGGATGGTGCTGTTGTTCGGGGCGCTGCTCCCCCTCCTCCTTCAATCTGACTATGGGATCTCTTCTGACCCCCAGTCCTTGTCGCAAGCCTCTGAATGGTGATCTCATGCCTTCGAGTTGCCGTCAATACTTCGTCAAAAGTTTGGTAATTGTGCCCCTCTATCAATTGCAAGAGTTCAAGATGAAACCCTTGCTGAAACCTCATGGCTCTCTGGCTCTCTGTTGCTACCATCTCTGGGGCGAATCTACTCAATCTGCAGAACTCCGCTGCATAAGCATCTACAGTCCTGCCGGCCTGCCTGAGGTTGATAAACTTCTGTTGTAGCTCAAACCGTGCCACAACTCCATAGTACTTGGTCTTGAATCTTGCAGTGAAATCGTCCCAAGCCACAGGACGTCCGATGCCCACTTCCTCTGATTCCCACCAATCACGTGCGAGATCCTGAAGTAACAACTTCACTAGATCCACACGTTCTTCTGCCGGTACCTTAGCTGCTGTCAGAATAGCCTCAATATCCTTAAGCCATGCATCTGCTGAGATGGCATCCTCCGTGCCCTCGAAACGGCGGGGGTTGTACTTGCAAAACCTGGCTGATGCTCCTGAATCAGTCCTCACTCCTCTTTCCAAAGTCGTCTGTAATCCTTGGTTGAGCAACACATTCTGCTCTTGTAGCTGAGTGTGCATGCGCTGCTGGGCCAACATCTGATGTTGTTGAGCAGCCATCATTCCTCTCATGATCTCCAGAAGGGCTGGTGTGTCCACTTGGGTAGGAGGAATTGTTGGTGGTGGTGGAACATCCGGATACTGCGATCCAGCTGCTGGTTCTACTATCATTTCTTCTTGGATAGCCTCCTGAGGTGAGGCTGGCCCTTGTTGCTGACCAACTTGGTCATGTTGCCCATGTTGCCCTTGTTGTTGTCCAGCTCTGACCGATGCGGACGAAGTGCCCCTAAGAAAAGGGATAAGAGAACAATCAAACAACCGGTCATGAAGGATCAATGAAGTCAAAGGATACCGGAATGTCAAGCAAGGGTTGAGAATAACGAATCATGAGATCAAGGGGGGAACACATGTGATTGAGACATCCTATAAATCAAAATACCCCACAAGTCTGAAATCAGACCTGCATGGGCCACCACTAAAACCTTGTCACGCCCCAGAACCAGAATACTGGAGAGCGGGGGAATGACTCAGCCAGCTACGTATTACGGGTAGATGGATACCGTATAATACGATCAATGCTGTCTAACCAGACGAGGGGGTGCATACTACATGAAAGTCTTACTATGGTCACTTCACATCTATTGTCTCAATCATTCAAGCAAGAAGCAAAATAGAGAACATATAAGATAAAGCAGTAAGGCGTCCCAAATGCTTAGTCAAAATGTTCTTGAGATCTGGCTTTATAAAACATAGCCAGATGGTATAGTAACATATACACAATTGTTATCAGCTGCAGTCTGACTTAGTTACAATTATGTAAAAGTAAGTGCAAGACAATCCGACTAACATGTCGGTGCCAAACGGCTAAGTATGAAGTAAATAACAAAATGAGCGGTGAAGTAAGGAACCCATTCGAGTCCTCCTGCGATCATTCCCCTAGTATTGACCATCTTGGAGGTAGAAGTAAGCTGGATCCTCGGGAACCGGCTCTAAATCTGGCCATACAAAACCAGAGAGGTTAGACCTCTAATAGCAAGTACCACAAGGGAGCACGATATGAAGGATTAAACCAGTAAGTAAGAGAATATAATAATAGATCTCTGCTTTCCACTAGGATTCACATAACATCACGATACTTCGAACCAACCTCCCAACCAAATAAGGACAGAAGTTGGCCCGTCATGTCCTGACATTCTGATCATCTCAGTTAGCCAACAGAGTAGGTACAGTACACAAACAAATCATCTTGAATGGCCAATCAACTCCTACGGCTTGCTATTGTGAGTCCCAAGTTATCCTAGAATTATGCAAATAGGGATTCCTCAGTTCTTACTATGTACGAGCAAGGCTAGTCTATCCAGTCAATCAATTGCGCCAATCATGTAATTAGACGAGTCCCAGCGGAACGCCCGCCGTTAATATACCATGTACAATTTAATAATATAAGCAGATACCGTTCTCTGCCCGTGTGACAGATTTACAGTATCTGTGGAAACCAGTCGGCCTGTCGGGCACTACTAGTCCCAAGAGGGCTGCCATGTAAGAACTCGGGAATCCATTCTCTCCATGCCATCATTATTTTATTTAACTTAAAGCCTCTATGTTAAGCGAAATCCCATGCCGTGGATCATGGTCATTCAAATGAGTACTTTCGTACGGGGTACGATATGCACAACTCTGCAACGTTACCCGTGCGGTTAGGTTGTAGGTCTTACATAGCGTAATGCAACAATCAAACTAACCACGGAATAATCATGCCTTGACCATAAAGTACACATGCTATTTTTGTAAGATAAATAAATAACTAAATAAATAAATAATTTGAAGCCTGCATGTGCCTGTATGCCAATATTCGGGATCGGCTAATCGAGTACAATAGTTCATTACATGAACGTGTCTCATTCATTCAATTCAATAAGATGACTAGCCAGTCTCTTAGTTCCAACTAGGAACGCATGATCAATTTTAGTCAAGATAACCATCGTCATCAATGGTGACAAAGCATGAAAGTCAATTTGTATTAAATGGGGTCGAGTCTATAACTCTCAAGGTTAAGTTTCAGTCTCACTGGGTATCCATAAACCAATCAAGACACAAGGCACGTTCTACATAACCATATCTATTAACATATTAACATGCTAAGATTATCGAGTTCATGCAAAAAGCATAAGGATATAATAGAAGAACTATCATACCACCATTAAATGAATAAATTATAGAACAAATAGAAACACCCAGGTCAGGAAGTCACGCCAACAAGTCTATGCTAAGGCCAACAAGTCACGCCAACAAGTCTAGGCTAAGGCCAACAAGAGTGAGCGTATAAACAGCGTGAGTGTGAAAAGTGGTAAGAAATTCACGCACTCATAACGTGAGCGTGAAAAGTAACTCACGCACGCACAGCGTGAGCGTGAAAAGTAAGCGTGGAAAATGATAAGAAATCCACGCACGCACGCAAAGACGTGTGCGTAACTAAAATGTCACGCTGACACGCAAGAACGTGTGCGTGACTAAAAATTCACGCACGCACGTAAGAACGTGTGCGTGACTAAAAATTTACGCAGACACGTAAGAACGTGAGCGTGACTCAAAATTCACGCAGACACGTAAAAACGTGTGCATGACTAAAAATTCACGCAGACACGTAAGAACGTGAGCGTGACTCAAAATTCACGCAGACACGTAAGAACGTGTGCGTGACTAAAAATTCACGCAGACACGTAAGAACGTGAGCGTGACTCAAAATTCACGCAGACACGTAAAGACGTGTGCGTGACTAAAAATTCACGCAGACACGTAAGAACTTGAGCGTGACTCAAAATTCATGCAGACACGTAAGAACGTGTGCGTGACTAAAAATTCACGCAGACACGTAAGAACGTGAGCGTGACTCAAAATTCACGCAGACACGTAAGAACGTGTGCGTGACTGAACCTTCGTTCCAAGCCAGAAGTTCCCATGGTTCAGAACCCATGGACAACCGAGAATACATGCCAGGTTGGGAGATCAAAACCCATGAACAACCGAGAATACAACAACTTAGATATAGAAGAAACAAGCCAAAGAAATCAAAAATGCTAAGTACTAAACTCTCTCAGGATCATGAGAGGAAGACAAATGAACCATAAAAATGGTTCTCCAAGTGGGAAGCAAGAAGCAAGATGTACTTGCCTGATGTTGGTTGGTGGAGAGAGTGATGAGGAAGAAGAAGAAGTAATGGTGAAGAATGAGAGTTATGAGGAGAGAGAAGGGGATGGGGGCTTAAATAGAAAGGGTGGTGGTAGGTGGGGTTCGGTTCATTGAACCACCATGAACCCGAAAAAAACCAACCTAGGCCGAACCACATAAGACTAAAGCAGAGAATCAAATGCAGAAATAAAATGCAGGAATAAAATTGCAAGAAATAAAATGTAGATAATTAATTAACATGAAATTAAAGGAATTTAAATACAGGATGATACATGATAAATACTAAATAAATATATACGAGTTATACATGTATAAAAATATGCATTCTGGGAACGGGGAGTGACAATATATATATATTTTTTATATTTATTGATTCATCTATTTATTATTATTATTATTTTCTTAGTTACATATTTTGGAAGTTGTAGATAGTTGTGGTTAGCTTTATATATTAAATAGTTGATATATATCTTGTGGATGACCATATGTATATAGTTGATAGGTATATGCGGGGGAAACATAGATTGTTACCTATCTCATCCCTTGTAAGGGACCCTTGTAATAAAAATTAGATAGCTAAAGGGTAGAAAAGGTAGAAGAATACCTGGAGTAAGCTAACCTTGAGGGAGTGGTATACCCAGCTTGTGACTTATTTGGGTTAAAACCGTTAGTAGTGTTCACCAGTGCCTAAACCTCATTCAAACAAATGAAGGTATTTGGCAGTTTTAAGTTTATGATTAAAGGAAGAGTTTTCGTGATATAGACGAAATATAGGTAGAGTTTAGGTAATGTTCTCCCATGGAGGAAGTGAATTTGGATATATATATATATATATATAAACATGTGAATATAATGATCAAGTAAAGAAAAACCTGACGAGGATCAACTTTTATGGTTAGATGACTACTATATCTGGACGGAATAACACGAGCAATGGAGTGATAGGTTCTAGAGAAGGAATAAGCAGGGAGGATTCGAGATAAGAGCATTGGCATACAACGATGGATGAGAAATTGATTTATGTGGTTTATGATTCTCTATATATATTTAGTTTTAATACCTTGACAGATATCTTAGTTTTGTAGATACCGAAAGTTCAGCTAGTTAAGAGATTGGTTTGCATGGTATTAGTAGGGTAGTTACCTTGTAAATCTTTTCCTGCATATCTTATCCTCTCACCGTTGA
This sequence comes from Iris pallida, assembly GCA_029216955.1. Classification (NCBI taxonomy): domain Eukaryota; kingdom Viridiplantae; phylum Streptophyta; class Magnoliopsida; order Asparagales; family Iridaceae; genus Iris; species Iris pallida. The sequence goes on along the minus strand of JANAVB010018993.1, from coordinate 20,245,676 downwards.
AATAGTGAAACGATATTCTTTCTATTTCATTTGATCATCATTCAGTTCTCAATAGAAATACCTCATTCGATTATATTCCTATCACAGCTATATTGTTCTGATCACACTCGCTATCCTCCTATCATACAACTGTTGATTTTCCCTGAGTCAAACCCTTATACCCTATTCCAAATTAATTTGGAATTTTTAAGTCCCTCATCTCAGAAGATTCCATTATCTTATGTCTTCTCAATAAATTGTTGATGTCCGTCACTTTCGTTTTCTGTTTCACAAGACCTCATTTGATTTTCCCTCTATTTTCTTTTGATTATATTTTAATCGTATCTAGACTTTACTCGTGCCCAAAATAATTTTGATCACAACAAAATTTATATCTCTATCTCAGATCATATCTAGATAATTCTAATCGTGCCTATATTTTTATCATTGTACCTAGTAATCATGCCTAAATCCGATCGTGTCTGATGATTTAAATTTCATTTTTTGATCAAGACTAGGTAATTTTGGATTGTACCCCGTCTTATCTTTGAAATTTCGAGGACGAAATTTTCTAAGGAGGGAAGGTTGTGAAACCCACTCCCGGATCTTATACCTTTATTTGTTATTAGTGTAGATATCATTATTATTATTTCTATTATTATTATTATTATTATTATTATAGTCGGAATAGGAAAATTATTATTTTAATTTTAATGGACTAGGATCTTTGATTGATTGCCCCGCTCCGATTCCGTGTCCGGGGTCCAACTCCGACCCCGAGTCCGTACCCAGATCCCATTTTCCGAGCCCGAACCTGACTTGGGTTCCGTCCCGAAGTCTTATGAAATCCATTTCTTATATATGTATATATATAAACCCTTTTGTTAAAAGAAAGAAAAAAGAAAAAAAAAAACCCACACCCCATCCCCACGTACACAAACCCACCCCCTTATTTTTCTCCCACAACACCCACTCTCCTCCACACATTCTCTACATCATCTCCAATCCCACTTCCTCCCTATTAATCCCAACCACCACAAATCCCAACCACCACAAATCACCTCATTCTCATCTCCCTCTCCAGAGCAATTCTCCCCAAACCCTTCCCGAGAAAACCCTCGCCGGCACCCGAGTACTGCCCCCGGCTCGCCCAGCCGGCCGCCCATCTCCGGCGTCATTTCCCTGCCGGCCTCGCGCCTTCCAGCCCCCGATCCACCCCGCTCGACTCCGCGCCCGGCCATCTCCAGCCCCTGCGAGCCGCCAATCTCCGGCAGCGCCGCGAGTCCCCCGGCCCTTCGCCGGCACCCGCGTCGGCCACCTCCCCCTGCACGCCACCAGCGCCCCGCCTCCGGGCCTGTGGCCGCCGTGCCCCAGTCCAGCGCCCCTCGTCGCCCGTGGATCCGTCTCCCGTCGATCTCGGCCGATTTCCCGCTGTCCGTGGCTTTCGCAGCGCATCGTAACGCTGTCCAGAGACTCTCAAGTCCATGACGGCGCGTCCCGAGTTTGAGGCCACCCTTCGGACTCCGTCCTCGAGCCTCTCGGTAAATTTCTTGATAGTCAGAGTAGTTCGTCCCTCCCGTAGTGTCGATGATGATACGGTCGCCCGATTCCGCTATGGAATTTGATTCGTTTTATTTCGGTTAAGTTCTGTAGTTTTGGCTTTGTGGATTCTGTGGTTTCGGATTTTCCGAACCTCATTTCGGAACGATTCTGTGAGTTTTGGTTTCTTTCCGAATTTTCTTTCGAAAAGGGGTTTTGTGGTTGATTATTTGTGCTGTGGTTTTAAATTCTTGGTTTAGTATTATAATCCCTGGTTTGGGACAGTTATTGGTGTTGTGATTTGGTATTTCCCAGTTTTGGGTTATCCCGAATATAGAGGAAGTGCTGCCGGATTTTTCTATAAAATTTAATTATATAATTTTAAAATGGTTTTTCGGAAAAGAATATTATTTTGGATTTTTGGGCGACGACCGTATCGGTCAATGGGCCCTGGCTAAGTGCAAACGAAACCGGTTTCATCCGGACGTTGAGGCATTAGCCTATATGACGATTGGACCAATATCTGAGACTCACTATTAAATTCATTTTTAATTATTGGTTTATTTATAATTAAATTGTAGGGGAGATTTTAGAACTAACAAATGTTCTTCTTATTTCAATTTATGTAAAATAATTTGTAAGGGCATAAGCCCAGCTTTTCTATTTTTTTTCTCTGTGGCCTGTAATTATTATAGCATAGTTTTTCTTTCGTTTTATGGTTTTGCTGGTTTTTAGCGTAAAATGCGTAGAACTAAAATAAATATTATTTTTGATATAGAAAATTAATGAGGTTTTTCTCACATTAAAATTTACAAGTTTGTAATATTTAAAACAACGATCACGTTTTTCTCATTAAACAAGAAATTTAGTTTTATATGTATAATTACAAAAATACAAAGTTTTAAGCAATTAAATTAATAACTACGAGTTTTTCCAAAATAAAAAGGTAAATTGATCTTTCCCTCGTAATTAATTATAACGCACCCGATAATCGAGAATTTGCTCGTGATAGTATAATAACGATTAAAATTTGACTAGGACAAACTTAGATATTGCAACTAGCATAGTTAGCATGGTAACTCTGGAATCTGAGTCAAACTTCTCGAATGTAGGATTTCGAGGACGAGGCTAGTTTCAATCCCGAAATCTCAACCCTTCAAGTCCAGTCAAATTTGAGGCAAGTACATTTTGTGTTAATTTACAATTATTTAATAATCGTTTTATTTCAAGTTTAAACCACGATGCAACATGGAACTCTCTCTGAGAGCACTGACTGTAACTACTGTAACTGTTTGGAACTGGGGGAGTAGTGTAATGAGTATGACCACATCCAAAGTAATAATTTAGAACTGTATTAGCTTACCCCTCATACACACGGGGATAAGCCATATCATTCACTGTACAACCCAAGCCGGTCATATTCATTGTCTATTCACATCACAATGTTTTAACTGCTGGAAAACTGTTTATTTTCAAATTGTTTAAAAGTGCATGATTCTATTATTATTTCAATTGTTAGATTATCATGAATTATACTTTGCTCCCTCCTGACTGGAGATAACATTTTTAGGGGATATTGAGGATGCTGAGCTGTTAATCAATAGCTATTATGACCCGGTTCTGTACCCCGTGGTGTTGCCAGAGTCCCCTTTAGAGGACGCAGGACATGAGGCCGAAGAGCCGAATGCTTAGCTAGATGTTCTTTTTCCAGTTTTGTTGTTTCTTTGAAAATTTTGTTATTTTGAATTCAGTATTTAATTCAGTTCATTTACTTCCAGTTGTATTTATTTCAATGTTTAATAAAGTTTTAAATTCCCGAATATTGAGTTGTGACAAATATAGATGTTGTTGTGGTTACCTGCTAATGGAACAGCTTACTGTCGCCATCTCAACAACGGTGCAGGCTGGGCATGATCCGGTTCGACCCAATTATTTGGGATCGGGTCGTGACAGCCTACGAAGGAGGTTTGATTGAAGTTATTTTAATTGATCGAAGTCTTTCGTTTGAGAGTTTACGTAATCTAATTATTGATCGGTTTTCTGTTAATTATGAGTTTTTATTAGTACATATTTTTCAGTCTAATTGTATAAATTTAGCTAGTGAAGAAGCATAAAAATTTATTCTTGAAGTTAATATGCAATCACAGTATATTAGTATTTTTGTGACTGCACCACCACCACAAAATATTAGTAGTGCTCCTAGTTCTTCTCATCAAGTTATTCATGTTGCTGAAGAAGAACATGTATTAGATGATAGTAACAAGGACGATGAAAATAGTGATGATTTAATTGAAAATTTAGATAGTGGATTTGATGATAATGTTGATAGTGTGACCACTCCTAGATTATTTATTGGAAAAGAATTTGAGAATCATTCTAAATTTAGAAGTTTTATTAGTGATATAGCAATTGAGCATAATTTTACTTGTTCGGCTACTAGAAACAATGCCACCGAAATTGTATATAAATGTAACGTTTCAAGTTGTAACTGGAGAGTGTATGCTAAAGCAATTGGTAACGGCGAAAGTTTTGTTATTGCTACGTTAGAAAATGGACATTCTTGTTTAAGTGGACTTACAACAGGGTGTCATCCATTAGCTACTACTATATGGGTTAAGAACAAGATTATTGATAAAATTCGAGACAATCAGTCGTATAGTCCATCTCATATTGTAAAGGATATATATAGGGAACACCGAATACATATTAAATATTGTAAAGCATGGAAAGCTAGAGAAATTGCTCTATCCGAAATAAATGGTAGTTATGTTAATGCATATAATAGTCTCGAAGAGTATGCTCTTACAATTATATATCGAGACGAATTCAGGTAGTAGATGTTGTATAAAGACTACATAAAATGGTAGTTTTCAAAGAATTTTTATTTGTTTCAAGACATGCGTTGATGGTTTTTTAAGGAAATGTTTACCTGTGATTAGTACTGATGCCACATTTCTTTCCTCTAGATATCGAGGTATTTTATTTATTGCTTGTGCTCATCATCATAACTATCAGTTATATCCAATTGCTTATGCCATTGCTGAAAGTGAAAATACGGATTCTTGGAATTGATTTTTAAATGGATTGAAAACCGCTTTTGAAGGTTCTTTTAATGCATGGAACACAATTTCTTTTATATCAGATAAACAGAAAGGATTGATAAATGCCATGCATGCTACTTTTTCAGAATCACCTCATTTTTTTTGTATTCAACATTTTAAACAAAATTTAAAATCGGTATATAGATTGCCTATTTTTTAACGTAGATTAGACTATCTTGCAAGATGTTATAATGAAGTAGATGCGAACATTTGTTTTGAAATGATTAAAGCTGAAAATATTGATGTTTACAATTGGCTCATTGGGGTAAATGATGAAACACGTATTTTATCACACTGGATAACAGCTTATTCTCCTTGTCCTAGATTAGATATTTACACGTCGAACCTTGCTGAATGCTTCAATAATTGGATTAAAAATCTATGCGATAAACCAATAACAACACTACTTGATGGTATTCGAGCCAAAATTATAACACTTCAGGACAAAAATCGACAAAAAGCCGAAAATCTTGAAACCGACTATTGTCCGAAAATGTTAAAAACTATGGCCCGAATCACCAATGAAAAACACCAATTGCAAATATTGAGTATAGTTAGTTATTTATTTGAAATATTAGATCGTAAAACAAATAGAACATATGTTGTTCGCTTATATGAAAATTATTGTTCATGTTTAAAGTGGTATCATACTTGTCTTCCATGTGTACATGCATGTTATGCGTCTAATTCTAAAAAAATTAGCATCGAGAGTTTTTATCCAGGTATTTTTTCTAAACAAGCATTAAGAAGCGTATATGAGCCGCACTTGGAGCCAATTCCAGTCCCTTACAACCTTCAAAGTACATTGGTGAGAGGCCATATTGGAGTACCAGAGGTACGGCGCAAGGCGGGACGACCAAAGAAGAACCGTATCTTAGCAAATGATCATTCTTCAAGAGATCTTCAATGTAGTAACTGCAATAGTTTAGGACACAATAGAAGGAGATGTACAAACCAACCAAGAGAATGACGACATTGTCCTAACTTTTTAGAATGAAAGGAAGTTGTGGAAAGTTGTAATTTTATAATAGTACATAATTTTATAATGAAAGGAAGTACATAATTTCATCGACCTCTCTTGTCTAATTGTAAATAGTCCGGACGATCAATTTTTCGTAGATATAAAAATGCTCGTATGACCATACCTAGAAATTATGATCACATGATATAAGTATACATATTTTGAACGTAAATAAATTTAATTAACAACTTTATACCTGTATTAATGTCATACATCCATTTAAATTTTTCTTCCTTTTATCCACGGAGAGAAATTGTACAAAATCTGACATGGAACTATATAGATATATATATGCTAGCACTGATGCCCCCCAAGCGTGGCGCGTAGGTTCGGTCAGGTCAACCAAAAAAGGTAGAAAACACAAATCTACCTTATCTGATGAGTCTGGGAACAAAATTGTGCTAATTAGGCCTAGTAAGTAGGCTCTAGTGCAAGCAATAACCTGAACATATTATGAAAAAATATTACGGGTAAAATTAAATTAACAAATATATTACGCAAATAATAACATTAAATTTATACTTACCCGATCATCATCTACTGAGATCTCTTGATCGCCAATACGATCTAGGCGCAAAAAGTTGTGACGGAGCCAAGTAAACGTCACTAAGTTTTTTCCATATAATTTTGGCACGTCCACGCCTAGGTACTCCATTATCAAAGTCTGAGCTGAAAATGATTCATCAAATATTATAGGTTCACCCGTAATAGGCAATCCTAAAATATTTGCCACATCTGCTAAAATGATAGACATTTCACCAAATGGGAGTTGAAATGTATTTCGTTCTGGCCACCAACGCTCAACTAAACTGAAGATCAAGTCTCTATTGTGTTGTAGAAAATATATTTGGTCAATATACTGAAAGCCAAATACTCTAATCAATGCCACTTGCTCGGCACTCAACTTCCAATAACCTAGGCTGTTCTCATAACGCCATGAGGGATGCTCTCGTAAACGTTCATCAGCATTATAATCATATAACTATATATGAAATACATAGACAAAGTTATTACTAGACATGTAAAACATATCAATTATATTGACTTACACGGTTAAATTTTAATATACCTTTCCGAAAAATATTAAACTACATATATGCGAATCATGCTTCTGCTTTATCAAATCAGTAGTAGGTCCTCCGGAAATAAGTCCATCAGTTTGACTAGCCATCTGTAAAACAATGATCATGAAAACGACTATTTTTTAGGATAAAGATTATGATTTAAACTATAAAAAACAATTACTTGTGTTCTTCTATCTCTTACTTTTCTTTCTGCTCAGACTCTACTTTTTCCTCGGATTACATCTTTCTCCTCAAACTCTAATTCTCTCGGACTTGTTTCTTTTTCTTCTTTCTGGTGTTTTTCTGTTTTCTTGTGTGATGTTCAGAGTTGTGCTTCTCTCCTCTTATAGCAAAATTGTCTATGTGCCATCTTTCTCTCTCTCTCATCTCTCTGCCATATTAGAACCCGTGAACTAGAAAAACAGTAGAATCCGTGAAGCAAGAACGAATGTAAACCACATGAATTATGAATCATTGTGAACCACAAAATATAGCCATGAATAAAAACCAATTAACTAAACCCATGAAGAAAAACCGAGCCACTAAAAAAACCACCTACCAAAATTCCTACATCCAAGTTGGCGGAATTTTAGCAATGCTAAAATTCCGCCAACTTAGTTGGCATCATTTTTTTTTTTTTTTTTTTACGGAATTGGTCAAATTTCGCCAACTTTGTTGGCAGGATTTCTTTTTTTTTTTTTCTTTTTTTTTACGGAATTGGCCAAATTCCGCCAACTTGGTTGGCAGGATTTCGATTTTTTTTTAAACTTTTTTTACTTTTCTTATTCCGCCATCTGTGATGGCTACAAGTTTCGTTCTTATGAATTACTGCAAACTTGTTTCCTTTCGCCTAATTTGTGAGAAATATATTTCGGTACAGTAAATTTTCTGTATAGATGAGGACCACTAGGTAATTACGTATATAAAATAAATTTAAGAAAAATATAATTTGCTCTTCTATAAAATATTTTATAAATTTTAAATATTTTTAATTAAGAGTACACTAAACATAGAAGTTTGTTTAAGATTGGATTTTTTTTTTCCTAAAGAGCTGTCACTGCTGCATCCTGTTAATTGAATATATTTAATTTACTTAGGAGAATAAATAAGAAATGTCACTTGACACAACTGCAACTAGTATTTGTTATTTAGTTGATAATATATTCATAAATTTTATATACTCCTTGTGGAATTTATATTCTTCTGGAACTCGTGGGGGGATTTCTTGATGTTCCTCTATGGTGGGTGGGTGGGTGGGTGGGTGGGTGTTGTGCGCGCGGGGGGGGGGGGTTGGGGGATTGGTAAAACCTATGCAAAACCCTTGCTTTTGGAGATGTTATCTTTACTTGTGTGTGTAAAAGGTAAATAAAAAAAACAAAATTGCAATTGCCAAGAAGACGTTTACAATTTCGAATTTGCAAGATAGATTATCAAAACTATCCTCAATTTATTATAGTTTAAAAAATAAACTTTATAGCTTATATATGCTGTTAGTATACTGTCATCAAATATACTGTTCGGATACTCCTTTGTATCAGCTCCACTGAACTTCATTTTTATCATCTTAGATTCATGAGCTTCTCTGACACAAATGATGTTCGTTGCACTTCAGAACCTTTTTTACATAGGTCGAAAGATCTAGTGCGATCACAGCCATTGTACTCCCTCAAAACTGGTCCTTCTCGCTTGCTAGAATCTCCAAATTCCTGGTTTGACTAAGAGAGCTGGAATCAAGTTGGGTCTGGTGGTGTAACATAATAATGAAGGTTTTGATGACTGAGAAGACTTCAAGTAGATAATGGACAGTCTGCCGGAGAGCAAACATAAGCACTAAAATGTTCCTCTTTCATCAAGGTCTCCAGCACGTCTAGCTTTTTTGTTTATTGCTCAAGTGCAGGGGTCCTTGCTGGCTTCATGTTTGGGTGTTGGACCGTCAACTGTGAAGAAGGATTACAATCAACTCCAGGTAGTTGGTGCCATGAATTCTTTTTCTTAAATGTATATAGCAATCAAACAGTTCTCCGACTATCAAGTTCACCAGCCAACAAGCAGTTTCTGGTACTTAATTTCATAAGGGTTTGCTTGATAATTGTAAGGATAGCAGTTATGAGGTATCTAGAGTATCGATTATGAGCTATTAAGAAGGATCCGATTTTGGGTAGTTTTTAAGTAGGGGTTTTTAAACCAGTCCAATCCATACATGGTAATTCACTAACGAGCGGCTCTGAAATTTTTTTACATGAATAAAATTAAATATGGAAGAGTATTAGTAGTTACAATTACATATTTTTGGTGAGGATATAAATGAAATAAAATAATAAAATCTTTCAAAACTCACAAATCTATAAAGCCACCCAAAATTGTATTACGTTGATTTTGGAGAATTTTTGAGCCGATCAAAACCAGTGCCTCAAAAAAACCAAGCATGAATTTTCATAAACGGTCGGTTCAAAAATATCCCAGAATCGATAAAAACATCGTTACCAAGCAGACGCTAAATAGGAACGATACGAGAAGGAGAAGAATGAAGATGTACAGAGTGTTAAATCAATTTCTTGCTTGTACATGTTTGGGAATCAAGAAAACAAATTAATCTATTTGAACCATAATAAATATAAGGATACTTTTAAATATTCAAGTTTTTCAACTTGATACTATTGATAGTTCTTGATACTCTAAAAAATAAACTCATCTTCTCCACACCCTCGCTGCCAGTCTGCCACCTCCGGACCCCGACTGCACTACCCCCTCCCCAGTCCCCCCACCCGGCCGCCTTCCCCACCCCTCGGCTGCACCATCGCCGTGCCCCCTTGCCCCTGCGTCGCGCTCCCAACCTCGCCTCCCTTCTCTCTCTGTTGCACGTTGTTATTACTGCCGCTGCCGCGGAGAGAGGGGATGTGGTGCAGCCGGAGGAAGAGGAAGAGAGAGAGAGAGGGGGAAGGGACGGAGGTAGTTTTCTTATTTTTAATTTTTTTATGATATCAAGTTGATACGTAGTAGTAGGTATCAAGTTGAAAAACTTGAATAGACGAGGAAGTAACTTAGCCAGAGACGTGAACTTCTGGGATCAACTTCAAATCCGCGAGCCTCCGAATCCACTTCCCGACGGACTTGAGCGTGTCCGCAGTCCTGTAGAAGCCGAACTCCCTGCTCTTGTTCATGCAGCTGACGTGCTGGAACCTGAAGTTGAGCACGACGAAGACCGCGTCGAAGCAGGTGATCTCCTCCAACCTGGTCCTGACCAGCCCGTGCCTCCGCACGATCTCCTCCCACACCTCCCCCTTCCCCTTCATCCTCTCCACCCACCCCTCGTCCCCCGTCGTCGTCGTCTCGGCATCGCCCGGGCCCTCGGGTTCCAGCCCGAACGCGGCCGCCAGGGCCCCCCAGAGGCTCCTCCACGCGAACACGTCCCCGTTGGTGCAGTTGAACGCCTGGCCCCTCGCGGCGCCCGCGGTGGCGGCCCACACCTGCTGCTCCGCCACCAGCTCCGCGTCGGAGGCGTCGCAGAAGTGCAGCCACGTGTACGCGCTGCCCGGGTACGCGAGGCGGGGGCGCCCCTCGTGCCGGCATATCGACGCGTAGGCGGCCAGCGTCAGGAGCACGTTGTAGAAGCTCCGGCTCGACGCGCCGAAGATCAGCGACGGCCTGTGCACCGTCCAGCTCAGCGCCAGCTGGCGCGAGTAGGCCGCCAGCTGGTCCTCCAGCGCGTAGTAGAACGTGGGGTACCCCTCCAGCCTCGGGGAGGACTCCCTGAACGGGACCTCCACCCCCCGCCCGGCCCGCTCCGGGTCGAGCACCAGCGCTCCCAAGTAGTAGTGCTTCGACCCGGTCTGGACCGCCACGTGCCGGAGCGACGAGGTCGACGCGCCGGTCAGCGCGTCGACCACGTTCGCCAGCATTGCGGTGTTGGCGGCGATGTTCTCCTCCTCGCTGCCGAGCACCGCCAGCGCGACCCAGAAGAGGTGGGTCACGCGCGGGGCCAGCGGGGAGAGGGCCCGGGCCGTGGACTCGCGGTCCAGGACGTCGAGCTGGATGAACCGGTCCAGGCCCGGGAGGGGGGTGCGCGGCTCCGGCGGGCGGCGGGCTAGGCCGTAGACGGCCCACGGCGCGCCGGACGCGTCCGGCTTCTTCAGAGCCTCCACGAGGCTCCGGCCGACCATGCCGGTGGCGCCGACGACCAGAGCTACTGATCCCCGCTCCATGTTTTTTTAATTAGCGGTAATGTAGTGAAACGGCCGGCTTCCTGTTGAATTTATACTAAGATGGGATGATATGTTCACCCCAGATTTAAATGTATGGACATGGGTTCTTAGAGCATTTCTAGATTATAGATTCGGAATTTATTTTGAAGAATAATAAAATTCAATTGGAGTTCGAGGAACTCATTAGTTTAAGGCTCAACTTAAGAGTCGCAATTTCTAGGTTCTAGATTTTATATTACGAGTGTAAGAATTTGAATTTGACTCAGTGCAAGAATCTTCTCATCACATGATGTCGATATCGAATTCATACATATATTAGTCAAGCGGGTGCTGCAAAAATAAAAAATGAGAGAGACATGTATATGTGGGATATATTTATCTATATTGAATTACGGGTACATCATTAATAAAATCGTTTCTTATTCAAACAAATATGATTCATACAGATCAGAGACGAAATAAAAATGATATGTCCAAAAAAGAAAAATTGAAGCATGTACTTTTTTGATATGTTAATATCACGAATTCGATAGATGGCTATAAGTAACATAGAAATTATACTTGGAAAGGGTGGACACTAGAGTGTCGCTCCCTTGAAAAACTCTTCAGTGGAACTTTAGTTTTAGCTAGTCGTGACCAAGAAACCACCGATTTTGCCTAATGGGCCTTATCAATTTGTCTGGTAAACTATTTTGCGCCTACATGGCTCGTGCAGTTTATAGTTTACATATTTCTTGAATGACAATTCTTTGTTGGTGGAGCAATTTAGCTGACTAATTTTGATTAATTCAGTAATCTTGAGCAATATGGATAACCTTGTTTACTGGATATTCAGTAGGCGCCTTGTGATTGTTAACCTTTTCAAGGTTATTTGAAAGGAAGAATCCCAACAAGTTTGATAACAAGTTACAGAACTCAAACAATCATTTTGCACAATTCTGAAGTAAGAAACATTTCATATAGAAACTTGTTATAATCGACTTACAGAATTAGCAAAAGATAACATATTATATAGGCCAATGAGTTTTGACTATACAACAAAGAGGTGTGGAGATATCTATACATGCCCAATTTTCATGACCTTGAAAATTGGTTCAAGATGTGTTTGTTGTCTGGAGAAACACTTAAAATTGTTCAATTCTGCCAGCAAACAGGCCAAGTGGTTAATTTATACAGGTTCAAGATTCCCTTGCCTAAAATATACGGGGAGGAACACGCAACCGTGTACTGCGTGACGAGTATTCATATGCAGCAAATACTTTTCTGCTGATATAGGGAGGATATTCTTGTTAGTATAATATCTATAATGTTAAAAGTTCCCTTTTTTTTTAATTGTGCTTGTTAATTTTCTGTGGAATCAATATATAGCACATCCTTAGGGGGTTCGTGGAAAGGAAAGTAAATGAAATTAATTCTTTGAAAGAAAAAAAAATTCTTTAGAAATTTACAATTCTAATCAATATTTTTTTTCAGTATTTGAAAAAATCAAGAAAACTGGGAGAAAAAGTGAATCCTTAGAGGAGGAAAATGAATCTTTGGGTTGGTGGGAGGAAGCACTTTTCTCCTATTTTCCCTCCTCCTGGAAATCAAATTCCTCTCCTCCTCATTTCCTTTATTATCCAAGAAAAATAATCACTTTCCTTTCTCAAGGTTACAATTCCGCAAACCAAATGTGACCTTAGAAAGGAACGTAGACTTCACTGGGGAATGAAGTTGGTGAGTAAACATCAGTTGTGATTCTAGTTTTGTTTATTAAGTCAAGTGTTGTGAAGCATTGCAAGTTGTTCAGGTTTGGGTATAAAAGTTATTAACCCCTAAAGGAACTTAGGCCTCGTTTGGTCCACGAAAGAGAAGCCAATTTTCTAATGGGGGATGGAAAACTAGGATTCCTATGAGATTTTGTTTTTTTACATGTTTGGTAAAACAGTGAAAACGTTTAAGAAAAGATCATTTGATTTTCCTTTCAATGTTTGATTGGTATATGAAAGAAAAGTGAAAATATATCAATGTTCCGTAATATTGGATGTCAACATAATTATAGTCAACACAATATGAAAAATTAATTCGTAAAATAGGCAATAACTCAAAGTTATTTTGTCGTAATTTTTGGTAATAAATGCTGAAAAAGGAGGAGAAAAAATGAATAAGATGAACCATTTTTTCTTCCTATTTTATCCATGTTAGGAAAATATTTTTTAAGTTTACATCTACCAAATAAAAAGAAAAGAAAAGAAAAAATTCTTGATTTCTTAAATCCGTGAAGCTTGTTAATCTGGGTGTCATTGCAGGTGGCAACAAAGTGGTAAAAGAATCAGATTAGCTGTATATTCTTTGTATATTTATGTATGAAAGCACATATAAATATCTTTATAATAACTCACCTAAGAATTGGTTTACAAAAGAATCAGATTATATATATATATATATATATATATATATATACGTACCTGGTATGTATTTTAACCTTTTTTAATAAACTTAGATAACTGACTTAGGAAGAACAAAAGTCAATTTTTGTAATTACTAAGTTGTCCTTATTAAAATTAATAAATCATTTTAATTAGTATACGTATGCAAGAGTATTTTTGGAAGAAAAATTTTACGATGAAGTCTAACTTTTGGCATTATATAGTAGAATAGATACATATACAAGAGTATTTTTGGAAGAAAAATTTTACGGTGAAGTCTAACTTTTGACATTATATAATAGAATAGATATGTAAGGATATTTTTGGAAGAAAAATTTTATGGTAAAACCTAACTTTTGGCATATTATATATATATATATATATATCTTATACAAAACACAAAGGTTTTTGAATCCTAGGGCTGACTGTGCCAAGATAAAGAGTGGTTGGGATTTAATCTTGGTGAATCAACGGTTGTGGGGTTTTATGGGGAAGAGCATTATTGGGAGTGGGGTTTTATGGGGAAGAGAATTATTGGGAGTGGGATTTTATGGGGAATCCAAAGATGGGAATTTAATATTTTGATGGTTGGGATTTAATATTTTGATGGGGGCCTCATAATGCTCGTGGATGAGCATTATTGAGAGTGGGGTTTTATGGGAAATCTAAAAAAAATTCACATCCAGCAGTGGTTGGAATTTAATATTTTGATGGGGGCCTCAAAATTATTATTGTTCGTTTAAAATTGGGGGTCCAAGATTTTGAGGAGGAATACCTTAAATGAACCATGCCCTATGGGCACGGATTATGACTAGTATATATATATATGGCTTAATTGCTACTTGATACCCTCAACTATTACCGTTTTTCAACTTGGTACCCTAAACTTTTTTTCGTAACAACTTGATACCCGGATATTATTTTGGACAAAAATGCCCCTATCCCTAACCCCCCTCCCCCCTGCTAGCTTCGCGCCCCCCTCTGCTTGCTCCGGCCGCAGCTCCCCCCCCCCACCCCCCCTGCTCGCTTCAGGCCACCCCCTCCCCCCCCCCCCTCTCGCTCTGGCCGTCCGCCCACTCCCGCCTCTCCCCTAGGGCTCGACAGCGGGAGAAGGGGGGGCTGGGAAGGGGGGTGCGATGCGGGAGGCGGGGCAGGGGTTGGCCGGAAGCGAGGAGGGGGGGGACGGTTGGCCGAAAGCGAGGAGGGGGGGGGTCCGGCCGGAGCTAGCAGGGGAGGGGGGGGGGGGGGGGGGGGGGGGGCTGGAGTGGGGGAGGGGGTGGAGGGAGGGAAGGGATAAGGACATTTTGGGGTTTTTTAAAATGTTAGGTATTAAGTTGAAAAAAAAAAAATAGTTGAGGTATCAATCTGTTACGAAAAAAAGTTTAGGGTATCAACTTGAAAAAGTGTGATAGTTGAGGGTAGCAATTAGCAATTAAATTAAGCCTATATATATATATATTCTGGGTATGCTTGGGTTTCTACAAGCAGCAGCAGAAGCATTTTATGTGGTCAGTCAAGTTAGAGGTTTGTTGAAGGAACACCATTTCCCATAGCCCAATTTCCAATGGCAGTTTTTAGGAGGCAAGATTGAGTTTCCCCAGATGTATGCCGGCCACACGATTATATAGCCAGGAATAGATGGGAGGAATAGCAGCCAGAAAACTTGGAGAATACTGTGCAACACTTTGACAAAAAAACTAAGATGATAGTCAACCATCTTTTAACTTGGGATATTGGATTATAACCATGCAAGTCAACATCCTCAACTTAGGATATCTTCAATTATAACATGGATGAAGTGATCGTTAGAATTTGACTCATATTTATTAATCCTAATGGTGATAGAATTGGAGCAAAATCTTAGTCATAGTTAGTCAATAAGTTTCTTATGTCATATGTATACATAGAATTGAATTTCGCAAAATCTTAGTCATAGTTAGTCAATGAGTTTCTTATGTCATATGTATACATAGAATTGAATTTCTATGTATGGTATATAGAGGCCTAAGGTTCCTTGTGTAATAGATCGCTATGCTTACAAAAAGTGTTGGACAGCCACCAATAGGTTGAGAGAAGAAAAAGAAGAAATACGGAGAGAGAAGAAAGAGAAGAAATGCGGAGGTTAGAAGAAAAAAAAAAGAAAGAAATTGGGTTTCTCAGATCTTATTGGATATAATTTCTTGTGAATTGTTTGGTTCTCTTTGTATGGTACTGGGGGTTACGAAGTTGTAGCAATCTTGTAAAGCTTTATAATCTTATTTAGTAGTAATCTCGCTCTCTCGGTAGTTTTTTTTTATCACTTAGAGTTTTCCACTAAACTTAATTTTTGTGTGTTTTTGCCTTGACCATTCTGATCTTTATTTTTTCTGCATAAGTCGACCACCGTGTTTGTCTATTTCGCCCTTGTATCTCCGTTTCGACTCATCACGGACTTCTATGATCATCGGATGACGTCCATCGCACTTCGTAGTTGAACACGAGCCATATACAACAAGTTGAACTATGTATATACCTGCCTGAAATATCATCCCCAGACTATTACAGAACTATCTGCAAACCCTCTAGTTGGAACCTGGATGACTATGACACAAAAGGCCTGGACTCCTAGAAGCCCTCCTCTCCTACAGAACATTAACACTACTGAAGTAGCTCTCTTTTCCTTCTTTGGCATCTAACTCCATACAAGATTAATTCATTCATACAGAAATTCAGCTGCAGATGTAACCTGTATGACTGCATTGCAGTCCTTTTAGTAACCAATCAAACATATGTATGTTAAGTTGAAGACTCCTCGACAAGACTTCTTTTTTTTTTCGCATGTCGCAGCTCATCTCAGGCTCTGAAGAAAAGAGTATTAACTCTTGACATGGCGCCCAATTGAGATGACTAAATCGAAAAGGATAGCATTGCCTGTCCAAAAAGTACATCAGATGTCAAAACACAAAACAAAAATTACAATTGATAGTTAAATATAGATGTTTGGATGTGCACTGCTGCGCGCAGAGAAAGAGTGAACCCGTTTTCTTTTCACTACTTTTCAACAGAATAAACGCCTGAGTTGAACAGTAAGAATATGAGTCCATTTTTGTTCATCCATCAAAACTAAGGTCTTTGTTCACTCTCCAATAAAAAATTGGCACGTGTCAAATTCTTTAGTCAAGATCACTTTGAATGTTTACAAAATCACTTCCAAAGTAGTTTATGTTGAATGAATTTGACTCATAAGAATATTATAAATTGGATTTTTTTTCCTCCAGTTTTTTCTCTTACGATTACCTCCATTAATGAGGGAATACAATCATGTACTTTACGAGGTCACGCTGACTCCATTGGTTCATCCTCAAACAAGGGAATGGATATTTTTTTTTTTTTCTTCTAAATTTCCTTGAGGCGAGAAACAAACCTCAATGTTTTTTTTTCCCAGATGGTATAAAACAATATACTTTTTTTTTACCCTACCTCTAATAGTTAAAATTCAAAACATATGGAAAAACGCGTATTTGACAAAAAGTCAGGTATGGAAGCCGGTGGAAAGGCATTTCTATTGCTTGACTATTTCTGTGACGAAAACATATTACTGTTGCATAGAAGATAATAGTCACTCAATCACATATACTTACTTAGAAAAAGCTTTATGAAAAAGTAATGTTCTGCATTATGTTTTTGCGGGGTATATGTTAACCTATAATATTTGCTTACTAGATGGTTCCAACTGTTTTCCCTGTTCATCTATGTTTGAAATTTGGCCACTAAGCCTTCTTTTTAATTATAATCATCCTTTCAAAGGCAAGCAGGGATAGAACCAGGGGGGACATGAGGGTGGATGCCCCCACCAAAATTAAACTAATAACTTCCTCTCTATTCTATAGTTAAAAGGAATTCTCGGCAATGATTCAATGTAGCTCCCCCTGAAAAGAAAGGGTTCATTTATCATTCCAAAATGTCTTTTGTAATTATCACCTCAAAGCAACTTCCTAGTACATTGACCTGTATCGATATTATTTACTTCAATATAGTAATCATGATTGTCTTATAACTGCCAAATTCTTATCTTATGTAAGTGACTGAAAATCCTTAATCCTATTAAGGACAAGAACAAGTAACTGTTGATCAAACTAGTGCTTGGCTTGATCTTTTTAGTACACAGAAAAAGTCCACGAGTTCAACAACAAAAGACATCAAGCAATACTTCAACATGTATCTTATTTTTATTTCCTACATCATTTTTTATCTATATTAAGATTTTCTGCCCCCTCACACCAAATATCTAGTTCTGGACCCGTCGCCAGTGACAAGTTACAGTTAAAATTATATATATGTATATAATTGTTGTGGGATTTTCCATCGAGCATCATTTAAATACAGTTTGAGCTAGCCTAAGTTCATTGCTCAGATATTTTCGTAATACTATATGGATATACATAGCTACCTCAGGTCCCAAACCTTACACACGATACTTCAAATTATATAACCATCCTGAAATCCCTCCATGAAAGCTTAGCAACATTAATGTTTTGTATGCATATATATTATTAAACATTCTAAGAAATAAGAACTGATGAATGGCAGAACACCTAAAATTAGCTCCATATATCAGGAGACAACTATTTCCTTTTCACCTAATATAACATCCTAGCAAACAAAGTAAACATGCAGGATATATCAGGTGAATGAAACATACCTCGGTAAGAGAATCAAATATGGACACATCATGCGGAGAATGCTTATGAGATAATAAGTTCCTTATATGTGATTGTACTGTGCCAAGCTGCTCATGTACCTCCCGTAGTAATTTCAACTCCGTTTTGCCCTTTTTCATGTCTTCTTGCTTCATAACATATATATCGGCCTCAACTTGTTGTATCCTATGCTTTAACAGCTGGATATCGGTTTCAAGTGGAGTAGCTAAAGTCGTAGGTTCCCCAAGATTTGATTCATAATTTGATCGATATGGCGTCAGCTCTTGGTAGCTTTGAGGATCAATTGTGACGCTCTTGTGTGATTCTTTATTTATTGAAAGACATTTTGAGCCAGCTATATGTTTGAAGCTTTGAGTTTGTCGCACCTTGTTAACACTTCCGTCTACTTCTTGAACTTGTTCCGAGTCAGAATTGCATTCTTTCATCACAGCTTCTCTGGAAAATTGTTGCTTCTGCTTTTCCTCAAAATGGTTTTCATAGACACCAACTTCCCTCCGGATTGATTGTAGGGAAGGAATTAAAGAACCATCTCCACTAAAAAATTCCATCTCGTAAAGCAACTTGTTCAATTGAATGGAAGGCATAGAGATGTGTCTTCTAACATTACCACGATAGCTTGTCCTCCCTAGTGAAGTACTTCTTTCAAAGAATATTCGATTGCCAAGTATTGCTATGTTGTTAAGATCAGTGTCACCGACACCAATGCTTAACAATTTTTGTGTGTAAGCCTCCACTTGATACTTCAGGGACGAATTCTCAAATTCTTTTTGAAACAAGACTTGTTCAAGCATCGCAAGAGACTCTTCAGCATGTTGCATCTTTGCCTCCGCCATTTTTCTGTATTGGCAATGTTCCATCTTTTCTTCAGCCTTTTCTTTCTGAAGACGTAAGATCATGGATAGAGCTTCATCTGCTCCAGAAGCTGAAGCTTCTCTTTCTTCTTCTAGCTCAGCGTAAAGCCTTTTAATAACAAGAAATTGAATGCATAGGGCTATTTTTAAAGCAGTGATCTCGTCTTCAGCCATGGTTGATCAATAACCACCTAGAAAAGAAAAGAAAAAAAATCAAACTCTTCATATGACTACTGCGAGTTGAAGTTAACAATGCCAATAGGAGCTACCATTGTATTTCACAATGACAGGTTAAAAATCTAAAGTAAATAGCAAGGGAAAATCAATGTTGATACGATGATTCATCTGAAGAAATATGAACCTACACAATGCTAAGTCAAATGCTTCTGAATGCTATGAGACTCTTGCTAATATAAGGTATAGGGAGACTCGAGATTCATGCATACTGAAGCCGACTCTACCAAGAGGTTATTTTGGTGTTCCGGAACTCAATAAATAAGGTTCTTGTCCTTCATAGTTCATAATTTTTGTACATAAATTACACTCTTAAGATCTTATGTATTTTGTGTTCCCAGATATGTCAGAGCACCAAACAATGATGGAAAAGGTTGATGCTTAAGGGCCTCTCCGAGTTGAAGATTCAAGGAGACAGTATCTTATAATGATCAACGCAATGGTTAGTGCAAACAGCTTATAACGATCAGGAAGTCTTGATACAAGAGAAACTGGGGGAGCAGAAGAAAAGTGAGGGCAACAAACGTGAGGAAGCAGACCCAATTGTCCAAAATCTCCATGAAAGATTAATGTGTGTCATTAGATATGGGAAGAATATTGCACGAGTCGGAAGAAGACATTGACGGAGAACCAACTATACAACTCTTGAGACCAACAAAGTCGAAGAAAGCCAAATATGAAGTATGAATGATACTCGCTGAAGTCAGAGAAGGTAAATAAACTAAATACAAAGATTAATGAAAGCAATCTATATAAAATTTCCTTGGAATTGAGAGAAAATTCCTTAGTGCTTTATCTTGGTTGTGTGATCATGTATCGGCCGATACCGATGCGATTGATACCGATACGGTTTGGCATGTCCCGATTCGATACCGACCGCTATTGACTTAACCAACTTTCATATCAATTCGGCAAAGAAAATTGAATGGAAAAAAATGATCATCAAGGGTGTAAGAGCATAGTAAAGTTATAAAAGCATGTAGGAAAAGAAAACTTATTTATCGCAAGTAAACCAATAAACAATGGTGACTATTATTTCATTCAATTTCAAAACTAATAAGAAATAAGATAGAAATTACTTCAAATTATGCCTAAAAGTATAAAAAAAAAAATTATAATTTGTTAGTAATCTATTAATGATTATCCGATACCAAAAAAATCCGATACTCCCATCCGAAACCGTGGAGCGGTGATACTTATATGAAGGGTCCGATACCGATTCTGATAGTGTGATCCTTGGAAACTTGGCATTATGTGAGAAAGCGCTTTAGTCCCTTGGCTGATGTCTTCAGTCATAGCTATAGGGGAAGGGTATAATAGGATGAACTAACAACAATAATATGTGTCCGAGCTCTCTAGCCTAGTCGTATTAGAGCGGACATCCGGAGGGGCCGGCAAGGTTCGAGCCCCCCAATTGTGTGTGTGTGTGTGATATTTCAAAAAAAAAAAAAAAACAACAATAATACGTATTTGCTAAGTAAGTTGTCGTCTATGAATTGTGAGCAATAGACATGTGAGGTTACACAGATGTTCTTGTCCGAAGTAATTTATGTTTTTTGTCCCTCAAGAAGTAGAGAAAGTTCATTTTTTTCCTATCCATTATCTTCCAATTCCTTCTACTCCACATATTAAGCCCATAAGAAATACAAGCAGACATGCGCTTTTTTTCCTTCGAAATATTGCAATTTCCATCAATTTACATATCCGGTGTTTGGAAAGGTCAGGAAAATTGAATCAGTGGGGTGGAAAAGTGAATCCTTGGGTTGGGTGGGAGAACTATTTTTTTTCTCATTTTCCTTTACTGCTCTTTCCATTTTGGCATCCAAACACAGGAAATGAACGACTTTTCTTTCCCGAGGCTCTGATTCTGCGAACCAAACGTGTCCTTGGGTGAAGTTCTGGCCAAGGTTAAGAAACTTGGTTTCGGTATCGATTTCAGACCGTTCCTGCGAGTACCGATTTTTTTTTACAGTTTCAATGGTTTCGAGATGTCGGCTTAGGTAATTTCGGCATTTTTAATCCTCCAATTCCGATCCGAAACACAGACAAAACCTATCACTTTCATCCAATACTTCAAACCATTGTTTCTGGCTGTGATCTCAGTCTTTATCAAGATGCAGACAATATATGGACAGTATAGGGAATTCTATAGATTACTTACCATTGTCAACACAAAATTATAAGAACCCATCAAAACGCACTGATATAAAAATTTACTTTGAAATATCCCAAATGAATTTGCTATACACAAAACATTAATGAGCAAATAACTGCATCAGAATACAGATCAAAATGAGACAACAAGAAGAATAAAGGGGAAAAAAAAAAGAATTTCACCTTGAAAATTGATCGAGACCCAGGAATTCCAATGCCAACTGCTCCACGAACTGCAACAAAGATTAAATCTTTAAGGCAGAGAAAGAATAATTTTGACAACAGGAAAGCTTTTCATTACGATGAAGTGATGATTGTCCATCTCTTAAAAGCTTCTCGTCTGCTTTTAAAAAAAAAACATTTTTCACACACACGAAAAATACACATACCAACAATTCTAATGCCGACTACTCCACGAATCTGCAACAAAGATCAAATCTTTAAGTTAGAAAAGGAATAAAAATGGGATTTTGACAATGGGAAAGCTTTGATTCCAAGGAATGATGAATTGCCCACTTCCTATAAACTTCACATTTGCTTAAAAACACAAGGTTTAATGATAAATAACGCATACCAAAGGTTGCCTCTCCTTCTTCTTCTTCTTCTTCTTCTTCTTCTTCTTTTGCTGACAGCAAGTGATAATGGTGTTGTGATAATGGTGTTGAGAGAATCCGCTACATAATGATAACCGCGTGAAGGAGCATTCCCTCTTCTTCTTCTTCCTCCCCCTCCAAATATACACTACCTTTATAAGGTGTTTTGCTAATATGTCCCCACAAGTTTATTTATATTGAAGGACTAATATACTTTTAACAATTTGTTGCCTCTTTTTTCTCTTAAATTATTAGTGGCAATATATAAAACTTAATTTTGAGAAGTTTAGTTTATTCTTTGAATGCAATTCGTTTGACCTAAAATTACTTTAAAAAATAATATACTTTTAACTTTCTTTTGAAGGACTAATATACTTTTTAACTTTGCAATTATTTCCTTTAAATTATTGGTGAAAATACATATATAAAACTTAAGTTTGAGAAGTTTTGTATAAATTAAAATGCAATTTATAAATTGTCTTGATGTAATATTACTAAAAAATTATTTGAATGGTATAAAAGTTGGAATAACCAAGTTATAATTTTGGCGTATATTTCTAGTCAAACTGACTATGATTACTTGCCTTTAGTACGTGGTAATAGTGTGTTGAATTTAGGATTCCCTTAATCATCTTTTACATGTTTGGCGTGCAATAATGATGTTTAGGAATACAATATTCCCATGAGAATTCAAGTGCTTTGTATACTCATTTTTAGAAAGGAAAATTCCTGGGGTGGGTGGGTGGGTTTGTGTGTGTGTGTGTGAACCGCAACCGAAATTCCGTACTACCACATGTCACCCTCCTATTGGCTGAAAAATAGGCTCCAAAAAATCGAGTCCCTCCTACCATCTTCGGTAACCTAACTTCGATCAATGGGGGACCGACACGTGGTATCGGTTCGGTCGGTCCCCACGCGGTCTGTGTAGAAGCATTCTTTTAGAAATGCTGACTATGTCACTATTAAAAAATATTATTTGTTGGTGACAAGTGTTTATCTTAACAATATACTAACTTTGATTTCTTTCATAAAAAAATAATAATAATCATACAATAATTATATAGATGTTAAAAGCTATAAGGTGGTCAAATATTAAAATAAACAAGTATAATTTATACCACAATGACGTGAGAATTATACTTTGCCATATTTTTAACAGAAGCTTTTATATGGAAATTTTTTTTTAGAGAAATGGGGGCATAAAAAAGTTCCATGAATTACATCCCATGAAATATTCCGGCATACAGTTTGATGAAATTTTTGCCTTATATATCTTTTTCTCAAAAAAATTAAGAGAGATTTTAACAAATGCCCCAATTCCAAATGATGAAACTAACATATGTCCCCATTATTTTTTTTAATTACCAAATACCACCACCCTCGTGTAAAACAACAAAAAAATTTCAAAAAAAGTGGGGGTATATCTTACATATTTTACTCTTCCGTACCAAAAATGGAGATATTTGGTAGTTAAAAAAAATAGTAGAGGTTTATACTAGTATCAACATTTAGAATGAGGGCATATGCTAAAATATCCGGAAAATTAATGATCATTGTGGTGTAATAGTAACGTGTTTGACTCCAATTTAGAAAGTTGCGTGTTTGATTCACTTCGGTTTCAAATTTTAATTTTGTATTTTTGTATTTTTTATTTATTTTTGTGACAAAATTGAAAATAAAAATAAAATTGTCCATTTAACTTGTTTTGTAATTATTGAATTTGAATGTTGAGGAAAAGTAAAAAAAATACTGGTATTTTGTAACTCAACGATATTGTTATGGGCAAAATTTACATAAAATAGTACGTGATAACAAATATATTTATCATTAGAGTTAATTGTCTAAATGGTGCCTGAGGAATGTCATGGTCGTCATTTTGGTAATCGAACTTTTTTTGGTTAATTTGGTACCTAAGTTTTATATTTTGGTTTAAAGAGTGCCTAAACTAAGTTTCGTTGGTATTTTGGATGAAAACCGTTAAAAATTAACATATGATGGTCACGTGTCTTATTTTTAAGATTATTTTTTTTCATGACCAGTCGATACGTCGACTATAATTGATTATAGAGCCGTCATTTTGTACTCTACAAAAGCTATTTGTTTATGTAGAATTTCTTCAAACACCACCAATATTCTTAGTCGAAAAACAAAAACATGACAAAATAACTATGAAAAATAAGACACGTGACTATTACATGTCCATTTTTATCGATTTCCATCCAAAAATATCAACGGGATCTAGCGCACGCACTCTTTAAATCAAAATGCAAAGGTTATATATCAAATTAACCAAAAGAAAAGTTAGATTAGCAAAACGGCAACTATTACATTCTTCCGGCACTATTTGGCTAATTAACTCTTATCATTACTGGACACATCTTATATTATTAGACCCAGAATTTATGCCTACTTTCTTTGTATCGGCAACTATTTTGTGCTGTCATTTATGTCTACTTTCTTTTGTATCGGCAAATTATTTTGTTATTGGCATGTGAGATGCGTTATTCCAGCTTGTTAACCGTTCTCTGATGTATAAACTGACTTGTCGCCCCATTAGTAGGGATGAGTATTCGGTTAATTCGGTTTAAACCGAACCGAATAACCAAAAATCAAATTGAACCGAAAACCGAATAAGCAAAATCAAAACCGAACCAAATTAAATCGGTTCGATTTTATTCGATTTTTTGGTTTATTTACAATAGGGTGTCCACTTCTTAATAGTGCTTGGAGGCATGTCTCCAAGGGGGCTCGAACCCGTGCCACTACGCCGGGGTGCTCCACCGTTCCCAAACCGAATTCGAATAAAAAATTTTAGTATTTTCAAAATCGAAACCAAACCGAATCTCTTATTCGGTTCGGTTCAATTTTCGGTCCAAAATTAAATAATGCCCACCCCTACCCAATGGGTGGAGGTTCACAGCAACTCAAACCAACAAGAGCAACTGGAAACTAAAATGAGCAACTAGTCTACCGCGAGAACCATCTCATCATCACTGCAACTTAGAAGCCAATTTGAGGCTGGCCACCAACCTAGATAAGGTCGACAGAAACCCAACCTCTCCAAAAGTCAGCACACAGCAATGATTACAGAAAGAATAGCAAAAAAAAAAAATCCTTGCAACTATCACACAATTTGATATCAAGTGTTGAGAATCAATAAGGGACTTTTAGTCCCACATCGAAATATGTTATATGTAGAGGAACTAGACTCCCTATAAGTAGTGAAGTAGTCCATCAATAAAATCATCCAATCATTATTTTCTACATGGTATCAGAGCCATAACTCTCTCTCTCTCTCTCTCCACAAAAAAAAAAAAAAAAAAAAAATTTAGCCGACCCCCCACCCTCCCGGAGCAGCAGACGCCCCCCCCCCCCCCCCCCGACCCCCCCCCCCCCCCGACCAGCACCCTTCCCCCCTCCCGCCCCTCTCCAGCACCTTCCCCCCCCTCTTGCACCCTCCCGCCCCCCCTCCTCCCTCTCCCTCTCCTAATGGAAACCCTAGCCCTAGCAGCCCCATCCAAACCCTAACCCTAACCATAGCCGTCTTTATACCCAAAAAAAAAAAAAACGGCGTATTTCGAAGACAGTCGAGATGTCAAATACTTTATTTGCACCGACTTCCTAGATTGCGCCGTTTGGAACTAACAAATGTTTATTTTGTTATTCCTCCTTCACATCAGGATCTATACAGAGACTGATCATGTCTTCTCTGGTGTCCTGACGTGTTCACTTTACATGCGCGCGCCAGTGCTGGCCAAGTTAGTAGCGCGTTCGTAAAGTCTCTGTCGTCGAAGAAGACGACGTAGCCGACGAAGACGGAGAAGACGACGACGTTGGGGAAGTTGCCGACTCCGACGTCGAAGAAGCCGAAGAAGACGACGAATAGGGTTCACAGTTGAAGAAGGCATGGATTCGATCAGTGGCAAACTGACGGCCGAATAGATGAAGGCCTTGGTTGATATATTATCAAAGAGATTAACCGAGGCAACCCCACGTGCGATCCATACTGATGTGGATCCGTCACCTTACAAAATGAGGAAATTGGAGAAGCTGGAGACGAAGTTGGAAGGAACGTCCAACTACTTGAAGTGGTCGCGGCAGGCGATGCGGATGCTGAAGGGACGTGGCTTGGTTGGCTATATCACTGGTCAAGCCAAGGCACCAGCCGATCACCCCGCAATGGAGTTTGCTGTTTGGGAGATTGTCAACAACGTAGTGGCTGGGTGGTTGACTGCCTCATTAACCGACCAGGTGTCGGGCAATGTCGAGGCAATGGAGGCTGCTGCTGATATATGGCGGACTCTAAAAGATATGTACTCCGGCTCCGGCAACCTTATGCGAGTCTTTCAACTACAAGATGAACTCGATAGGGTGGCCCAAGACGAACGTACCATCTCTGAGTACGCAGCCCTGTTGAAGAAGTACTGGTCTGATCTAGATCATTATGATCCTCTTGGGATGGAAGATGCACAAGTCGAACCGGCATTCGCGAAGTACTTTCAGACGTTCCTGGCTTATATTTCGCAGCAGCGTATGATGAAATTCCTGAAGGGACTACACCCTGTATTTGAGCAGAAACGGAATATCCTCCTATCCCAATCCACGCTTCCGACCTTGGAAGAAGCTATAGCCGTCATGACACAGGAAGAAGCTCGACTGAAGTTGATGTCCAACAAGGGATCCTACCAGGGGGAGCGAGCCGAGGTTGAAAAGTCTGCCCTTGCTGCCTTCAATCAACCTCCATCTGTTGGTGGTGTTTGCCACAATTGTGGTGACTCCGGACATTACATCCGATTTTGTCCCAAACCCTTGCGAAATCAGTCTACTGATCGAGGACGGGGTCGTGGCGGCCGACGGGGTAATAGAGGAGGATATGCTGATAGACGGGGAGGACACAAAGCGAATCTGGTGGAGGAAGGGGGAAAGAATCTACTGGCTGAAATAACCCCGCTTGAGAGGGAGTTCCTTGAGAAGTTGCGAGGCACAAAGCTGGTTTCGGCGACAGTCCTGGGGCGTCTTCGACCTCGGGAGATCACATCACTTACTTTGCCCAAACCGGCACCGGTGATTCTGCACGTGCTCTTGCATCTGTCCATCAGCCAGGATGGATAATGGACTCTGGGGCATCTCGCCATGTCACGGGATCCCGTGGTGCGTTTCAAGACTATACTCAGCTACCATTGTCGGAGAGTATTCGGACCGCTGATGGTACATCCAGACCTGTAGTGGGTACAGGCACTGTCGCATGCACCCCTTCCATCACTCTAACCAATGTCTTACATGCTCCATCTTTTTCTGTCAATCTTTTATCCATTAGTGTCATTATACTTGATCTTAACTGTACTGTTTCCTTTGACATTCTTAAGGTGACTTTTCAGGAGAAGGGGACAGGACGACGACTTGGGACTGGCACATGGCATAAGGGGCTGTGGTATTTAGACAGGACTGGACTGGACAACGCATTGGCATCCTTGGTAGCAGACGCACCACCAGAAGCTTCCTGTCGCAGTGTTGAAGCCGACTTGCTACTCCACCACCAGCGTGTCGGTCATTCCTCTTTTCAAGTTATTAGTCGAATGTATCCGTCCTTATATCAAAGGGCTGATAAAGAGAAGTTATTTTGTGATGCTTGTGAGTTGGGAAAACATACCAGAAGCTCGTATGTAAGCTCGGGGAATAGGAGTTCAGCTGCTTTTGACATGATACATTCGGACGTATGGGGCCCTTGTCCTACAACCGGAATTAACGATTTTCGATGGTTCGTCACCTTCATTGACTGTTATACCCGCGTGACATGGGTCTACCTTATGAAGAATAAAAGTGACGTCCTTGAGGCTTTTCGGGACTTTCATCGCCGGGTGGAAACACAATATGGCGCTAAAATTAAGTATTTTCGGTCTGACAATGGGACGGAGTATACTAATAAGCAGGTTGCTGAGTATTTTTCCACCCATAGAATACTACATCAAACTTCATGTGCTTATACTCCGGCACAAAATGGTGTGGCTGAACGAAAGAACAGACACCTGCTGAAAGTCGCACGGACGATGATGCTGGCTATGAATGTTCCGAAGCACTTATGGGGGCAGGCTATTTTGACGGCCTCGTATCTCATCAACAGAATGCCGTCTCAAGTATTGGACTGGAAGACACCATTGGAGATGCTTACTGGGGCAACTACATACACTGTTCTACCAAAAGTTTTTGGATGTGTGTGCTTTGTCCAAGATAATAGGCCTGGCGTTGGCAAACTGGATCCTAGAGCAGTTAAATGTGTCTTTGTCGGTTACACGACGACTCAGAAGGGATATACCTGTTGGAGTCCAGTCAAGCGGAAGATGTTTGT
Organism: Iris pallida; assembly: GCA_029216955.1. Taxonomy (NCBI): domain Eukaryota; kingdom Viridiplantae; phylum Streptophyta; class Magnoliopsida; order Asparagales; family Iridaceae; genus Iris; species Iris pallida. The sequence continues at coordinate 20,217,484 of JANAVB010018993.1, read as the reverse complement.
CAGCATGGACGTTACATTCAGAGAACTCGAACCATACTATGGTTCGGATGAAGGTTCAGCATTTGGTGACACATCTAACACAGGTGGTGTTCGATGTGAGGAAGAGATAATAAGCCCAAATGTGGTCGTCGGATCGGTTCCGTGTCCGGTTGTAGAAAACTGGACGAAAGGGGGAGAGCACAGTGACTCAGATACAGATGAAGAAGAAGAAGATACATATGTTACGCAGGGGGAGCAACAGCCAAGGGAAAAGGAGCTCCAAGTCTACAGAAGGAGACAACAGAAGTCCAGTACTGTGCCTATGCCGTGCCCTGTGCCTACTGTACCAAGTCCCTCGTCTACTCCTGCTCCAACTCCTGAAGATGTTGCCCCCGCACTGAATCACTCGGATTCTGATGCGGATCTCTCCGACTCGGATGGTATGATCTCTCCACCACCTATTGCTCCCTTAAGGAGATCTTCTCGCATCAATGCGGGTAAGGCTCCTGCTCGTTTTGATGATTACGAACATGACATTGCCAACTTCTTGTCTTATTCTAACATTTCTTCGAATTATCGAGCCTTCATTGCATCGTTAGACTCTACTTCGTTGCCCAAGTGTTGGCAGGAAGCAAAGAAAGATCCAAGGTGGAAAGCTGCAATGATGGAAGAACTTGGGGCACTGGAGAAAAATAAGACATGGGAGCTGGTTCCATTACCCAAAAGGAAAAAAGCTGTGGGATGCAAATGGGTGTACACAGTGAAAGAGACGCCAGAAGGAAAGGTCGAGCGATACAAGGCGAGGTTGGTTGCAAAAGGATTCACACAGTCATATGGCATAGACTATGATGAGACGTTTGCCCCAGTAGCAAAATTGAGCACCGTGAGAACTCTGGTCTCCATTGCAGCGAACTATGGGTGAAAGCTGTACCAGCTGGATGTGAAGAATGCCTTTCTTCATGGGGACCTGCAAGAAGAAGTATACATGGAGCTCCCGCCAGGATGCTACGCAACGGAATCAAATGGAGGGACGTCGCAAGGAAAGGTGTGTAAACTGAAGAAGTCGCTAACGGGCTCAAGCAATCTCCTCGAGCCTGGTTTGACAGATTCAGAAAGGCTGTTACAGGCATGGGATACCGTCAAACAAATACAGATCATACGGTCTTCCTCCAGCATGCAAGAGGCCACATCACTATACTTGTTGTATATGTGGATGATATAGTGATCACAGGTGATGATGAAGTCGAGATCACTAAGCAGAAGTCAAAACTCGCGAAGGAGTTTGAGGTGAAGGATTTAGGAGCGATGAGGTACTTTCTAGGTATCGAGGTGTGTGAAGGCGAACAAGGAATTGTTCTCTCACAGAGAAAATACGCACTAGATCTGCTGAAGGAGACAGGGATGCTGGGATGCAAAGCAGCAGTCACTCCAATTGACCAGAAGTGCAAGTTGGGAGCAGAAGCAGGAGAGCCAGTTGATCGTGAAAGATATCAACGACTTGTAGGAAGATTGATTTATTTGGGGCACACTCGCCCTGATATCTCATTTGCGGTGTGTCACTCCCCGATCCTGGAATACGTATTTTAATACGTAAACCGGTAAATTGTATTTTCCTTGTATTTTTACTATATTTATTGTGCTGTATTTCTTCATGCATTTTCCAAAAATATTCGACAAAATATTATTTCATAATTTATTTTCTGCATTTGGGCCTACAGTTTTGGCTCATTTGGGTAACCTATTCTTGGTTCACCTTGGTTCATCATGAACCCATGGGTTCAAGATTCTATATAATAACTCAACTCATTCTCTCTCCTCTCATTTATTTTCTCTCATTTACTTTCCTCCACCAACCAAGGCAAGTACCAACTTGCTCAAGAGATGGATCCATAAATGTTGTTGATGTTTTCTTACAAAATTATTTGTCAAAATATGTTCTTCTCCTTATTCTATACCAGTTTAGAACTTGAAGTTTTCCATTTTGAAGCTTTAATCTTTGTAGATCTAGGTTTTAACCATTTTCGGATTTTCTTGGTTTTGATCTAGCAAACTTCATTATTTTCAAGTTTTGATGGTTCCATGTTGTAGAGAATTTTGTTCTACCCCATTTTGACCTAAGGAAGTTCCGATTTGGACTCCGGATGAAGGTTTTGTGTAGTTTGGAAGCCATGGTTGCTTGGCTCCTCTTCTCGGACAAGTGGAGAAGAAGAGCAGTACTTGACCGCATGAATCTTCATGCGACAAGTCTCTGGCCACATGGCCTTTCCAGCCGCATGAGACTCGTTCGAGCTCAGCCGCATGGAAAGTCCTTCCTAGCCGCATAAGACTTGCTTGAGTACTTGACCGCATGAATCTTCATGCGGCAAGTAATTGAGCCGCATAGCATTGTTCAGACTGAGCCGCATGAGCCCATGTTATCTTGAGTCGCATGGACTTCATGCGGCTAGCCTTCGAGCCGCATGAGTTCTTTCGCACCCAGCCGCATATGCGCTACTGTTTTGGGCCGCATAAGGCCCATCCATCATCCAGCCGCATATATACCGCCCATGCTCAGCCGCATAGGACTTCATCTGATCGCAGCCGCATACGCTGACACCCCTTCGTCCGCATGAACCCGCCTTTCCAGCCGCATGCGCCTTGGGGCTCCCTGAGCCGCATGAGCGTGTAGTCCCAGCCGCATGAACCAGTATTGACCCGGCCGCATGGACTCACTCCCCCTGAGCCGCATGGACTTTTGTGCCCTATATTGTTACCTTATTATTATTATTATATATATATATATATTATATGCCCAATTTATATCCTTACGCCTTTTGTCCCGAGCATGATATGAGCACTAATGTGCCCCGGAGAACAAAGTGTTCCTACCTAATACATGTACCTGAATGTTCCAGTTCTTGTTCATGCTCGACAAATGACTCGTAACTCCACGTGGCATATTTGCAATGATGCATTACACTAAGGAGGGTAGAACATGTTGACATGCTGATTGACATGGATCCTCTTTGGGGTGCTCGTACTAAAGTACGACTTTAGGAGGATAATCATGCAGGCCACAACATGAAAGTCCAAGATTTCACCTAGGGTTAAATTAGGCAACTAAACATACTAGATGCATGGGGAGGGCAAGAATCCCGAGATCGTGTTACACCAGCCGCCTTGAGATACTGTCTTGACGCGCCGGCTGGTCTCCACGGATACTGTGTCATCTGCAACGAGTGGATGACTGTATCCGATTAATTCCTGCTATATATTATATGTTTTAGCAAGGTGGCCTTGCGAGGGACCTGTGCTCAATCATACCTGTCTACGCGAACCCCTGGGTTGGCTAGCCTTGCTGGAAAGATACGATCTGAGGATTTTCTACATAACATGATGCGAGGATAACCTCGTCCCACTAGAAACTCGTAGACTTGATTGGCCGTGAAAATGACTTGCTTGTATCCTATTACCTTCCGTGAATAACTGAGGGAAGCGGACTATCATGGTACGTGATCCAACCCATGTTCTTGTTTGATTGTTGGGTTGGTTATCGTACTATGATAGGCTGTGGACCGAAGTTATGAACGGAAGACTTATTCTGAGTATAGAGTGCTACTTCTGTGAATGACTGAGGAACATGATCTATCATGGTACATGATCCAACCCATGTTCTTGTTTGATTGTTGGGTTGGTTATTGTGCTGCGATAGGCTATCGACCGAAGTCACGATCAGGAGATTTTATTGTTTATGCCTTTTAACTTATGTGAAAGCTATAGAGTACGACACGTCCCGACTCCATGCGGCACCTTTTGTCCTTGTTTGGTTGTAAGGGTGCCATATGGGTTCGAGGATGTTGCGCTACCCTTTAATAGTAGCATAAGTATTACTCTTATCAATCATTCTATTTAACTAGGTTTTTAATCTTAACTCTTGTGCCCCTTTGGCGGTACTTGCTATTCGGGGATGACCCCGCTGGTTTTGTTTAGCCAGATCCCGTAGCAGAGCCTGAGGACACGATCTTCCTCCCTGACCTCCATGGTGCATACTAGGAGCATGGCAGTTCAGGGACTCGAGTGAGTTTCTTCTCCACCACTCCTGCTTATACTTTTGCGGCGTTTAGCCACCGGCACCTGTTAGCCGGATTACTTGATATTTTGTGTCAGTACATAATTGTAATTAAACAGACTGCAGCTGTGTATAATTTTGTACTCCTGACTCTCCGAGATAGCTAAATTATGAAGCTAGTCTCTCATGATCATTTTGATGAAGCGTCGGGGACGCCTTACTGCTTTATCTTTAATGTTCATCTATTTGCTGATGTGATTTGATTGTTTGAGACATAGAACTCTGTGGGACCATAGGAGACTTGATTGTAGTATGTACCCCCTAGTCTCTCGACAGCCACGATCGTCGTATGACGTTACGTACCTCATATGGAGTAGCTAGCCTAGTCCGTCTCCGTATTTCGGTACTGGGGCGTGACAAGGTTTTAGTGGTGGCCCATGCAGGTCCGATTTTCAGACTTGTGGGGTATTGCGAATTATTAGGAGTCTCAATCAAGACTTGTTCCCCTTGAAATTCTGTTTCGAATTCTCTGTCCTTGCCTTGATCTCTAACCTGACTTGCATCCTCGAAATCTTCCTCGTCCGGACTTGATAATCTTATATTCTTCTCTATAGGGGTGCTTCATTCTCAGTAGCGGGTGAGGCCCATGAGGAAGAGCAGCAAGAGCATGGCTCGACTGGGCAGCAACAGGGGAGAGAACCTTCTCTAGTGCAGGCACGAGCAGAAATGGAACCAGAGGCAGTACAGCCGCAGGTTATTGAAACTCCTGCAGCACCAGCAGCGACGGCAGTACCAGACGTCGTAGCACTCCTGGAGATCATCCGGGGGTTTTTTGTCACTAACCAACAGCAACAGACTCGGCAGCAGGAGCAGATCGTGTTGCTGAACCAAGGGATTCAGTTAGCTCTTGAGAGGAGTGCCGGGGTTGACTCGGGAGCATCAGGAAGGTTCCGTCGCTTGAACCCGAGGTATTTTGATGGCACGGAGGATGCCATCACTGCGGATGCATGGATTCAAGACATCGAAGCCATTCTTGTGGCAGCCAAGGTTCCAGATGATGAGAAGGTTGATCAGGTCAAAATGGTACTTCAGGATCTTGCCCGCGACTGGTGGGCATCAGAAGAAGTTGGTACAAGATGCCCTGTTCGTTGGACCACCTTCAGTGACAGACTCAAGGCCAAGTATTTTGGCGTAGTGGCTCGATATGAGCTCCAGTAGAAGTTCATCAGTCTCAAGCAAGCAGGCAAGACCGTAGATGGGTATGCAGCAGAGTTCTGCAGATTGTGCCGTTTCGCACCATCAATGGTGGCAACGGAGCCAGAGAAAGCTATGAGGTTCCAGCAGGGACTTCATTTGGAATTATTGCAGCTTGTGGAAGGACACGACTACCAGACGTTTGACGTTGTTTTGACGGCCGCTCGGAGGCACGAGCTTACCCAGCAGAGGTTGGCATCGAGGACAGGAGGTCAGAAGAGATCTTATTCCCAGGTTAGAGGAGGAGCAATGCAGCGAACATCGGCACCAGCACCCGGTATACGTATTCATGATGCAGGAGCGCCGCGGAGGACGGCCGTGTCAACTAATACAGCGCCAGTTCGGCATCAGCAGCCGAGGAACCAGCAACAGCGTCAGGGAGCACCCCAGGGCTGTACATTCTGTGGGAAGGCAGGGCACACGAGGGTGGTGTGCCGGTCAGCGAATGGCTTATGCTTGAGGTGTGGTAGTTCAGACCACCGTATTTCTACTTGTCCTATGATGCATAGGCCAGGAGGGCCAGCTCAGCAGTTTCCAGCATTGCCAGCTCCAGTGGCAACCCCGAGTGGAGGGCCAGTATTAGCAGTAAGGCCCCTAGCCCAGCGCCTACCAACGCAGGCTCAGATGTTCCGCCAGGCACAGAAAGCCGAGGGCCCTCAGAGGCAGCAACAGCATGGTCGAGGAAGGCCGCAACAAGGGGCTCCGCGGGGCCAGGCTCTCACATTGACCTTGGGAGAGGCTCTAGCGTCTAGTGACGTGGTGGCAGGTAAAATTCTCGTCACCTCATTTCCCGCTGTAGCATTATTTGATTCAGGCGCTACTCATTCATTCATCTCTGCACAATATGCTACACGGATTGGATTAGAGTTTGAGGCATTGCCGGAGAGGATGGATATACTCACCGGCAATAGGCTCGTAGAAGTTAGCAGAGTGCGCTTTTCGTGTCCGGTGGAGGTGTGTGGGCATTTACTGCCCGCATCATTGATTGAATTCCCTATGGGGAATTTTGATGTCGTTCTTGGCATGGACTGGTTGAGAGACAGTCATGCGACAATTGATTGTAGAGGAGGTAGGGTCATATTCAGCGTTCCTGGGATGGAGCAGTTCATCTTTACTCGAACCTTGAAGAGTCAGGCCGGAGGCGTCATCTCAACAGCAGTGTCAGAGCCAGGACAGATTCCGAGAGTGGTCGAAGATTTTTTCGACGTCTTCCCTGATGAGCTCCCAAGGATACCCCCAGTCAGAGAGGTAGAATTTAGCAATGAGTTGAACCCTGGAACGAGGCCTATTGCAGACAGAGTTTACAGAATGTCGCCGTCAGAACAGGATAAGTTGTATCAACATGAAGAAGAGTTGAAGTCTAAGGGATTCATCCGAGACAGTAAATCGCCCTGGGCCGCGCCAGTGATTCTAGTTCCCAAGAAGGATGGGTCGACGAGGATGTGCATCGACTACCGCAAGCTGAATGCAGTAACAGTGAAGAATAAGTACCCGCTACCAAGGATTGATGACCTGTTTGACCAGTTAAGCAAGGCCAGTGTCTTTTCCAAGATCGATCTTCGGTCGGAATACTATCAAGTAAGAGTCCGGGAGCAAGACATACCGAAGACAGCATTCAGATCTAGATACGGGCATTATGAGTTTTTAGTAATGCCCTTTGGACTAACCAACGCCCCCGCAGTATTCATGGATTTAATGAACCGCATCTTTCTGCCGTATTTGGATAAATTTGTGGTGGTGTTCATAGATGACATTCTTGTCTATTCCAGCAGTGAAGAGGAGCATGAGAAACATCTTAGGACTGTCTTACAGACATTGAGGGAGCATCAACTTTATGCGAAGCTCGACAAGTGTGAATTCTGGTTAGATCACATTTCGTTCCTGGGGCATGTAATTTCTAGGGCAGGAGTGTCAGTGGATCCGAAGAAGATTGAGGCCGTAGAGCATTGGCCAGTCCCGAGAACGGTCGCAGAAGTGCGAAGTTTCTTGGGATTAGCTGGTTACTACAGAAGGTTCATGGCGGACTTTGCCAAGATCTCTGCGCCCTTAACGCGTTTGACGCACAAGGACGTGGAGTTTGTTTGGTCAGCTAGCTGTCAGGCATCATTTGAAGAATTGAAGAAGAGGTTGATCTCAGCCCCGATCTTGACGCTTCCAGTAGGAGCGGGAGGCTTTACAGTATATTGTGACGCATCTGGGAAGGGTCTTGGATGTGTATTGATGCAGCACGGAAAGGTGATAGCATATGCGTCTCGGCAGCTTCGAGACCATGAGAAGAATTACCCGACTCACGATTTGGAGTTAGCAGCTGTGGTGTTTTCACTCAAGTTGTGGAGGCATTATTTGTACGGGGATCGGGTAGAGATTTATACTGATCATAAGAGTTTGAAATACGTGTTCACGCAGCGAGATTTGAACATGAGGCAAAGAAGATGGTTGGAACTGCTGAAGGATTTTGATTTAGATCTTCAGTATCATCCAGGCAAGGCGAATATAGTTGCAGATGCACTGAGTAGGAGAAACAGTGCCTTTATCCTGACCTCGCAGAAGCATATTTTAGAAGACCTTCAGAGTATGGGAATCGAAGTAGTTTTGCCAAGGGATATAGGAAGAATGACCAGTATGCAGATTCAGTCAACCTTAGTAGAGAGGATAAGGGCAGCACAAGCAGGAGATCCACAGATTCAGAAGTTGCGGTCGGAGAGTGAATCAGGCCGTAGGAAGGAGTTAGTGATTCATGAAGATGGTACGCTCAGGTTTGGAAACAGACTCTGTGTACCGAGTGGAGACCTTCGGCAAGAAGTTATGTCCGAAGCTCATAGTTCTATTTACTCCATTCATCCAGGAGGAACGAAGATGTATCGAGATATCAGGCAGTACTTTTGGTGGAATGGCATGAAAAGAGAGATAGCGAGATTTGTATCCAAGTGTCTGGTATGTCAGCAGGTGAAAGCCGAGCAGCAGAGACCAGCAGGGTTGCTACAGCCGCTTCCTATCCCAGAATGGAAATGGGAGCACATCACGATGGATTTCGTGACCGGTCTACCTAGATCCCCGGCTGGCAAGAATGCAGTCTGGGTAATAGTAGATCGACTCACGAAGGTCGCTCATTTCCTTCCCTTCCGAGTTGGACAGACTACTGAGCAGTTAGCAGAAATGTACATGAAGCAGATAGTAAGGCAGCACGGTGTTCCAGTTAGTATAGTATCAGATCGGGATACGCGGTTTACTTCCTATTTCTGGCGGAGCTTACACCAAAGTTTGGAAACCAAGTTAAGATTCAATACTGCTTATCATCCACAAACCGACGGGCAATCAGAAAGAACCATTCAGACGTTAGAAGATATGCTACGGGCGTGTACCTTAGATTTTGGCGGATCCTGGGAGGATCACCTTCATCTAGTGGAGTTCTCCTATAACAACAGCTATCAGGCTAGCATTCAGATGGCCCCGTTCGAAGCATTGTACGGAAGGAAGTGCAGGTCCCCTTTGGCATGGGACGATGTCGGAGAACGGAAGTTGTTGGGGCCAGAGATGATCACGCAGACTGTGGAGATAGTTAAGTTGGTCAGAGAGCGCCTTCGAATTGCACAGGACCGACATCGTCATTGGGCAGATCAGCATCGTAGGCCTCTAGAGTTCAGAGTTGGCGACCAAGTGTTTCTGTGGATTTCGCCAACTCGGGGTATCATTAGATTTGGAACCCGAGGAAAGCTTAGTCCAAGATACGTTGGTCCTTTTAAGATTCTCGCTCGGGTAGGCGATGTGGCTTATCGACTTGTCCTTTCGCCTTCGTTAACTGGCATACATGATGTGTTTCATGTATCCCAATTACGTGGGTATGTCCCGGATCCGAGTCATGTCCTCGATCATTCTGAGTTAGTCGTTGGTACCGACCTAACTTACGAGGAACAACCCGTATCTATTTTAGACCGACGAGAGAAGGTACTCAAGAATCGGACGATAAGTCTTGTCCGTGTTTCTTGGAACCATCACTCTCCGGGAGAGTCAACCTGGGAGCGCGAGGACGAGATCAGATCTCGGTATCCGCATTTGTTTGACTGATAAGGTATATTTTTGCACCTTATTGACACGATTCCATGCTTATCTGTACCTGCTTGTTTTGCACCTTGTGATGTATGATAATAACTGCTATGATAGTTAACTTATATATGATTGAGCCTTGCTTGCCCTGATTTCACTATCCTGTCTTGGCTGGAATTTCGAGGACGAAATTTTTCTAAGAAGGGTAGAGATGTCACTCCCCGATCCTGGAATACGTATTTTAATACGTAAACCGGTAAATTATATTTTCCTTGTATTTTTACTATATTTATTGTGCTGTATTTTTTCTTGCATTTTCCAAAAATATTCGACAAAATATTATTTCGTAATTTATTTTCTGCATTTGGGCCTATAGTTTTGGCTCATTTGGGTAACCTATTCTTGGTTCACCTTGGTTCATCATGAACCCATGGGTTCAAGATTCTATATAATAACTCAACTCATTCTCTCTCCTCTCATTTATTTTCTCTCATTTACTTTCCTCTACCAACCAAGGCAAGTACCAACTTGCTCAAGAGATGGATCCATAAATGTTGTTGATGTTTTCTTACAAAATTATTTGTCAAAATATGTTCTTCTCCTTATTCTATACCAGTTTAGAACTTGAAGTTTTCCATTTTGAAGCTTTAATCTTTGTAGATCTAGGTTTTAACCATTTTCGGATTTTCTTGGTTTTGATCTAGCAAACTTCATTATTTTTAAGTTTTGATGGTTCCATGTTGTAGAGAATTTTGTTCTACCCCATTTTGACCTAAGGAAATTCCGATTTGGGCTCCGGATGAAGGTTTTGTGTAGTTTGGAAGCCATGGTTGCTTGGCTCCTCTTCTCGAACAAGTGGAGAAGAAGAGCAGTACTTGACCGCATGAATCTTCATGCGGCATGTCTCTGGCCGCATGGCCTTTCCAGCCGCATGAGACTCGTTCGAGCTCAGCCGCATGGAAAGTCCTTCCTAGCCGCATAAGACTTGCTTGAGTACTTGACCGCATGAATCTTCATGCGGCAAGTAATTGAGCCGCATAGCCTTGTTCAGACTGAGCCGCATGAGCCCATGTTATCTTGAGTCGCATGGACTTCATGCGGCTAGCCTTCGAGCCGCATGAGTTCTTTCGCACCCAGCCGCATATGCGCTACTGTTTTGGGCCGCATAAGGCCCATCCATCATCCAGCCGCATATATACCGCCCATGCTCAGCCGCATAGGACTTCATCTGATCGCAGCCGCATACGCTGACACCCCTTCGTCCGCATGAACCCGCCTTTCCAGCCGCATGCGCCTTGGGGATCCCTGAGCCGCATGAGCGTGTAGTCCCAGCCGCATGAACCAGTATTGACCCGGCCGCATGGACTCACTCCCCCTGAGCCGCATGGACTTTTGTGCCCTATATTGTTACCTTATTATTATTATATATATATATATATATATTATATGCCCAATTTATATCCTTACGCCTTTTGTCCCGAGCATGATATGAGCACTAATGTGACCCCGGAGAACAAAGTGTTCCTACCTAATACATGTACCTGAATGTTCCAGTTCTTGTTCATGCTCGACAAATGACTCGTAACTCCACGTGGCGTATTTGCAATGATGCATTACACTAAGGAGGGTAGAACATGTTGACATGCTGATTGACATGGATCCTCTTTGGGGTGCTCGTACTAAAGTACGACTTTAGGAGGATAATCATGCAGGCCACAGCATGAAAGTCCAAGATTTCACCTAGGGTTAAATTAGGCAACTAAACATACTAGATGCATGGGGAGGGCAAGAATCCCGAGATCGTGTTACACCAGCCGCCTTGAGATACTGTCTTGACGCGCCGGCTGGTCTCCACGGATACTGTGTCATCTGCAACGAGTGGATGACTGTATCCGATTAATTTCTGCTATATATTATATGTTTTAGCAAGGTGGCCTTGCGAGGGACATGTGCTCAATCATACCTGTCTACGCGAACCCCTGGGTTGGCTAGCCTTGCTGGAAAGATACGATCTGAGGATTTTCTACATAACATGATGCGAGGATAACCTCGTCCCACTAGAAACTCGTAGACTTGATTGGCCGTGAAAATGACTTGCTTGTATCCTATTACCTTCCGTGAATAACTGAGGGAAGCGGACTATCATGGTACGTGATCCAACCCATGTTCTTGTTTGATTGTTGGGTTGGTTATCGTACTATGATAGGCTGTGGACCGAAGTTATGAACGGAAGACTTATTCTGAGTATGGACTGCTACTTCTGTGAATGACTGAGGAACATGGTCTATCATGGTACATGATCCAACCCATGTTCTTGTTTGATTGTTGGGTTGGTTATTGTGCTGCGATAGGCTATCGACCGAAGTCACGATCAGGAGATTTTATTGTTTATGTCTTTTAACTTATGTGAAAGCTATAGAGTACGATACGTCCCGACTCCATGCGGCACCTTTTGTCCTTGTTTGGTTGTAAGGGTGCCATATGGGTTCGAGGATGTTGCGCTACCCTTTAATAGTAGCATAAGTATTACTCTTATCAATCATTCTATTTAACTAGGTTTTTAATCTTAACTCTTGTGCCCCTTTGGCGGTACTTGCTATTCGGGGCTGACCCCGCTGGTTTTGTTTGGCCAGATCCCGTAGCAGAGCCTGAGGACACGATCTTCCTCCCTGACCTCCATGGTGCATACTAGGAGCATGGCAGTTCGGGGACTCGAGTGGGTTTCTTCTCCACCACTCCTGCTTATACTTTTGCGGCGTTTAGCCACCGGCACCTGTTAGCCGGATTACTTGATATTTTGTGTCAGTACATAATTGTAATTAAACAGACTGCAGCTGTGTATAATTTTGTACTCCTGACTCTCCGAGATAGCTAAATTATGAAGCTAGTCTCTCATGATCATTTTGATGAAGCGTCGGGGACGCCTTACTGCTTTATCTTTAATGTTCATCTATTTGCTGATGTGATTTGATTGTTTGAGACATAGAACTCTGTGGGACCATAGGAGACTTGATTGTAGTATGTACCCCCTAGTCTCTCGACAGCCACGATCGCCGTATGACGTTACGTACCTCATATGGAGTAGCTGGCCTAGTCCGTCTCCGTATTTCGGTACTGGGGCGTGACACGGTGAGTGTAGTGAGTCGCTACATGCATGATCCAAGAAAGGGTCATATGGAAGCAGTATTTCAGATCTTGAGATATCTGAAAGGAACGCCGAAAAAGGGACTATGGTTCAAGAAGAATGGACGCATAGAAGTTGAGGGATACTGTGATGCAGACTGGACGAGCTGCATAGACGACAGAAGGTCTACCACGGGATACTGTGTTTTTGTAGGAGAAAATCTGGTCTCATGGAGAAGCAAGAAACAGTCAGTGGTAGCACGGTCGACAGCTGAAGCAGAATACAGAGCAATGGCTCTGGGAGTGTCAGAGTTGCTGTGGGTGAAAGCATTGCTGACAGAGTTGCAGCTGGATAAGGGAGCACCATTGCGTCTTCTGAGCGATAGTCAAGCTGCAATAAGTATAGCTAACAATCCAGTTCAGCACGACAGAACGAAGCACATCGAGATTGATCGATTCTTCATCAAGGAGAAGCTGGAATAAGGGATACTGAAGATTGGCCATGTCCGCTCAGAAGAACAAGTTACAGACTGTCTGACTAAGGGTCTTAGTTCATTAAGTCTGTCAAAGCTATGTAACAAGATGAGGATGATCAATATCTATCACCCATCTTGAGGGGGAGTGTTGAGAATCAACAAGGGACTTTTAGTCCCACATCGAAATATGTTATATGTAGAGGAGCTAGACTCCCTATAAGTAGTGAAGTAGTCCATCAATAAAATCATCCAACCATTATTTTCTACATCAAGTAATACAATAAACCTGTTCTCAACAATAAACTTGCCATGGTCGAGGCCAAAACCCATGGACTTTTTCTTTTCTTTTACCAAATCTTGAATAAATAATGAACATTCATGTCGACCTCAGTGAAATATACAGCTCATAAGTTTCAATGTTCCTCCACTTAGGATACTTGTATCACAAAAGTTGCTTACCTCATAAAGGAAAAAAGAGGGAAGGCAAAGAGAACGAGACAAAAATAATCGGATCACATCGGGGAATCCAGTCTTATAAGATTGTTACAGAAAGGCGAGGGAAGCAACCTAAATCTGACCGACAGTAGCTACAGAAACACGGTGATCAAAATCAAGACAGCAGGCTCATGCACGCCTTGATGTCGTCTGCCTGTGCATCCAATATTGCCTGGCCGGATGGGCTGGCTTGGACGCTCTTCATAACAGCATCAAGTACCGCAGACTGGAACCTGGGATCCTCAACCTTCTTCAAGATCTCCTCCACCACTTTGAAACTCAACCCACCAACAAGAATAAGCTTTCCAGCCAAATCACCAAAATAAGTTGGTGCTTTGGGCAAGTCGATGCCAACGTCATCCAACATCGACCCATAAAGCAAACAGCCAGTTCCCAAGTCTCTTGGAGTAAGAACCTTCTTAGCAAGTAGGAACTCGAGAAGCTTGACAGCCGAACCAACAGCAGCCAGTCCCTTGTCTAGAGCAAGGTCGATTGCTTCCTTCACAACCTCTGGGTGGTATTCGGGGCTCTTTAACTCCTCGATGCACTGCAATGCTTCATCTAGGATGAGTACATGGAAATACTCCTCGAGGAGTGCAACAGTTTTCTTGTGCAACTCATCAGGGTTCATCCTCGGAGCTGCCGCTTGGTTTTCAGTGACCTGAGGCGCTGGAGTAACTGGTCCAAGTGGCTTCAAGTTTTGAACTGGAGTATCCACTGGACCTGAAACAAGAGCCGAAGGACGAGCTTGCAAGCCACCAGCCGTTCCGCTGCCCTGCAATAATGCACTAGTTCTACCCGTAATGACACCACCACTACCCTGTGGTAACAGGGTCGAGTTCATTGGGGTTGTTTTTCCAACCATAGAAACTGGGCCGCGAGCAGCTTCATTTCTGGACATAGATTTAGATCGTTGGACTTCCCAATTGTCACCATCAAGGACCGGCATTCCTGGCATCTTTCTTGCTCCTGGCATTCCAGGCATCATGCCCCCAGCTCCAGGTCTAGGAAAGCCACCAGGACTAAGGGGCCCTCCTAAAGCGCCTGCACCTCGACCACCCATCCTCATGCCTGCAGTTGCTCCAGGACGCAGCCCAAGATTCTTCTCTGCTTCACTGTGGATTTCAGAAATAGTCTTGGCTTTAATCTGCAAAAGCAAGCAGGAGATGACGTTCAATCAAACTAAGCAAGATGAATCTCTTTATAGTTGTCTAACATGGAAACAAGTCAGAACTGGAACTTCAATTCTCGATATTACACATCAAAATCTCGCAAAACCTTCTGCAAGAGCATAAACATCAAACCTTTGTATATCTTCTGTACAACTTCTATCAGTGTGAATCAGCTTTTAGTAGGACGTTTCACACTTCATGTTGTATCAGTTCATTATTGTTAACCTGTGATCCCACCACCTCTCATATTCAATCTCTCTCTTCCTAGATAACTACACCATACACCTTAAAGCTATCAATGGTCGTCTTTGTCAAGCCACACATCAAATGGTTACACAAATGAGACCTCCCTACAGGGGCGATGGATTGGGTTATTAGACCATACCCAAAGGTCCCAAATCCAATAAGTTTTAGGAGGCATCATATTCTACCCGAAAATGATTAGACTTTAATATCCAAACCCTATCAGTTATATACTTACCAGGTAGTTTCTTTTTCACTTTGTTTTCTTCTTTATTTAGAATATTTATTATTATCTATTAAAATTTCTATCAAAAATTGAAGCATATATGATTTTTATGTACATGTATTCAAGTGTAAAATGGTTATAGATATGAGTATACATTAGATGGTTTCAAATTTCAAAAGATACTATCATTTTCGAACATTTATCGTAATGATTTTCTACTACTAATATAGTCGAAAGTACCTTAGTCGTTCCACACCCGTGCGACGTATTTGACCAGATCGGGATGATGGTCCAGCAGGCTTTGCCTTTGCCCACATGTCATTGAGCCAGTTGCAAGCGATATGGAGACTAAGGCACCTGGAACTACTAGGAAAAGTATCTCTACTTGATTCTCCCATCTTATACACATGGTGGGGAATATAACGGGTAGTCGGTTCAGAAATAGGTGGTTATCCATACCCTACCAAATAAACACGTCCAAAACACTACAGAAACCAGGCCCCTGATCTTTATCGACTTGCAAATCTATATCCAAATCGACTTGCAAATCTATACCCAAATACATAAATTCGGGATGTTTCGGGTCAGGTAATTGGGTTATCTGGGTCCATTTCCACCTCTCCACCATAAACTCCCAATTTATTCTATTGTCCCCATCTTATCTCTCCTTCAGTTTGTAAACACATAAATCTTTATCTATTTAGAAACCTACAACCAGCCATAAATTCAGGATGTTCCAGATAAGGTAATTGGGTTATCTGGGTCCATTCCCACCCAAATTTCTATTCATTTGTTTTTGTTGTCCCCATCTTATCTATCCTTTACTTTTTACTCTTAGACCGGTGAGTGCATAACATTTTATTCAAACCAAAGTTATCAAAGCGCACCTAGAAACAAGGCGCATCGCTTCATATGAAACGCACTTAGACATCACTTAGACATCAGAAGCAACACCTAGACCGTGTGCCTAGGGTGAGGCAGTAAGGCACCTAGGCACACCCTAGACTTACTCTCTTAGCAGTTAAAAACCGTTATATATAACCGATATATAACGGTATCGGTTCGACACCGATATTTTTTGGAAAAAATTGGTCAAACATCGGTACTGATATTATCGGCCGATATAACCAATATATATTGATATATCGGTTTTGAAAAAAAAAAAAAACCGATATATAAGAGTCAAGTTTAGTTAAAACCAAAAGGGGGTCAGGGAGAGAAAAAAAAAACGGTTGCTGCTGCGCGAGAAAAGGGGAAGAAAAGAAAGGGGAAAGAAAAAGAAAAAATCTAGGTTGAATTGGGATCTTTTTTGTTTTCATATTAGTTGAACTATTTTGAAGTGGTACTGTTTATATTGTAATGTTGGTTTGGGTATGAACGTTTTAGTTTTAATGCTTTAAGAAACTCTTCTTGCATATTTTATAATAGATAACTATTAAGTCTGTTGTTCATATATAAAAATTGTGCTAAAAATGCAAACCGATATTTACGTTATAAATTCGATATATCGGTGATATATCAATAACTCTACTGGACCGTTATCATGAAAAAAACATTTTAACTGCATAGCTTACTCTACAGGGTTTGATATTCAAAAATATTAAAGGCCCAAATCCAACCTATTTATGTAACTTGTTTGTGCTTGTGTGTGGTGGTGGGGAGCGCGCGCGCGCAGGGGGTGGCGGCGGTAAGAATCGAATTTTCTCGCTCGGAGAAAAAACATGTACCCTATCCCAAATTGAAGATCTCTCTCTACAAAAATCAATTGCCTTCCCCAAGGCCTTGCCGACTATCTACTGCCTCAACTCCATGTTGACAGCTACTAACCTCCTCTGTTCTAAAAGGCAGCCGCCTAGGCAACGTCGGGTGTCCGTCCGACACCCGCTTAGGTGCCCGCCTAGTCCCCCTGACGTCGACTATGCATGTTTTGGGGTTTTATGGATTTACAATTTTTAGTAGATTTGTTTGGATTATTTTTATTTTTTTGAACCGCCTAGATCTAGGCGGCCGCCTAGGCAGGCTAGGCGCTAAGAGGAAGGTGCCCGCCCGACTAGCGCCTAGCGATTTTCACAACCTTGCTAACCTCTACCTCTTCCATTCTTGACTCAAATACCAACCACCCCAGCAACCTCGCAGACTGCCTCAACTCAAGTGACAGCCGTCCCCTTCCTCCTACACCACAACGCCTAAAATGTTTACAAAAAAAAAATGCTAAAAGCCTAATATATTAGCAAAATTGAGCTAAAAGCCTAAATATCATTCATACCAAACAAAATGAGGGCATATTTACGAAAAAAACTAATACTAAATATATGCGATTCTATATTTTGCATGCGCCTTTTTCCCCGTGCATGTGCCTTGCTTTTGCGCTTTGTGCCTAGGCTCAAGAGGAGCTTAGTGCCTAGGTGCATTTTTCGCCTCTGACAAATGTGATTCAAGCCCAATAATAAATTCAACAAGGACTCTGCTATATCAGCTACAAGATGAGTGCATAGAACTGGGCAACTTACTTCTTCACGCCTTGGGACCCACTTGTTGGCACGCAGATCTAAGACATCACGAACCATAAACCTCAACCTTGGTTCTAGCTGAGGGTTCCTTGAAAGTTCCTTTAAACGGTTGAAATAGCCATCATTAAAACGACGAGACTTGGGGCTTTCATCCAACTGCTTACCAATCGTGTTAAAGAAATGACAGATGGCCTCAACATTTTCCTCATCTGGACAAGTCTTCCCATCGTGTCCCAGCAATTCCTGTATATAGCATCAGAATATCAGGCAATTGCTAGCCCAAAAAGAAAAAAGAAAAAGAAAAATGCATCTGAAAATAGACAGCAAAAAAAATATTGCATCTAGCAACCTGGACGATGTGATGAACAATTTTCTCAGGGACCATCTTTTGCTTTAGAAGTTCACCAATAAGGCGGATGTTACCAAGGGTGCGAAGCTTCACCATTCTTTCCTTATCCCTACGTTCAGACACTTGGTCAGGACCAGTAAGTTTCCTGATCTCAGCCCTCAAGTTATCAGCACCTTCAAAGGCCTCTTGACAATTATTCAAGAGTATTCGCTTGAATGTGATATCTTTTCCACCTGGTTCCTCTGAGGGAAATGGAGGGAGTTTTTCGTTGAGATCAGAGCATAGTTGAGCATACATGGGACAAAAGGTAGGCTCCAATACTGCTTTGTCAAATATCAGCGTAATGACATCCTGCAACATCGTATTAGGTTAGCAATTTCACCATGATCAGTAGTAAGAGATCAACTTCTGTGAAAAAGCATGGAAACCTTTAGAATATCAGGTGTTGTTATTCCAGAATCAATTAGTTGACCCTTGAGGAGATCAAATTTCTCAGGCGTCAGCTTGTTTAATATTCTGCAATGTAGAAAAGAAAAAGAAAAAAAAAAGTTCATAAGAGTATCCTGCCAGGTGCAAGAAGATTTATCTACATATCCAATGAGGGTAATGAGAGAAATATTTATATCGGAGCCACAATGAATAACTGATGAGTTTACTAGATTTTCAAGAACAAAAGAAATAACAATGAAACTAGATAAAAATGTCCTTACCCTTTCACTGTTTTCAAAACCCTATCTTTATCGGACAGATTGCCTCTTCGAGCAGACCACGGGACTTCAGCCTTAACTAGAGCAGGAGCAGTTCCCCCCTGCTTAGTTGCAAGAATACAACAGTCAGCAGAGGAAAAATGCTACCAGTAGGAAATATCAAAACATAGTTACACTCGAAAATAATAACGAGGATGAACAAAAGGTGGATCATAGGCAAGCCCCTAATGAGTTTGGTAGGCAAACATATAGTGAGGTGATACACATGGCATCAACTTTAGTATGTAAACCCTTGAATTCTAAATAGATTAAATCAACATACATAGATCCAAGATGAAATATTGCAGAAAAACAACAATGAAGAAAACTTCAGTTGCCAGAGATACCACGTCTTATAGAACATTCCAAACCGATTCTTAAAACACACTTAAGGGGGGACAACTAATATCGAGTCACAACCAATGGCAAAGTTTACTTGAAGTGAAAAAGTCCACGACACAAATGCTGAAAGTACAACCTATGAGAATTTGTACAAATATTAAAATGATTAATAATATAATCCACCTGCGTTACAATGGTTGCTACCTTTTACTCAACCTGCCAAGAAGTGCTATTATTATTTGATATTCGACACCAATAGAGACAGATTAATTTCATAAAGCTATTCACATAGTTTTGGATAACAGACTAGAAACACAGTTTTGAGAAAGAGAACAGAGAAAATCAAATATGGGCATTTGGGATTTAGTTTTGTAAACCAGAAATTGTTTGGGAATGTAAAATGAAAAGTGAGTTTTGTATGTGGAAATTACTAACAAGGATGTGCATTCGAATGAGAATCCATACAAATGGATTATAAAATGAAAACAAAATTTTTAGATTGCCAGAACAAGTGGTATCTATTTTCTTTAGGTAATTGTATTAGAATTGTATGTCATCGGCATAATTAAAATAATGCCATACAATTAAATAATAAATCAATACATTTAAGTTTTTAGTAATTTGACATTGTTTATCTGTCAATAGGATAATGACTGAATAATATGTACATTAAGTTAAGATAAAGATATATCAACTTACACTATTAAGTTACCTCCCTTTTTTACACTTAAGTTTCTAACAAAATGCTCAATTCAAACCAAAATAAATTGTATAATTTCACATAAACTAGAGAGATTGTTGTTTAACAAAAAGATAAATCGCACCATCAATTCTCAATTCAAAATATATAATTTTATATAATAGAAACATGTGTAGTGTTCTAAAAATCGGCCTAGATACCCGCCTAGGCGCTAGGTGTCGGCCCACCGCACCGGAAACCCCCAAGGCGGTGGGCTAGGTGGGCCAAGGCGGGCCTAGGCGCCCCTAGGCGGCCGTGTTTTTTGATTTTTTTTTATTATTTTGTTTATTCTTAGTTGTATTTTGGATATTTGTTTGGGTTTTAAGATACTATTTGGATTTTAGAACATTGAAATTTCAAATTTCAAAATTACTAAAATTTCAAAACAAAAAAAAAATATGCGGGCTAGGCGGACCTCCGCCGCACCGAGTCCGCCTAGCGATTTTTAGAACACTGATGGAAACCTAACTCACCTTTTGATGTAATATCTATTTCGATCAAAAAAAGAGAAAAATAAACCAGGTCGTATATCTATTTTGATCCAAAGGAGAGAGAAATAATCATGTTATATATCTGTTTTGATCCGAAAGAGATACAAACAAACCAAGTAAATAGGTAGAAATCAGAAGAAGAAAAATCTTCTTCTATTATCTGCTCCTCCTACACACCAATTCTATGTATGATTATTTTATAATATAATTAAGTAACAGTATAGAAGAAAAAATATTATCTAGTATAATCAAATTAAGAGTTTAAATATAGTCTAATCTAAGATATAATTTGACTTTAACCTTATTTAAATTATTCCAATCTAACCATAGTAAAAAATAATTAACTTTAAACGTTATCAAATCTAAACTTATCTAATATATCATAAAATTCATATTTCGTTATAAAACTTGGAAGATAGAAAAGAACTTTAGAAGAAGAGTCAGGCAGTAAAGAGAAAATGAAAGAAACAGTAGGGACAACCTTTCTAATTTATTTAGTTTCTAGTTTCACTTTTGTGAACAGAGCTTTTGTTCCGTTTCCAAAACAAAGACAATATTGGTTTAATTTGCTCAAAACCAAACCAAAACCAATTCCCAAACGGTGCCCATTCAACCTAAAACCAAGTTTTGGGACATATATAAACAGTCCCAACAAGGCCTTAATCAAGGGCAATTTTAGATGTTTAGTACTTAGCACTTGTTGCGTAAGCTCAAACCATGACGAGAAAATAGGTCTTTCTAAATACCACTAACCAATTTTGACCAGAAATTTGACATTGAATTAAAAGGGGTGTGCAGCTTACAGCTGACGAAGCAATATGTCATTCTTCCTGCCGAGACTTCTCAAGAGCTGTGATCCATAAACAACCCCATTCTTATGGAAACGCTTAGACGGCAAGATTGACAAGCAGTTTTCTAGTCAAAACTATACGTGTTTAGTTCAACAACAGTTATGTAATAAAAACAACAATTATTGCAGGATCATTGTGGGGCAATAAACTTTGATCTATCAGTTCGCAACTTATAACAAGACCTGGAACGAAAGGAGGTTTATCAAACTAGAGAGACCATTCAAGAGAAACTAGCAAAAAATAATTGACATAATAATTACAAGATTGTGATATCACTAAAATAAATATAGCCATGTATGCCTTGGGAGGAGGAAACCTGTACTGTTGACGAAAATTGGGAGCCTGACCGATCCTCCCTATTTTGGCCGGGTTCCTTATTATCACGATCTGTGATCCACTCTCTCTCTTCTGCAGCAGAGGGTAATTGTCCAGAGCGACCACGCCACTGACGATTATCAGGCTCATAATAGCGGCCTTGTGATTGACTTTGTGACTGAAGGAATATATATGTCAGTAAATCGCACAAAGAGTACAATCCTGTACATATAAGGCGGTACACATATATAAATAAGAAATGTGCGCACACACACCAGTGTATGTATATGATACTCAAAGGCTTCCAGTTTCTTGGAGAAAAGAAAGAATCCAATAAAATTAGGAGAAAAGAAAGCAGGTTGCAAGTACTAGAACTTACATTGGAATCATTGCGGACCCAAGTTTGCTCTTCACCAAAAAGTTCAACCTCAATTTCATGCTTGACTTTCAGAATGTCTGCAGGTACATCACCAACCTTCCATGTTGAAAACAAAATGTGAGATACGAGATTCAGCAGATTATAAGAAATACTGAGCCCTGATTTCCTGCTGGTAGCTTTCTGCAACCATATACATGAATTGTCCTAGATCCACATCTAGGAAGTGCATCACTAAGCATGATGTAATGCCTTTCCACCTGGGGGTAAGGTAGAATTTTTGTATAAGAGTAATCTTACAAACATTATAAACAGACCAACGGTCTAGAAGCTTCCAATTGAAGTCTACATGCTAGAAGGAATTTGGGGACCCTTACCCTCGAATCAGGTTGCTCTAAGTACAAAACAGGAAAAGAAGTATTTAGAACTGTCCAACAAAATTAATTGAATCCATGTATAATTTTAAAAAAAAAAATTGAAATATCTACTATCCATCCCAAGTTGCATCGCAGAGCTTTCCCTTGCATTATGTCTCCTAATCCTTGAATTCATGATTTATTGCCTTTCCACCAGAGGGTAAGGTATAATTTTTGTATGAGTAATCTACAAACATTATAAACAGACCAAGGAGCCAAGGATCTAGAAGCTTCTAATTGAAGTTTACATGCTAGAAAGAATTTGGGGATCCTCACCCTCGAATTGGATTGCTCTAAGTAGCAAGTAGGAAAAGAAGTATTTAGAACTGTCCAACAAAATTAATTGAATCCATGTAAGATTAAAAAAATTGAAAGATTTACTATCCATCCCAAGTTGCATCACAGAGCTTTCCCTTGCATTATGTCTCCTAATTCTAGTGATTTACAGCAAAAACTCTTTGATGTTTAAGGTTGATAGTGCTTCGCATCCCAGAACTACCAACTATCCCTGAAACAACCGCCTACTCTTACCCATCACAACTAGGTACATTTGTCAAGGAATTGAAATAAAAATCATTGCCCACAGGATACTACCTTGTAATTGATGATTGTAAATAGCATGCCGCTCTTCTTGGTGTGTTTAGACCAAGGTTTGCATTATCAGTATTGAAATTGTTGTTGGACCCTTCTTATGAGTATCAGTATCAGTGATTTCAGCTGTTCCGCATCAGAATTTTGAACTTCTTAGTTTCAAAAAAACCAAAGAATTTTAAAAAAAGATTATAAAACCAGAAAAGTGTTTCATAACATTGAGGTATTTTATGTATTATTTATGATTTCTCTTTAACTTTGAATGGAGTAACATTCAACCATTCATGAATCGTAACCCGTAATAGATTATTCTGAATGCAACAATATTAAGATGGATGAACGCTATGAAATTAGTAGATATACGATTTTGACATACGGTAATGTTTAGCGTCGACAAGAAATCTTACTGCAGCATGTAGATCTTTAGTACAACTAGATTATTGTGTGGGCAATATTTTTTTCAAATACGTTTCTTTTAATTTCATTTTGTTTGCTGACTTCACCAGGAAAAGAGATCCCTAATGTCGTGACTAACCAAACCCGATATAAGCTTATATGTATCGATATCAGCCGATATTGCAACAGTTGGCCTAGATTTTCTCCACCAATTCCCTCTATAATTAGTCCGTTTTTCCAAAGTCTGAGACATTAATTTCTACCAACCTTGAAGTTCAGAAGGCTTTCTTTGAATAGTAATTGTTCTAACTCTCACTAGCAAGCTTCTTCCGTAAGAAAATTAATAAAGGTTCTTACCGAAACATGTAATCATATTCTATCAAATAAATTGGGTTTTCATATTTGGTAAATTCACGAGATAAACCTTTGGAGCTTGGGGGTCAAAAGCAGTTCTCTACTTAGCAAGAGAGAACATATTTTATAGCTTAGAAACGATTAAAGAATAAATAAATAAATTATTGCTACTATATCATACAATTCACCAATCAGTGAGTTCCTTCCAGTGGCTAACAAATCAAACACAGACTTTATCAAGCCATTTGATTCCAGCCTATCAAATAGTCCTATTGATTTGGGCAACCGGGCACATAATTCACAAGATAAATTTTTGAGAGTTGTGCTATAAGGAGTTCCATAATTCACTTGAAAAAAAAGCTCTTAGCTATGAAACAATACAGAAAGTAGGAAGTAGCTAATAAATATGGTAATGTACCTCGCGAAGCTGCAGAAGTTGGTCCCTAGTGTAGTGAATTCTCTCATGGCCATCGAAACGAGATTCTCCAGTCTGGTACATGAATATTTAGTTGGAATCAGAAGACAACTAGAGAAAGATAAATGAAACATAAAAAAATAACCAGAAATCTAATGAATCATCCATAACTAAGCAAACTGTAAAAAATAAGGATTTATATAGAACAAAATTAATCCGGTAATCTCCTACAAAAGGTTTCTTCTTGTAGTTGAAATACTAAACTGTCTTCTAGTGTAATATAGTTAACTATCATGGCAGCGTACCCATCAAAAATATCAGCTACAATTAGAAAGTTTTACAGAAATCAATGGCACCAAATAGGAACATTTTCCATTATTTTCATGATACTGGAGAGATAAATAATTAAAGAATAACACCATTAATGTATAGAATAACTCAACCTGTGTTCTGCTACCTTTCCACATTTTCAATGGCGGTTCCAAAACGGATAAAGGAGGGGTTGCGCATAAAACATTGTTGGATCTCTAAGAAATGAGGCCTTGCAAAATACACGTTGGGTGTTCCTCAGTAGCAATGCATTACATCGTTCCCACCCCGTGGCAATGAAAAGTGAGCAAGATTGCTAGGATGTCACTCGTAAGTGACCCTTGAATAAAGGAGGGTTGTGTTAGCCATCCGACAGCCAACATAAAACATTGTTGGAACTTTATGAAATGGATCCTTGCAAAATACACGTTGGGACATTCCTCAAGAGCGACCTTTTGCATCATTTCCACCCCCATGGCAATGGAAAGTAAGCAAGAGTGGATCGCTATGTCATCATTCAACCACCCCAATGCAATATCAATTGAGGAAAGGTGGGTTAAGGCATTCTCCAGAAGCAATGTGCCACAAGGAACTATAGAGTATAGGAAGTAACGAGGTAAGAAGGTGCATAGGAGTATGATTAGATTAGCTACTTGGAACATATGACATTAACAAGAAGGAAATGGAATTAGTGGATACAACGATTAGGAGGAAGATTAATATGCTCGTCTACAGGAAACAAAGTTGGTTGGTAAGAAATTGAGAGAAACCGATACTACTGGATTTTGAATTTCATATTCAGGTGAAAAGAGACAGAAATAGAGTAGGAATACTTGTAGATAAATCATTGTAGATGTTATTAAGTTATTCGTGTTGATCCATAGGGACCCAAGTACAATTACACGAGAATAATTGGGAGCATATAGATAGTTTGATTCAAGTACCTACAAGTGAAAAGTTATATATTATAGCTGAATTAAATGGTCATGTTAAAAAAGAGTAAGTAATGATTATGATAGCATGCATGAGTTAGAGGAATAGAGTTAGGAATAAAGGAGGTGATATGACCCTTTATTTTGATGTGCCATACAACCTTATTATACTAATAACTTGTTTTAGGAAAAGAGATGAACGTTACTTCTAAGAGCAGGCTTGATATTTATTCATGTACATTACTTTCTTACTAGGAATGTTGATAGATTAGCATGTAAAGATTGTAAATTTATAGCAGCAAAGAGCTTAACCAATCAGGCCTAGTTTGGAGGCAAAGTTTGATAAAATAGAGTTAGATTTATTTTGGAGTTTAGTTTTCATTTCAAAACTTTGTTCCCTTCCACTTCCACACACTCAACATAGCATGATGGTGTTTGATATTAGTCTTAGAGAAGAGATGAGACCTGTTATGATAGAGAAGAGACCAATAACCAAATGATGGAACTTGAAATGAAAGAACTTAATAATTATTTGAAATAAGATGATAAAGGATGATGGAACATAAGATTATAATGTTATGTGGTAAAAGAAATTTTATGATTGTCAAAAGACAATAGTTGGATTTTGAAAGAAAGTTGATGGTAGAACGAGGACATCCAAAAGGTCATTAAGGCAAAAAAGAACTTCCAATAAAGATTAGCAAAAATGTAGGAGTGAACAAAACTTTGAGAGAAAATAGCAAAAAAATACAAAGGACAGTTCGTAAGTCTAAATTTAAGATCTATGATTATTTATATGGGAGGTTAGAAGATATTTATAGGCTTGCTAAGAGTGAAAAAAGGATAGACAAGAACTTCGGTAATATTAAGTGCATCAAGAGTGATGACAAAAAAAGTATTAGTAACAAAAAAGGTACCAAGGAATGGAGTTATTCTCACAAATTATTTAATTAGAGCGACCTAGAAAAACTTAGTTTAGATATAGATTTAATTAAGGACAAGTCATCTTGATATTGTCGTAAAATTAGAATTCCTAAAGTTAAGAATGCTTTAAAGAAAATAAAAAATAGAAAAGGGTAAGGCATGATAATATTCCTATTCAGGTTTGAAAATGTTCATTAAAAAAATGACTGATGTTAGTGACTGATTTATTCAACCAAATCCTAAGGACTAAAGAAGATATCCGATGGATGGAGAATTAGTATGATATTACCCATATATAACATGAGAGATATAAAAGAAACATTGAAGAATTAAGCTTATAAGTCATACCATGAAACTACGGAATAAGAGTGAGTAAGCAATGATAAAGAAATATACTATAATTTCATAGAATAGGTTTGGTTTTATGCCAAAAAGATCTGCTACGAATATTAGTGGAAAGATTTAGGGGGAAAAAAATATTTTATATGATTTTTATTAATATGGAGAAAACTTGTGATCAAGTTTCCAGCGAAATAATATGGTGAGCTTTCAAAAAAAAAAAAAAGTTCCTCGCAGTTATTATATTGAGATTATTAAGGATATATATATGATAAGAGTTAAGACGATCGTGCGAACTATTGAAGAATATAGTAAACTATTTCCTATATCAAGGATCAATGTTAAGTATGTACCTTTTAGCGACTATAAGTGAAATTACTAGGTATATCCAGGAGGACGATCCATGGTGTATGATGTTTGTTGATGATATTGTATTGGTTGATGAGAGTAAACAAGGGTTAGATCCTAATATGGTAAGAAACTTTGGACTAAAGGATTTACACTAGTCAAACGAAAATGGAGTATACAAAATGTAATTTCAACTGTAAGTCGCAATGAGATAACGGGGTGTCTATATAAATGGGCAAGGGATACCTACTAAGAGTGATGGTTTTCGGTATTTATGATCAATCATATGATGGAAAGATTGAGAAGAATGTCATGCATATAATTAAAATAATAGTACTTTGTAAAGGCAAGATACCTCTGAAGTTAAAAGAAAAAAACTCTACAAGGCTGCTATAAGACCAACTATGCTTTATGACTCAGAGTGTTAGACGATTAAGAAATAACATGTCCAAAAAGTGAGCATATAAATAAAAATGCTAAGATAGATGAGTGGTAATACATTAAAGGATATAGAAATAAATGTCCAGTAAAAAAAGTTATATGTGACGCCAATTGAGGACAATACAAGAGATAACCATCTTTAGATTGTTTGGCATGTCAAACACAAACCAGTAAATGCTTCCATAAGAAGGAACAATAATATAGTAGTTAATGGAGTTGCTAGGACTAGGACATGCATAGACGAAGATGGGTTGAAGCGCTAAACAAGGACGGGATTTTTTTAGCATTATAGAGGGGTTGGTATGGCCCTTAACTGAGCTGAATGGAAGAAGATAAATCAAATAATACAAACATTCCAAAAACGATCATAATTTCAATCCATAAACCGATCCCAAAGAATTTCGTTATACAAGACTTCAAAATATTATATTCTACACCCAAATTTTCCAAGGAAATCAAGCAAAATATACTGTGCAACTCGTCAATAAAGCCAAAAGTTTCGATCTTTCATCAAAAATCTCAAGTTGCAGCTATTACTTGGGGATAGTTTGGTTCCAGTTTGAAATAAATTGGTTTGTTGTTTCCATCGAAATCTTGTGGCCCAAACGGTAAATGAAATTAGTTTGGTTCATGTCATTTTGACCATACAAAAAAGGCCGAAAAAGGCAAATGACAACCGCTGGTGAACGCACTATTTGAGAACTTTTTCCAAATCAAATGGGAACCTAGCTGGCCCTTAAACAATGATCCCAAGTTACTGCATCGTCTTTGGTTTCTCTAGCTCCAGGTTGGATCCCACCGTCTGCATCGATTTTAGTGTCCACGTAGTCGCCGATACGCGTCCAACCACCAATTTTCCTAGCAAAGCGTGCTCCTTTGTACTTTCCTAGTCCGCAGCCGGTCCCTCAAAACCTCCTAAAATCAGCTCGAGATCAGATCGAGCATCACAGAATGACAGAACCTCCTACAGGCTCCGCCTATGTTGCCCGGACACAAATAACGAGACGACAGGTCATGCATATACTTATCGGAGTGCCCGTGTCGTGTCCGATACGCGTCCGACCCATCAAACCCCTAACTTCCAGGACCGACAAAACAGATAACACAGTAAAAAAAAAAAAAAAACTAGATCAGAAAGCCGAACCTTTGCGGCCCCGCCGCTCCCGTGAGGCCGGAGCGCCGGATCGGCTGGCGACGCCGAACCTAGCGCCGCCGCGAACGCCGGAGAATGCGCGAGAAATCTACCGCCCGGGCGGTTCCCGCCGCCGCCTGGCCTCAAGCTTATCGTCGTCATCTGATCCGCCTGCATAATAACTTGCCGGTGAGATCCTCCGATGGCGGTGACTGGATCCGTCTCCCCACTCCGAATCGATTCGGGAATTATTCGCCGATCGATTCGGCCGATGAAGAAGGAGGAGGAAGAGAGGGGAGAGAGAGAGAGAGAGAGATGAACCTTCCTTTAATTGTGATGGTGCGGTGGGTGGATTCCGTAAATGTGATCCTGGTTGAGGGATAGATATGGAACTCGGATTTTATGAGAGGATTGTGGGAGGGATTCTTTCATATAAGTCCCTTATATACACCAACTTGTTATATAAATATATTAAATATTATATTTATTCATTTGTTGAGAAGAAAAAAAAAAAAGATTATTTAGTAATATGATCTCATATAATATTTGATATTAGGATTTTGGCCTCCCTAACTATTACTTCTATATTTTAGCAAATAAAAACTATAGTAACAAATTTCTCTATTAATACCTAATTGCAACTTTTCCAAACTGTAACTAATATAATTATGTTGTTCTTCACTAATACGAGTTCCTACAACTTGACTTGAATATTTCACTTCTAAACTACCATCCTCCTAAACATTCAAGATATACAGATTATAATTGTTGATAAATTATTATTATTATTATTATTATTATTATTATTATTATCATCTTCTCATGAACCTGAACCCACTACCATCCATAATTTTATAATATGACTCAAAATAAACAAAAAATAACGAAAAAATCAACCTAATTGTTAGCTGGTCTCTTTATAAACCAATGTTTCTTAATTTTCATTCCGTCAAGCCAAGTCTTAATACGCATTTGTCTTCAGCCCTGCATTCCAACTAATTTTCTGATATTGTTGTTTGTGTAATACCATCTAATAGTAAAACTCCCTTGTGAATTAATAAAGTTAATACCTCCCAAGTTTCTGAATTCCTCAAACACAATAAAAACTTTCTTATTGTTGGCAATAGAGAACATGTATGCAATAACATTAGGAGATTCTAAAGAAAATAAAATATTGAAGTTTTACGTACTTAAATATCTTTAAAAAATTAAGTTCTTTCAATCTGTTTCTTCATTGTTTGTGCAAACATCTAATATAAGAGTCACATATAAGTTTTTGCGTATCATAAATATGAGAGATAAATTTTTCTTTACAAATTTTGTTGATAGGAAGAAATAATCAAAATACCCCTAAACTAGATGTTTCATGATTATGTGTAATTTTAGTAAAAAAAAATTTTACTAAAATCTGATAAAAACAATTCTTCATAGCCATAAAACTTATAGTTCTAGGTGTGTTGGTTAAAATTTCCTTAATCAACATTAACATAATAAATGTTCATATTAACTTAAAATACTTCCTTTCAAATAAAAATAAAAAAAAACAAACCTAAAATACTTAACATAAAACCAAGTTTACTTCAATTCTCCAAACAACTATAAAATTGGTGTCGAAATATATGTTCTACTCGAAATATAAGTAGTATGTGTCACAACTAAGTTACTTAATAAGTAGTGTAATGTCGATAAGGCATGTGATTAATCCGAGTGCCCACATGGCACCATTGTTGAGCTGCAACATTGACACATTTTACACGAGCGCTTGTTCGAGGGAAATCATATACAAAATAAGATAGATGTAAGAGGGCTAATCAGCAAAGTTCATTTCGGAGGTGGCGGTGGCGGTGGCTTTGGCTTGTCGTTACGTTAGGCTGGCGAGGAGAGGCACAATTTGGCATAAATGTCCCTGGATTTGGAGTTATTAACGGATGAGTGACATCGCCAAAACATTCTAGTCAGCACTCTCTTTCGGCGATGAAGCAACACGTGGAGAGAAGGGGTTCGGTGTCGTGTTGCTACTGACCGTCAGATGGGTGGAGAGGTTTGATCTAAGCCGTTGGTCTGATGTTTAACCTGCTTCTAAATTCTAAAGTAGGCCGGCTCCAATCTTAACTGGAGGCCCACAAAAAAAATTGGAAATAAACTTTTGAGAAGAATGGTGGTTTTGAAGTATTTTAATATAACACTATATTGTGGGATAGCATAGGTTTTTTTTTTTTTTTTTTGAGAGTCTTATTATATTTTGAAATATCCAATACTAGGTCAGACACAGCCCAAATGTTTGGATCGTCTTTAATTTCTTCCTGAATAGTCATATGGGCTACTTAACATTTACATTCTGGATTTTATATCAGCTTAAAGTTTAAATCACATGTCTAATTAAAATTTTGAACGTTAAATTTTTATTTCTGGTTTTTTTTTTTTTTTTTTTTTCCAGTCGGTATTGATTGTTGTCCTTGTACTCAGATTCAAGATATTATGGAAGAATGAAATAAAAAATAAAAATTTAAAGTCCAAATTTTATAATTGGACATGTCTATAAAATCCAGAATCTAAATGCTAATTAGCCATGATCATATAGACGACGAGACTCGATGTTGTAGCATCGGTGTCCAGCTGCAGTATCGGTGTCCAGCTGCAGTGGTGACAAATGACGAACACGAGAACGAATCCTATGAAGAACCCCATGGCAAACGCAAGGTAAGTGTTGCTGCTCGGCACCGTGACGGCTCCGCTTACGTTCATCGAACAGAACAAGAGGATCACGGTGCCGGTGAACTCTGCAGCCACCTGATCGCAATACATTCTCTCATGTTCTTGTTAGTACTTATATGTCAGGACTCACATTATGCCAAGGGAGGGAATGAGTGATGGTAGTTAGAAATGAAAAGAGGTTGAAGTAAAAGCCAAGTTTCGGAATTCCTGAGTTTGTTTTAATTGGTTCTAGAAATACCAACTATAAAACTGCCTAATTGGGGTTTCAGAAACACAAAATTCTCTGAAAATTCTAAGGTCTCTACTAATAGTGGTGCAAGCCATGTTCTCAAGACCTCAAGGCTCTAGCAATTACTTCATACTGTGCTTATGCCCATCACAAGAAATCACAATTCTAATATCAAATCAAGTAGCAAGTAACCAAAACTCAATTTGATAATTAATACATACTTGGATTCCTCTCCCACTGTCAAGCTAACATTAAGGCTGTCGCCAAGAGCTTTTGTTTCATCATGATGTACATCTCTATTTATTTTGCTAGGAACAAAAGCAATAATAAAGAATATATATATATATATATATATATAAATATATATATATATATATATATATATATATATATATATATATATATATATATATATATATAATCCTGATCTTGCATTATATTTAGAAGAGATTTAGGAACTGGAGGAACTTTCAACTCTAAGTTGCCTTCAAAGATTTGAACTATTTGTCCCATGGATGGTCAATGAGCTTCATAATCTTGAACACCCCAACAAGCAAAGATCTGAACAAGCTCTTCCATATTGGTAGCTTCTTTTTTCAGCCACTTCCATGCGAGGCTTCTAATTCTTGGAGCAGTTAGCATGTTGCTGCATTATGTTTCTCCTTCCATCAGTATCCTACATTTTCAGATTCATTTGCTACTATTTCTGCACACTGCAAACGAAAATGAGTGCACACCTCAATGTTGACCTTATTTACAACAGACTGATGCATGCACCACGATCATACGGCTCGCACCAATCACATACTATGAACTGATCTGCTATTCCATATATAAACACATAAAATCAAAGATATCACTTTGACTTCCTATTGTAACAGGTAACCGGCATATGGTACCTTTATTTTGATAAATGAGTAAATATAAACCTATGTTTCTTAACTTTCATTCGGTCAAGCCAAGTCTTAATACGCATTTGTCTTCAGCCCTGCATTCCAACTAATTTTCTGATATTGTTGTTTGTGTAATACCCTCTAGTAGTAAGTAATGGATCATTCATTCATTCAATCTACAAAAAATAAAAAAGAATCATATTCCTTTAAATTCTAAATTTCTTGTACAAACTATATATTAGTAGGTGGTTCCTAACGGTCTAGACTACGGTATTATATTAGCATTCATTTGTGCACTTCGATGCTTTGCAATTATCCTATTTTGACCTCTTACATTTAGCTATGGTGACCAATCATCATTGTAACTTAAGGGCAACTAAAACACATTAGATCTTGGGGATACTGAAGACACGGACAGCTCAGGATGTCAACTGCTCCCATAATGGAGAATGCAACCAATAACTTTAAGATATACAGCTTCTTCATAGTTTTGATCTTGTGTTATAATTTTTTTTTTAAGAGAGGTCATATTCTCAAGTATCACGATAATGTTATTGTTTTTGTCTGGTATCAAAGAACCGGAATAACTTTACCTATTGCTAAAATGCAAGGTCATAATCATTACGACCAACCTAGATGATTCAGATAAACATATGCTTATGAAGGATCAATGGTTAGAAACAAGGACAGACCTAAAGCATGGTATTTTTCATGCCCCCTCAACTTTTGAAGGTTTTTATTAATTATACAAGAAAAAACAACATGAGAATCAAGTTACATAGAAAACCAAAATCATTGTACAATTTCTTTTGTGGTGGAGAATGGATAGAGAAACGAAAATTGAGATTCCTGCTAAATATTTGCATCCAGCATATTCAAAGAGAGAGAATTCATAGAAGGGTACAATCAATCGGACTTCTATCCTGTTTGATGGGTAAATTTTTTGAGACAAATCTTGTGGGATGATGGGTAGATTTGTTGAATAAAGAATGCAATGCAAATTGTTCAACAGGGAAAATATACTATCGGCCGAGGAACTAACCTTCCAAAATGATGAAATCTTAGCTACATTTTAGGCCAGTGACACGGTTAGCAAATAGATTTAGACAAACAGGTGCCAATCTATCCTCTTTCCATTTTGATTCAACCCTGAAATTAAATCAAGTTTTCTTGAGGATACCAAAAGAGCTACATGGCTGAGTTTTGCGCTAATTACTAATTAGCTTCCAAACTGCTAAGTATCAAAATTTTCCTTAGGAGATTCCTTCTAGGAGCAAACAAAGACAACCCAGATACAAATCTAGTAAATAATTCAAAACAATCAATTGTTTTCCTTACAACTTCCATAAAGTCAGGCCTAGGAAGCATGGATACGCCAAAAAACATTCTATTGCATGTGTCGGGTAGGACATGCATCTAAGACGGCACAGAAAATCCTTAAACACCAGTACATTTCTAAAATCCGTTCAGTTTCCGTCTTGCCATGACCATATAGCTTCCTTATTGTGTTCGTGTGCATGTAACATAGTCTCCAGCAAAGAGAGCTTCAAACCTCACTGAAACCCCAATTGCAATTACATAATTTAAATCAGGTCCGACCTCTACTATATAAGTGAATCTATATGCAGTTTAATATAGGAAACCAAAAAATAATTCACACACAAAAAGAAAATCCATTTTTTTTCCTAAACCCAATCAACCAAACTTAAATCAAAATCCCAACCACAATTACGTAACTATCACATCAAAAAGCAACTGCCACAAGATTAAATGTTTCACATTAGACATCACATCACTGGCAAATCAGAAAAAAAAAAAATCCAAACTTTAACCACCCCCCCCCCCCCCCCCCCCCCTCTCTCCTCACAAAAAAATAAAAATCACAAGAACCAATCTTTCCATACATGAAACGCATCATCTATGCAAATTGAACAAAAGACTCAGGCCTCGTTTGGTTCGCGGAATGGGAGGGAAAGGAAATCAATTCCTTGTCATTTTCTTTCCTTTTGGAAAATTGTATTTCTCATCGATTTTTCTTTCCGATGTTTGGAATTGTCAAGGAATTTGGAAAGGAAAGTGATTACTTCAATGTGGGAAAGTGATTCCTTACTTGGATGGATGGAATCACTTTTCTCCCCAATTTCTCTTCCATTGGGAATCATTTTTTTTTCCTCAATTTCTTTAGCACCCAAACATAAGAAAGTAATCATTTTTCTTTCCCAACCCGAAGATTCGGAGGACCAAACGAGGCCATCGGGGTTTTTTCCACATTAGAAAGCAGTAAGCACGGATAACCAAACCCTTAATCTCAAGTTACACCAGAAAAGTAAACCGTTCACATTTCACAAGAACCCATCTTTCCATAAAATATAGCCACGTCATCAGTTATAATTGGACCCAAAGACTCAATTTTTTCCCCCACATAAGGAATTAGGCATAATCAAAGATTCAAAATATACGGAAATTCGTAATAGAGTGACTTTTAAGAACCAATTTTAGGAGACGAAGTGCTCGTAGTGGTCCCTCCTGTACTGGTCCGGATCGACCGCGACGATGACGTAGACCGCGTACACGATCCCTGGAACGTAGCCGAGGATCGTCAGCAGGAGGCATATGCAGAACTCCAGCTGTTGAATAAAAATTTGTCAAGAAGAAGAAGAAGAAACAAGAGAGGGGCGGTGTTGGTGGAGCTTACGCTGCAGCAGCCGTGGCGGAGGAAGACGCCGAGCGGGGGGAGGATGATGGCGATAAGGATCTCCAGGAAAATGCAGCAACGATGGGATCCCATTCTTCTTTCCTCTTCTTCTTCTTCTTTTGACTTCTGATATTCTCTCTCTCTCTCTCTCTCTCTCTCTCTCTCTGAAATTAACTGAATATATGTAGAGAGGGAGGGGATGGGAATTGGGCTGAGCCGGCCCACTCTTGTTAGTGGGCTTGGGTTAACAAAAGAGTCATAGTTATGCATAGCTATGTATTCATCCAAATTTCAAGTTTCAAATCTTTTATTTTCTATGACCTTAATCTATATCTTAGTCAAACTCATAGTGACCCTTCTGGTTACGGGAGAGAGGCATAAGATTCTTCTATTCATAATTTTTGTAGGAGTTGGGGGCACGTTCGTATGTAACGACGTATTTATAAAAATGGTGGAAGTTGGAGGGAGCACAATGTACTAACTCTTATCTTATTATGTCCTAGTAAATTCAGAGAGACATAAGATTCTTCTATTCATAAATTTTGTAGGAGTTGGGGGCACGTTCGTATGTAACGACGTGTGTATATATATATATATATATATATATATATATATATATATATATATATATATATATATATATAAATTAGAATTTATTATAAATTTCTTTATATTTTACTTATCGTTTATTTTTTTAAAAATTACTATCTTCTGTAATTTTTATTATTATTAATTGATGGAGCATTTACAAACGGTTTAGACGGATAATTTTATGTCTATCCAAATCTAATTTTTTAGCTTAACTCAAATGCATATAGATTTATTTTAGGTGTCATTTTTTCCGGCTTGACAAATGCCATTCTTGGTTGTAACATTTTTACACAAAATTATTGTGGCGTCGTGGTTAGTACATATAATTTTTTTAAAATGTTTGTGGATGGGTAAATTAGGATTAACGTTGTCCTAAATTATGATGAACTTTGTCCATTTAGTAAAGGGTGTTGTCCTAAATTTATGGTTGGGCTGGGCCTTTGTTATATTTGTTTATTTTCTTCGTATACATGTTTGGGTTTGATTTTTCAATTGGGGATGAAATGTCCAAAAACTAAAAAAGTTTCATGAAAAACCCACCGCTAAAAAAACTTTCATCGCGTGCCCAGAATTAGAGAAACTTTTCCAAAGTGGGTTCCAAATGACCCTTTTACCCTTCTAATTTATTCAAAGCACCCGCGAAACATACTCTTCAAAAAAAAAAAGATTTCGATTCTTCATCTTCTTCGTTATGCTGCTCACTTTCTATTCTTCCTCTTCTTCGATACGCTGCTCACTTTCGAATCTAGGTTTTCTTCTCCAAAATCTTTTCATGTCAAAACGGAGGTCAAAACATTATTTTTTTGCGATTCTGAAATTTCGAAAGTCCGTCTAACAGAGAATCGGTTACTTTCAGGCTCCTCGGAAATACGCTCGTTTTGCGACAAACCGGACCTCGTTTCGATCTCCCAGTCAAAAGTTATGGCTTTCCAAACTTTCAACTCGCCATTCTCCATGGTAAAATCACGAAGAATGGTCATTTCTAGTGTTAAAACGCAGGAGAATAGTCATTCTCCGTACTAAATGACGGAGAATAGCCATTCTTCGTACTAAATGACGGAGAATGGTCATTATCCGTGTCAAAACCACGGAGAATTGTCATTCTCCGTGGTAAAATCACGGAGAATGGTCATTCTCCGTGATATTAACACGGATAATAATCATTCTCCGTGATCTTTACACGGAGAATGGACATTCTCCGCCATTTTTTACAACAGAGAATGGTCATTCTCTGTCTTTTTCGACATGGAGAATGATCATTCTCCGTGATATTAACACAGAGAATGACCAATCTCGTGTTAACATGGAGGAGAATAGTCATTCTTCGTATTGAAAAAGACGGAGAATGACCATTCTCCGTGTTAAAACCACGGAGAATAGCTATTCTCCGTACTAAAATGACGGAGAATGGCCATTCTCCGTTACTTTACCACGGAGAATGGTCATTCTTCGTGATATTAACACGGATAATAATCATTCTCCGTGATCTTTACACGGAGAATGGACATTCTCCGTCATTTTTTACAACGGAGAATAGTCATTCTCCGTTTTTTTCGACACGGAGAATGGTCATTCTCCGTGATATTAACACGGAGAATGACCAATCTCGTGTTAACATGGAGGAGAATGGTCATTCTCCGTATTGAAAAAGACGGAGAATGACCATTCTCCGTGTTAAAACCACGGAGAATAGCTATTCTCCATACTAAAATGTCCATTCTCCGTCACTTTACCACGGAGAATGGCATTCTCCTTGTTAAAACCCATAGAAAATTGTCATTCTCCGTGGTTTTTAACACGGAGAATGCCATTCTCCGTGGTTTTTAAAACGGAGAATAGTCATTCTCCGTCATTTTAGCACGGAGAATGGTCATTCTCCGTGGTTTTAACACGGAGAATATTTTTTTTAGAAAATTTTTGTCAGGAATAAAGAGTCGTTCTTCTTTCAAAACGATGATAATTCTTATGGAAAAGAAGAAGAAAGATCTTCTCTCCACAATTGACCTAATCGTCGGAAAACTTCAAATGTCTCCACGATGAAGATGATGATGATGGTGATGATGATGACGAGCGATGATCTGAGTTCGACTGAAGAAAAGCACACCGAACTACGAACGATCTTTGCGATCTTTGCTGAAGATGAGAGCAATGGAATTCAGATGCAATCCAGATCTGAGTTTTTTGAATTCAAATACATATAGATGACCAATTCGCGCGGAGGGGTAGTTTCGGTATTATAAAAATAGCAGTTTCCAGCGGGTGGCATCTAAAAGGAAATCGTGGAATATTTAACGTGAAAATACTTAATTCTGGGTATTTCATAAAACTCATCCAGCGGGTGGGCATTTCATAAAAGTCCACCCCGAAATTGGGTTTCTCAGCAATTTCCAGTTTTCAATTTGATAAAAATTGCATTTGAGTCTCGTCCCAGCCCGTTCTGATTTTATTTAGATATATGGATGAAGTTTCACCAAAACGCAGTAAACTATGTAGCGAAACTGTGGGCCCACAAAAGAGGCTCGTGCATTTAGAAAGGGGTGCAATTCGGGTAGGCTAAATCCGAGTTCGACCAGGTAAACCCGTTAATGGATTGGATTAGGATTGAAAATACTCGGGATCGGATCCAGGTTCAGATTAAAATATTTGAACCCGATAAAAAATTAGGCTGGGCTCGGGTTCATATGTCGGATTATCTCAAGAACCCGAAACCCGACATTCATATATATACACTATTTTATACTTTATATAAAAAGTTTAAATCTTAAATTTTTTTTAACCAAACCCTTCAACTCATTATCCTATGTCACATTTTCATTTGTATTTTATAATAATTGAGACATAATTACTATTTAGTTGTGTATTTAATATTATTTTTTAAAAATTATTTTCAATATTATATTAGAGCCCGATAAAATCAATGGATCCGACCCAACCCGAGAAAATTGGGTACTTTTTTATTCATCCGGACTCGATTTTGGGCTTCATATGTTTAATCTGAGGTCGGGTTGGAATTGGACTCAGACTAGACTTATGATTCGTCGGATTGGACTCGGGTTGAGCTCAAATCTGATCCAACCGGCCGAGTTGTACCCCTACATTTAGAGAGCCATCTTGAATGTTCTCCTCTTCCAAAAAGAAGAAAAAAAGATTGCAGTCCTTTTCTTCAAACGTCATTTTGCTTTTCCTTGAAATATAAAAAATATCAAAGAAAAGGAAAATTGTGGACCAGTGCTGCCACTTGTCTTTGGTGGCATGAGCATTAGGAGAGGATTATGACCAACAACACAAATTGACTCCAAATTTATTTTTAAAAAAATACATATAAGTTATTTTTAACTAAAATTGATAGGTATAGCGCTGTAAGATTGGAGTATAAGACATCAATATTAAGGCACATTCCAATTTATGTATTTTAGATTCAGAATATAGGAGTTCATTTTGTAGAATAGTAAAGTTTAATTGGAGCTCCATAATAGTTTCGTCCCAAACTCGGAAGCTATAGTCTGGACCCAGACCTTCTACATTCAGAATGTAGTAACTCCTTTTGTAGAACAATAAAGCTCAATTTGAACCTACAATTTCTATATTCTAAATTTTATATTAAATTTTTTTTTTAATAAAGAATGATGACACATTGTCTATATTCATTTATCTCATTTAAACCTCAAGATTTAATTGTTTATTATTATTATACAAATAAAATTATTATACATTTGTTTTTTTACTACAAATTTGAGTCTCAAATTTTTATTTTTTATTTTTTAGCTCCATATGCTATTGATGTTGTAAGAAGAGCCCGACACTGTCACACTAAATATAGTCGAGAAATTAAAAAAATATATAACTCCTTAATAAATAAAAGTCATAAGTCGTAATTTTTTTTATGGAAATAATAGTCCAAAGAACCAATTCCAATTCGTATAGAAGATAATTTTAATATATGCAGTCCCTTTTTTTTTTTTTTTGCATAACTAGTCTATTTCTTGGGAGTACGAACTAAAATATTTTAAAATAGAAAATAAATATTTTTCTACAAGAATAAGCCAACATGTTATTTTAAATAATTTGGAAGTCCGAGTAGGATCTTCTATCATTTTGTATTCATTTGTTATTAAGACCTGATTTGATTCGCGGAATGAAAGAAAAATAAAATTAATTCTTTGATATTTTTTTTAAAAAAAATTATAATTCTTATTTTATTTTATTTTTTCGATGTTTGAAAATGTAAATAAATTTGGAGCTCCCAACTTTCCTATCATGCTTCCAAAATAGTTTAACTCCACGCGTCGGGACTCGGAAGGACTAACCAGACAGAAAAAAAAAAAAAAAGGATCGATTTTTAGTACAAACCTGTCCCATTCATGTTGACTAAGTTGCTTATGTTATGTCCAAGTGCATCACTATTATCACGTACCAGTATATATATACACACACACGCGTACATTTCACGCTTTTTAACTATTTTATAATTCGTTTTTTTACTTGAAAAGTACAAAAGTTACCAAAGAATAAGTACATCTTCCTTTAAAAAAAACATAATTACATAGTTATCCTTATCAATTTTAATTAGTAAAATTAGGTAAAAATATATTTGAAAAAAATAATGACAATAAAACAATTTTTTATTATTGTATAGCTTTATAGATTCTTCGAAAATAATATTTAGGGTCAATTAGACTTTTTGGTCTCAAAATCATTCAAAAAGTAGCAATTTTGTTCTGAATATGTCCAATTTAGAAGTTGTCTAAAGATGATGGTTGAATCATATTGACCATCAAAAGTATGTTAATAAATAAATCGAATCATAATCCAAGAAAAATAAGTTGATTTTAAATGATCAATATGGATCAGCCTTCGTCTCAGGACCCGAATTTCAAACAAAACGTTGTCGTAACCAAAATACTAATTTACTAATATTTTTTAAACGGAAAAATATAATCCTAATATTTATGTCATTATCTTAACCGAGTTGTTCTTTATTGTCGTTTCAATGCGTTTAGTCATGATGTTAGAACATTATTAGCTACCATTAATATTAGTTTATAGCCCTTCTCTATTCATATAATCCCATCATGATTTGGATTGTGACAATAAATCGTTTTATATTTTTGTTCCCATCAATTATTTATTTATTGATGACACGTTGTCGATAATTTGGAGGTTGGAAGCAAAATAGAGAAGCTTGCCAAAGCCAAACGAGACATCGATCGCAGCCGACAAAGAGAGGCAGATGATTTGTCCCCGTCTGGCTGGTCAACTCTTGTGTTTGGTGTTTACTACCAAACATTAGATAGAATCCAAAGTCCCGTAACTTTCGTGAACATTCATCAAGAACCACATTTGTGTCCGGTGCTTGTAGCTTATGTAAAAAATAACAAGGACACTGTACGAGACTCGTTGGCTGTGTGTTCACATGAGCTTCAAAAGCTCAATTTCCTTGTATTTAGTCCCACATCGTAGGAGCCTGTATTTAGTCCCACATCGTGGGAGCCAACATCCAATAGTGCTCACATGCATTCACCCTCTATTGCTTCATTGAACTATTGCGTGGGTGCCCCATGAGCCACACGCGCGCGCCGCAGCCGCTGGACGGCTCGGCTCGGCTTGGCGCGCGTAATGGGTGCGGGTGCGTGCCTACATCTGCAGGCGCCGAATGCCGATTCGATTTTCTCTTCGGGTTCGGTCGGGCTGAGACCCAATAATCTTTTTGCTCCTTCAGATTTTTGATCGTTACAAATCATTTAATTTTGTAACATTTACTATTCAAATTCCGTCTAGATACATTGAACCACATGGTTCACATTTATTTATTTGGTAACGTCAAATTAAATGTCCTTTAATTTTCTGTCCGTTGGTCTTAAACCCAACTGCCTATATATTTAGCCCCTCTCCTCCTTCTCAAAGTATATAAACGATTCTTTCTACATAAACTCTCTAAAATTCTCGTCTCCTTCAAATTGCTGCTGTTGTTCTCTTGTTGCTCTTGGCAGAGCTAAGTCATGGTCGTTCTCTCAGCGTCGTGTGCGGCAACGAGATTCCGATAGAGCGAAGATTTTACCACTATGGGTGTTCAGATCCAGTCTGCACATAGATCCGGACTAACTCTTAGGACAATGATACGTGCGCGACTTTCCCGGAGGCCGGTAACATTTAATTAATTTTATTTTCTTGCAGTTTTAAAACGAAGTTTCTATTGAAGAATATCCAACAAGACTGACACAGTTTGAACCTCTAATCGCTAATAACGTATAGTTGTGTGGGAAAATGCTAACTTGTCTGCAGACGGACTGGTCCGTTCGTCTGCATGGCCGAACTCCGTTGTCTCTCCTATTTGTATGGGTCCCACACCGATTGATCTACCAATGGAACGACGTCACGTGGCGGACGGACTGGCCCCAGCGGACAAGCTAGCAGCGTCCTAGTTGTGTGTAGATTATAATAAAAAAAAATTTAAGGACCATTTTATGGTAGAGACCAATAGTAATCTAATTTTGCGTTTATGGACCCTTAGACCTGTTAAGTGGGCCGGGCCGGGCTAGGCCTCTTGGGCCCATGAACTGTAGCGGGCTGGGCCATGCCGGATCTTTATTGGCACGTGAAATTTGGACATTCATTTTTGTTCTTCTTCTCAATTTTT
This sequence comes from Iris pallida, assembly GCA_029216955.1. Taxonomy (NCBI): domain Eukaryota; kingdom Viridiplantae; phylum Streptophyta; class Magnoliopsida; order Asparagales; family Iridaceae; genus Iris; species Iris pallida. Next base: position 20,175,348 of record JANAVB010018993.1, on the reverse strand, counting down.
TTTATATTAACTACAATCATTTTTTAAACACAATATTGAACATCCAATATGTTTTCATATATGTTTTTCAACAATCACATATATTTACGTATATTAATATAACATAATAACATTATTAAGTTTTATAAATATTAGGCTTAATTGCAATTTGATACCCTCAACTATTCCTGTTTTTCAACTTAATACCCTAAACTTTTTTTTGTAACAATTTGATACCCGAATTTTTTTTTGACGAAAATACCCATGCTCAAACTTGAAAATTATCCCCCTACACACACTCCCCCCCACTACCCCACTCCGGCCACCCCCTCCCTCCCGCCCCGCCCCCCCTCCGGCCACCCCCTCTCCTGCTTTCGGCCACCCCCCCTCCCGCTTCCGTCCATACCCCCCCCCACCCCGCCCCTGCCTCTCTCCCTAGGGCACGACAGTGTGAGAGGAGGGGGGGCTGGGGAGGGAGGGGGGGCGGAGGGTGGATGGAAGCGGGATGGGGGGAGGCGGTCGGAAGTAGGAAGGGGGTGGAAGGGGGGGGGTGACTGGAAGCGGGAGAGGGGGGTGGCCGGAGGGGGGGGGGAGGGGAGAGGGAAGGGATAAGGGCATTTTCGGGATTTTTAAAAGTTTAGGTATGAAGTTGAAAAAAAATAATAGTTGAGGTATTAAGTTGTTGAGTAATAAAGTTTTGGGTATCAAGTTGAAAAACCGAATTAGTTGAGGGTATCTGTCACGCCCCGCTCCCGTAAGAGCGATCGTCCTCGCTAAGGCGTGATGCCGCACGGGCCTAGGTTGCGCCCGTGCAAGGCCAAGTCCAGAAACGACCGATTTGAGCTAGGCCACAGAGTCGCACAGAGTGTTCCCATTTGCAGCGGAAAGTAAATGAACACAAGTTGAAACGAAATCAAACTCTTTATTGATATTCAAGAAGTTTACAAGCGGCGCTAGGTCGATATTACAAATCGCTCAAGCTCTCTCTCTCTCTCTGAAACATAAAAGGCGTGCCAAGTGGCTTACAACATGGAATAATTCATGGCGATGTTCCGATACATTATGTCTTGTATAGGGTGCTTCAGCTTCTTGCAATGTCCCATGGCCCCGGAGTTGGCTCCGTGCCTTAACACGTTCGATGGAAGCTCCGCACCCGCCGGCGTCTCCTGCATCCTGCAAGCAGACTGTGGGGTTATCAGTACATAGTTATGCACTGGTGGGGAGGCTTGCTCGCCCACAATGCTATCATTACCAAACACGTTCCATTTACTTTTGTGCATCTCTATCATTCATTGTCTTTCTAATCTTGCCATAGGATCAATTTCATGGCATATGTCATAACCTATCCCGTGTTGCCAAATTCAAGTGTCGCATGGAAATACATGCACGACTTACCCATACTTACCGTCCGGCCTTCCCTGTCCAAAGTAAACCAAGTTAGTCAATAATTCATGTGTAATAGCATAACGTGATTCTTGAAAACATTCAATATCAAGGGCGTGTCCCTGCCTCAGTTTCTAGCGCGTCGTAGGCGTATTTTCTAACTCATTGTACGAAGTATTCATTATCATTTGGTGTGATACATTTCAAGCCGTTCAGTAGGCGATTGTTCATTTAACTTAGACTACTTTGATTTTAATGCAAGGACTTGCACGTGGATAGCCACCAGCAAAGTCCACTTAATCTATATGCACCGGTCGCTGGCATGGCAAGCCATTTTGGACATTTTCCCTTGGTATTTCTCAACTTAGCGTAGGGTGATGGATGGTACACCCCGTTAAGTCTCTTGAATATACCCTGCACTTACGTCTCCTGGTGTCCAAGCCCGCACCCAAGCAGCCCGTAAGCCCCATTTTGATTCCGTTTAGGCCGGCCACGGTATCTCCACACAACGCCCATACCGCAGAATCCTTCCACTACACGGCCACGGTATACCCCTCCATCGCCCGTGCCGTTTGTCTACGACCATTTCGTATTATCTTGTCATTTTAACTTAACAGCTATTTCCGAGCCGTAGGCTAACCCTTAGCCATAATGCGTTATCGACCAGGTCGGCGTCCGTGCAGCACGGGTAGCGAGCCCCGTTGCACATGTCCATCACACCTGTCGCTAACTATTCTTTTCTTTCTTATCTTTCATGTGTTCTTTCTTTTCTTTCTTTCTTTCACTTGTTTGTTCGTTCATTGATTCATTCACGTATTCATTCATTCATTCATTCGTTGATTCATTCATTCATTCGTTACGCAACTCCCAGTGTGGGAGTCGCCTTGGCGACCCATCGGTCCCATAGTCTTTCAATGTTGCTATACTCTACTCGGAACGACTATGTTGATAGTCTTCCCATTTCATTGTTGTAAACCATTCATTGTTTCATTTTTGAACGCATAAAGGACTTGTACGTAAGCTTGTGCCTTAGCACGAGCGTAGAGCGCTGTAGTGCCCCGTCCCGCAAAGTCAATCGGAGGAATCGAAACGCCGACGGCATTCGGACTTAGCCTTTCAACGGCTGCTCGAAGGCTCGCTCGGTCAAGGCGACCGCTCGCTCAGGTGGGGTAGTTTCGGTGAACTCTCCTCATCTTTGCCTTCACATAATAAATCGTGTTTTCAACTTGCACAAGTTAGGCTTGATAATAAAAGCTACGCATCCACATAGCTAAGGGAATAATCCCGACGGTTCGAATCGAGTTAGAACATGGAAAACGTCCCACGGTCGGCTTAGAGTTGGTGCACGTCGTGCTTTGAAAATGACACTCGGTCCTTCGTCCCGTGGCTTGGGAGAAGGAAAGTTGGTCTTCGGTGCAAAAGCTGAGAGTTAGAATAAGTCATAGGCGTCGCCCGCACAAATGCTTGCTAAAGCATACACGATCCTGTCCCGCAAGGCTTGGCGTAGCCTTTGCTCGTCCCTTGGGTTAAGTTGTAGGCTTGAGTGAGTTAGGCAAAGTTATGCCAGTCGACCTAAGTTATTCTACGTGCTGTCCCGCTCATTCTGCGGTTGTCAAGATAAATAGTCCTACGACCCCAAGGCCCGTCATATGAAGTATGACTTGGGCGATAGCGTTGCATAGGACACGAGTTGGTTTAGAGGCACGAGCCACGGTTGGTTCAGTGGAAAGTTAGCCACGGTCGGTCGATACTTAAGGAAATACGTTATGTTCAAGTTAAGTTGGAAGGCTATGCAGTAGCCGTTCCCTGAGTTCAAGGAATGTTAAGTCTAAGCGATGGTTAGTCGCCGAGGCAACCCTGGTTAGGGGCTCTGCAAAGGAAGTACAAAAAGTGGAAAGAGTAAAACAACCAAGTAAATGAATTGATCACATAACAAGCCCTAACGGTATCCTAAAATACACCATGTAAACCCTTATGAACTTGGACAACTTGTCGACAAGGGGTGGTTTCTTCGAGCGGAATTTCGGGGCCACGGGACCGTCTCGGCCTAGGAAGAAACTGGTTGTAGCCGAGCTGGGTAATAGGCAACGCTGGTAAGGCGATCGGTAAGGCGGGGACTTTCATCGGGGCTCGCTACCTGCGTTGAAAGGGTCCCGTACTGCCAGGCTACGTCCAAGGCGGCTGGTTAGGCCAATCCCATAACAAACACTTGATATAAATTGTTTTCAACTAACATGGTAAGTTTTGTGTGTCGGCACGGGCGGTAATCCGTGTGTGTGCCTTTGGATTGAGTTGAATATGTATGAGTTAAAAAGACACAATGTCGGAGCCTAAGATTTGGCTACAGCGAAGGCGACGTGCTTCGGCACGAGTTGTGGCGTCGAGTGTTAAGTTGTTGGCATAGAGTTGTATGAGTTAGGCTTGAGCTATCGCGAGTTAAGTCGAGAAGGGCCGTAGGGCTAGTCGTGTGAAGTTACGTTGAGTTGTTGGGCACGGCCTCGTAATATGAGGCACGGCCGCGTTGTCACAACACAAGTGTAAGCGAGACTAAGACAAGGAGGCACTGCCTCGGAGTTTTTGAACCACAAATAGAGTTTATGGCACGACCGAGTCGTTATGTCCCAGAGTTTGGCACGAAAGACAAGTATAAGTCGGTGCGTCGGCAATACAAGCACGAGAAAGGACTAGAGGCAAGGAAATAGAGTCTGTTGCGTAGTGCGTCTCTAATTTTGGCCGTAAGGCAAACACGACTTGATAGGTTAACGTTGTTGGCACAAGAAGTGGTCTAGAGATAAAGTATGAGTTAACGTTGACATTGCAAGCACGAGATGGTTCTGATACACAAGATTGCGCTAAGGCGCCGGTCCTAAACTGATCCTAAGGCAAGACTAGAAAGACAATCGAAAGGGTTTAAGCTGCACAAAGTAAAAGAACGTGTTGGTTTTGTATGGGTGGGCGAGAAGCTCACTCCACCAGTACAGTGGTACTGACACCCACACAGTGTTTATGTGCAGGCACAGGTAGAAGCTCGTGGCGCGGAGCTCACTTGGATGTGTCGAGGCACGGAGTTCCTTGGCAAGTCGAAGCGTGCGGTCGCATGATCTGAAGACTTATACAGGACATAATGTATGGACATCGCCTTCCGAAGCTTCCGCTGGATTCAAGTATTGTATTGAGAGATGAGAGAGAGCAGAGTGACTTGTTGAGAGAGAAAAGTGAGCACGAGAGACATTGTAATTTGGCCTTGCGCCCACAAATGTAATCTTGTATTCAATATCAATAAAGAGATTCTTTTGAATGACTTATGTTCATGTGTTCTCCTTTAAATTTCGCTGCAATGTATTCAATGTTCTGCTTGGGACTTCTGTGCGACGACTCCGTCGCCGCCGATGTAATCGGCCGTTATGGAACTGCCTTGCACGAGCGCAATCTAGGCTCGTGCGGCATCACGCCTTAGCGAGGACGATCGCTCCTACGGGAGCGGGGCGTGACAAGCGCGGTACGAGAGTTCTCACATTTTTCCATGTTCCTTTCCATATTCTATACAAGCATACATGATGGGATTATTCCCTTAGCTAGGTGCGTTGAGTCATTTATTAGCATGCACGGTGTTATCGCCTAGCGATTCTAGCAAGATCCACTACACCAAAAAGGTCCTTTTGGAACGCTAAAATTTCGTTCCAAATAATTTTAGGCACACCTATATTCCGTGCCTATTTATGGGCTGCCAGATTTGTTGGCACGGAATAAAGACGTTCCAGTAAACATTTATTGGAACGCTTTTATGGTGTTCCAATATTGGAACACCAATAAAGTGTTCCAAAAAAGAGTTCCAACAAAACCTTACAAATTACTTTTTTCCTACTTATTGGAACGGCTAAAAAGAGTTCCAATGTTGGAACAATAGAAAGGCGTTCCTAAGAAAAGCATACCAGGATATTTTTTGCGCCAAATTTTGGAACACCTAGAAAGTGTTCCAGATTTCATATATATATATATATATATATATATATATATATATATATATATATATATATATATATATATATATATATATATATATATATGACTGCCCACATCATTTGAAATGGCACACGTGTAGCTTGAAATAATATATAGCAAGCATAAGTACCATGACTTACAGAACCTGTAGCACTCCAACAAATTTTATAAAAAAGAATAACAATTGATAAAAGCAAAGGTATATAGAATAATAAATACATACAGAATAGAAAAAAAAAACAAAGGTATATAGAATAATAAAGTCAAAATGTCTTACATAAGTATTTCATGTTTAATACAACCTTACTAAATTAACTATCATGCTAAAAAAATTATACAAGAGTTGTGAAAATAATTTGAGCAACAATTTTCTCCTCGTTCTCTTATTCCTCATAGCTATTCAAATAGTTGGGAAAATAATTATACGGGATTTTATTCCTCATTCTCTTATTGCCTTCCTCTTAGTTGTCACGGTTGCTTCAAGCTTTATGACATCTCTCATTGTTGGGATGGCCATTAAGTCTGCAAAGTCGAAAGATCACAAAAACAAACATTTGGTAGAGAAAAACAATTCAGAAGAGAGAGAGGAGTTGTTGCTTTTATAAATGAAGTCAAATTAAAAATATTGCTTCACATAACACCCCATTTTGATGAGAGTTGTAGGGTAATGATGGCGATGAACAACACCAAGCAAGTCTTAGGTCAAATTAAACAAGAAAACAAAATGGCGTATGTAAGAGGTTGTTACGTACCTTGAGGTCATTGTACTTCTTAGTTTCCTTTCAGGAATTTCAGCTGCTAAAGAAAGATATTCAAATTTTATAAAAGGAGAGAACTTTGAGTAGAGCGAGAGAAGAATAAATAGCCAACATTTCTTAAGGTAATATGGGTTTTCCTCTTCTTGGCTGCTTCTCTTTCTTTCTTCATATTTTCAGAAAGAATCTTAGGTTCTGTAGACCTGCGAGGGGCTGACTTTAATTGCTTATCCTGAACAAGTGATATGATTAGTGGTTCAATAGAATGATAACATAATATAATTCACAAATTGGCAACTCAAAATGCAATGGTAGCAGCAATAGGGTCAATTATGACTCATATAAATTCTTACCAATTTGCAATAGATATTTCATTGATGTCAATCATGAAATAAACAAACTATTAAAATGGCTTTACTAGACTATCGATTGTATGCCATTGTATTACTCATTTTGAAATAATATCAACTCTCAAAGGGGGAAAAAGATTGTACGTCATTGGATACGAAATAAGGTCTTTTTCATATAGATAAGATAAGTTACTCAAGGAAAATGGTAGAAGACTACTAGCAATGAAAAAACTGTGATCTTTACAATGCTCATGACTTAAATTCTAAAATGGCATTTTGAGCACGGTCCATTGCCAAGACGGACTGTAAAGCTCTATTACTGATCAAGAAGACAATAACATGATTAAAAAACCACTCACAAAAAGTTCAGTAAAACTAATAAATACCTAATGTTATGTATAACAATTCTTCTAGTAGCCTTCTACATTCAATAAGTTGCTACTATTCCCACCTCTATACTAGTTGCTCCTGCTTTTTCCATCTGCAAGTACGTTTACATGCAAACCAAACATCTGTTGTGCATACATTCTTGTAGCCTTACAAGAAACCAAAAAGCCCCTAATGCAACAATTTATAAAAAAATTATAACAAAGAAGAAAAATATGCACAAGCTAATTTGTTTAGACCCAATCGGATCCAATGCGTGCTCCAGATGATAGTTACTTAGTTGATCAGACTTGTGATCTTTTCTTAGCCTCAATTGCTAAACCATGTCTGTCTGTATGGCATGTTTTCCGTCATGTCATAGTCTCAACCGTGCTATTGTCAGTTACTTCTTAGTTTCCTTTTAGTAAAAGAAATACCTGACAATGTTACATCTCTCACACCATTCTTACAAGGATTGTTGGCGCAAATGCGTAAGCAGCAAAATTCATAACAAACAATTGAAACAATTGAAACATAGGCTATTGTACATGAAAGATGTCCTGAATTATGTGATTCCCTTTGTCTATTTCAAGCATGTGCAGTACCCACAAGGGATATACATTTTTACATAAGATGCACTTGGTACCATTAACAGGCAGTCTCTATTAACTAATGAAACTAGAGAAGAAGCAAGAATACTTTCGGACAGTACTAGCAAGTAGATTGTCCAGTGTACATATACAGATACATATGTAATATGATCTTCTTTCATTGCATTCAATATCATTTCAATGAACGTGTATTATGGCATTATCATTTGGTTAGATGTATCAATAAACCATAAAAATATACGTGTAATATAATGACAGACCTTTCATAAGATTGATGAAATACAAGCTACTAGCGTTTACTTTGGCTTACAGCAGTGGCCCCAGAACCAAAGATGGCAATACAGTCACGATGTCAAGTCCATTCTTTCCAGCATAATCCAGAGCAACATCTTTGGCAGTGTCTTGGAAAGGCATTACCAATTCTGGAAGTACAAGGAGATGACAATCAGATGTAGTCCTAGAATACTAGCATTACAAACATATTTTGGTATAGAATGCATTCTATAAAGCTCAGATTAGTTCGTTGCAGTTTTTAGACCTAATAGACGGTGTGTTGTAATGCCATTCTATTTTATGCTCCATACAGGTTGAATATAAGAATACTGCATTTAAGGCAACTCCAAAATATCTGGGAGTGAATATAGAGGGGGCTTCGTTCTCCTCAACTGCATCAGTGGAGGTTCATAAGAAGTTTGAAAACATAAATGAGGATGTCCTTGCTGCACCAGGTATGGCTTACTATTTTCAAAGTTGTCACTTGCCTTGTTTTTGCAAATTGACTTTCTTCAGATTCTTTCAGTGCATTTCTACCTAAACTAATTGGTAGTGAGTTTACTTTAGCCTAGAATGGATAATCGTGGTATTTTGGAAATGATCAATTGCAACTACTCCATTGTTACTAAAAGATACAGTTATATAAACTAGCGACGAGGCTGCCTTGCCAATTTCTACATGATACATGTCTCACATTTTAATGGCAGATGTCCAAAGCAATGGGAGTTGGAATAAGTCCTTTAGAAAGCATGTTGTCAATATATTGGACTCAATCAATGCTCCACCTGCTATGGCTGAGGAACTTGGGAAAGAGAGGGCTATTCACCTTACTTCTACAACACACTCTGTCACGACCCGTTACCCACATTGTTGGGCCGGGCCGAGCCATGTCCAGCCTACGCTTGGTTAAAGCGTAGTAAGTTGTTCTAAGAATAGACAATAAAGGATCTAAGTAGCTAACAGTTCTAAAATCATATTTAAAGTTCACCACAACACAGCATCTATAAGCGAAGGTAAACAAGTACAGACTTAATAATACACTTCCAAGTATCTAACTGGAGATAAAGTCCAGTATCCAAATATAAGTACAGACCAAAGTCTAAGTCTCAAAACACATAAAAATAACTAAGCAAGGTTTCCCGCTGGGGCCTCTTGTGGAGCTAAGGCCAGGTCCTCAAAATCAGTGCCATAATATGTAACACATAGCATTTCCTTCTCGAAAAGTATACCTACAACGTTATCCTGTCAGGACGGGAGCAAGTACAACCTCTACAACTAAAGTACTGAATATATAATGAAAGAGATGTACAATAAGAAACATGGTGTGATAAGTCTATAAAACAGAAAATACTTGGGAACATGGCCTCATGGTACGACTGGGATAACAGTATCATAGTAATGTAGGGAACATGGCATAACTGGAATCATGGTATGACTGGAATCACGGTAAAATACATTTGTCAAGATGACACATGTATATCTAATGTTTAAAACTGGAGCAGGTACGTGATCGTCAATAGATGTACAATGTGTTGGGGGCACATAATGAAATATATTTCCGTACAAGTGAAACGGCGACAGATGTACATACGCACAAATCCGCTTTGAGATAAAGGCCTACGACAAGGTATATATATAAAATGTCAACCTTGCTCGGTACATACGTACGGAGAAGGGGGTCGTGATCACGTACTCAACTGTCAGTTTCCCTATAACCCATATTCTAACATGTGAGAGATACGAGAACAGTAAAAACATATAAGAGATACGAGAACGATATAGAACATGTGAGAGATACTGGGATCGGTATAAAGCACGGTAGGTACTGATAGCAGTATAAAAGCATAGTGAAACATGTATTGAGAACCAGTAAGATGCATGTGAAGATATAAGAACTGTCCTAAGCATGGCAGGTACTGAAAGTAATACAACATGTGAAAATTTAACTTGCTACCTCAAGAATTAGTATTTTAACAGGGTTAATACATGTTCTAGCATTAAAAGACAGTAAATGAGTTTGTAGATGTACTTACCTCGAGTAAAGCAAGAATACTAGTACGAAGATATAGATGTCCGGTGTCCTGTCAATGATGATATACAAACTCAGTTCTAAGCTATGTTCAATAATATACTAGTGGTGTGACACGACTCCTAACTGGATACTAGCCAAGTGGGGACCTAACATAAAAGTCTAATGTGGAGTGCCACTATACACAAACTAACTTCCTAGGGTCTTTACACTAGTGCGGGGTGAGGTCCAATACGTCTATAACTCAAAACAACACAAAATATTGCAAGTCGTAATTATTCAATAAATAAATCAAACTGTACACTAAGTTCCAACAATTTTAGAGATAGACAAAAAGCTTAAATATACATAAAATAAAATACCAAAATGATCCTTGTTAATTATAGAAATTTATACTAATTTTTTTGAAATTTATAAAACCTCATAAATATTTATTAAAAATCAACAAAAACATGTATCCTGAAAATAAATTCTGTTTTCCTATTTTTATAAAATACCAAAAGTACTTATTAAATGCTGGAAAAATTATAATAAATTAGCTAAATTAACATAGTATTTAAATATAATTTTTTCCAGATTTTTACAAAAATTAAAATATATATAAAAATTCAAAAACAGAAAGTAATAATTTCTGGAAAGATAATTAATTACAAATTAAGGATTATACAAAGCAAAATCTACAGATGTTGTCGGATGATAAAATAAATATCACCACGTGTCCAGAACGGTCAAATTAGCTAGGATAGCCTACCCATAAGTCCAATTTGGACACAGGGGCAAAACGGTAATTTTGGGTCAAAATGATGTCCGCCGTTGGACACACTTTGCACCGAAAAATATGTCAGAATAGAAGTCTACAAAACCTAGCAAATTATATGTCCACGAATCTAGAATGATGATACAAACCCAACGGTATGTCCGAAATAGGATTCCGATGTGCCGATCTCAAAATGATACGTTGACACGGACACTTGGAATCCAGTTTGTACCGAAATGCGTGTCGGAGCAAATGTCTTTAAAACTCAGCAAATTATATTTCAACGAGTTCAGAATGACGATACGAACTCAACGGTATATCCGAAATTGGATTTCGATGAGCCAATCTCAAAATGACCCGTTGACTCGAAAAGTGGGACCCACTTTGCACCAAAATGCGTGCCAGGGCCCATGTTCTCCAAATCAAGCAAATTTTATATGAAAACATGCCAGAACGACGCCACGAGTCTACTGGTGGTGTCAAAAATTGAATTCGGAGTCCCGAGGTTCAAAAATGGAATTTAACAAGTACAATTTAAAGAATTCGGACGGCCAACTTTGGCGTCGAATTCGACCAACCGAACGTGCTTATAATAAAATGAAACTTAAAGGAGACAGGAAGAGGGTTATACCAGCTACGCACAGGAACTGTAGCGCTCCAACCGGAGCTGCGACGGCGGAGTTACGAGCTGACGAAGTCAGCTCCACGAAACTGTCCAAAAATAGTTCAATTTAAAACGTCAACTTGGTGGCCAGTTTTGAGGTATCAAACGACGAAATTAACGGACGAAAATTGACAGGAGTGAAGATGGATATACCGAGATTGCGACGGAGCAAAAATTTCATCGATCCAATGGTCGGATTGTCCAGAAAATTCGTACGAAGTTGCTGTCCCGAGACGCGAATTCTGAAGTTGAAATCGCGCGTCACGGCGGGATTTCGACGTAAATGCACGAATAGTGTGTTTCACACGTCGGGGAAGATGGTGGTAGCCAGGGTGTGATCGTCGGGGGGTCGCGCGCCGGTAGGGGGGTCGCCGGTGGCCGGTGGCTGGCCGCGGTGGCGTGCGCCATGCGTCCATGCGCGCGCGGGGTGGCGCGGCAGCCACTGCTGCTACACTTTGCTACTGCTGCATGCTGCTGCTGTATGCGTGCGTGACGGCGAGCGGCGCTGCTGTCCGGCGGGGGTGGCCGCGGCGGCGGTCGCCGGCGAGGGTGCGGGGTGGCTCGGGTGAAGGTGGAGGAAGGTGGTGTTGGTTATGGTGGTGGTGGGAAGATGATGGTGAAGGTGATGGTAGTGTGTAGTGGGGTTGGTGTTGAAGCTTGAAGGAGAAGAAGTAGGAAGAGAATGGAGGAGGAGAGGGAGGTGGTGTTCACAGTGGTGGTGGTGGTCGGCAGCCATGGGTGTGGGGAGTTCGGCTGTGGTGCATGGGAGTGGTGTGTGTGTGGTTTGTTTAGAGGAGAGAGAGAGGGAGTTGCTTTTGTGTGTGTATGTATATTAATATATAAGAAGAGAGAGAGAGTGTAGGATAGAGAGATATTTGAGAGGGGAGGAGAGAGAGAAGTCGGTCAAGGGGGGTGCTGTGAGCTGGTATGGGGAGTGAGGGGGAGTGTAGGTGTAAAGGGAGAGAGAGAGATATTTGTTTATTTATATATATATATATATATATATATATATATATATATATATATATATATATATATATATATATATATATATATATATATTTGTAAAGTGGAGAAAGAAAAATAGATATTTAAAATAGGAAAAATAGGGAAATTATGTGGGGTGTTTGGGCAGTCATGGGAGAACAATATGGAGCTTGGGTTCGGGTTCGGTCGAGCCAGGTCGGGTAAAAAATTGGACAGGGTGAAATAATAAAAATAAATATATATATTTATGATCACGGGTAAATAAATAATATGCGGGGACTCCAATAAATGGGACACAAGCGTCATGTGGGTAGTAGACTTCATGTGGGCCACATCCATACTTTGGGTCGACTAGGTTGGATCGATGTCGGGTCCCGAAATTAAATTGGAAATTAAATCAGGTTTTACGGTAGATAATTAATTGGCATAAATTGAACCGAAAGTTGTGCGAAGGAAATAGAGCACAAAATGGAGTGTCTGAGTGGGACACGAAGGTCATGGGTGAAGAGCATCTCGAATAGATCATTCATGAGAAGTTGGTTCTGAGAAAACGACTGGTCTGGTGCTCCTAAATTAAAAGTCACGGTAACGTGCAAACGATGATCAAAGATAAAAGTGGGAATAATTATTCAACGATTAATTGGTCTAAGTTGACCCGAAGTTGCGCGATACAAAAAGAGCACAAGGAAACGAGTTCAAGTGGGACATGATATATCAAAATGAAGATAATCTTGTCTACTTCAAAACTCGTGAAGAGAGTTTACAGAGATTGGTATCCCTGACGCTCCAGAAGTCAAAGTCACGGGAAGGTACATTAATGATCAAAAACAATTAAATAATAAAACACTTATCGAAAATAATTCATTAAGAAAAATAAAAATAAAAATAAACCCTGAAATTCAGGGGGCTTACACACTCATCCAGTTCAATCCACATCTCTGCCGGGATGATCCGATTACATGGTGTAGTGATAGGCAGTGCAGAACACCGGACCCTGCAGAAGACTGGAGATGTGGGTTTCTTCCTATCTTATGGAATTGCTCGTAATGATGTACTTTGCAAATCAGCATGCTTCGAGCCAATTACAAACATGCAGGGGAGAGGGATGTCAATGATGCTTAGAGGGTTACATCTGTTTGGCATATCTATGCTGATTCTTGCAATAAGCTTCAATGTGGGAATGTGCATCTACAGCAAGTAGGTCTTAGTCAAATAGCTTATTGACTTGAATAGTTAGATTACGTTTGAAACTGAGAAACTAAGGAAAGATCCATAATGCTCATCTGCTGAATTATTTTGAAGAAAAACTTGTGTTATGTATTTGAAATACATCTAGTATGTTCATCAACTGACTGAAGCACTCACAAAAAAAGGATCGTTGGACAGATTTATCTGGTAAATTCACCACTCGAAATATCTACTAGGATTAGCAGATGTGGAAAACTCTGCTAGAGAAGGAAAATTGGAAGTACCAAAAGCTTCATCTTTTCTTTGAGCCTTCAGTTGCTTCTTATTTTTTGCGCACCTCCAGAGGAAGCAAAAATGGAACTGAAAACTAAGGATTCTAGTTTGGGCTTGATTTCTGCATTACATAAACTAGAATTCCAGTTCTATATAAGCTAGATTCTTGTTTGGTCAAGTTTGATGATTATATATATAGTTGTAGTAAAAAAAATCTATATAAACTGAATCTCTACAATACAAACGAAAAAGAAAATAGTAGAAAGGGTGTTAACTTATCTATTGTTGGTCTAAATGTTTCAACAGTTATGTTACAATGTGGTATCGGAGGAATAATATTAAGATTTGAGATTATTAAAGGGATGATGATGCAAATGAACAGAAAGGTACGACCATCATTGAAGAGGATTAAGCTTAAAGGTCCAGAACTAGTTAACTATAGGGAATAGTACATCAAGTCAATGTTTAAGAATATCACTTGGATAATGTTGCAATAAAGAAAATTATATTAAAAAAGGATTTTAATAAATGTGTCGATTACCTCAGTTGTCCTGCAATGCTCCTTGTCTGACCAACACTCCTCATTCATTAAATGGTGAAGTTCTTCCCTCAGGTACGCTATAGGTTCTTCTTCAGACTTGCTGCAAACCAAGATATTATTGAAATTTACAGCTACAAACTTTCGAGTAAAAGCGTTCTGTTAGCCCAATGATTGTTTCATATATTTTTGAATATGGCTAATCAGTCTAATCAGTTAAGTTTAACATATTGATGTCACTAATAAACATGTAAGCACTATCATGTTGTTACTTAAACTTAGCATTGTCCTACTATTCATTATATATTATCATATTTCTATACTGCTTTGTTCGTCTAACATGTATTTGCAAGACATGCAGTAAGCATGATCAAACATGATCTAAACAGGACTTATGCAATGAACATTAATGATGGGCCAAAGACGGCGTTATACAAGAAGATTTTTTCAAACCGCCCAACGACCTATCCGGGGCCTCGTATCGGGGGTTCCGCTGCCCGGTCAGTGGACGGGGGTTATACAAGAAGATTTCTTTAACAGTCATTCCATTTAATAACAAGCACCAAACCCAACTTGAAAAATATGTGAAACTATATTCTAATCTATAACTTCATAACTTTGGATGCATATATATATATATATATATATATATATAAAAGCATTTTCATAGTTTAACAAATAAGTTCCTTACACATGAAAAAAATGGACTCCTACAGAGAAAAGATAAAACTTAAGAAAACTAATGTCTTAGCTTCAAGTGAAACAAGCAAATTCGAGCTGGAGTTGGTTGCATAACTATGACATGTCAAAGAGGGATATATCATAATAGTCATGTCCATTAACTCTTGTGATGATCTTACAATACTCCTAAGTCTTAAATATATTATCCATACTATTCTTGCCACTACCATCAACATTCATATTTAATTATGCAAATGTGCTAACAAGTTCATCAAGAATGTTTGCACGGTATAGTCGGACAATAACAAAGATAAATCAAGAGACTTGATAATGTCAATTTATATGCATCTTGAGCATCTAATACTAGCCAAGTATCATATTACTTCTAGAGCCCTGTCAATTTAGCAGAGGAATACTATAATTTAAAAAAACCAGAGTACTTCATATTTTAAGGTTAAACTCATTAAATCCTAATCTAACCTTCCAAATTCTCAAACAAATGCATTCACGAACATTTCTTTTCCACAATTTTTTCCTTCTTCCTCAGTCATTCACTACCTCGACCATCTCTCTTTTTCCCCAGTAACCTAGGAAATTCAAACCCAAAAACCCATAACCAGAGAAAAAGGGGTTAGGGTTAGAATTTTGTTTAGTCCTATTGCTTCTTAAATTTATGTTAGTTTTTACTTCTGAAACAAAATTAGTTTAAAAATCGATACAAGGATAAAGAAGTCAAAAATAATGCACATGACCATTAAATTGGAAAGATAATTAAAGCCTAAAAAAACTCTAGATAGTGGAAAATAGTTGAGACATTTTGACCTATAAAAATTGTGGTGTTGATGTCGCAAGAATTCGCCATCATCATCATCGGCTGCGGCGGAGCGGAGGTGGTGTTGGCGGTTGATGACGACGTTGCCGACGGCTTCTTCCGCTTCTTTTTCTCATAGGCTATCCCGCGGGCCTTAGCCTGGGAGTCCCTGACCTCCCTTAAGTAGAGCCTGACGGCGCGCGTGCCGAAGGGGTTGGCCTCCGGCTGGCGATCGTTCTCCTCTAAGGCGGCGCTGACGCGGCCGACGAGGACGTCGAGGCTGCTCCAGGCCTGGCGGAGCGAGCAGGGGCAGGGGGAGGGAGGGTTTGGGTGGCCGAAGAAGGGGCAGCCGTCGGAGTGGACCTTGGTCTTGCCGAACTGGTCGAGGTAGCGAGGAACTCGAGCACGTAGGCGTCACTGCAGCGGGAGAGGGCGAGGGGGGGCGGTGGTAGCGGAGGTACTGGCCGAAGGTGTTCCAGTCGCTGCGGTTCTGGGACTTGTAACGGTTGGGCCGACCCCCATCGGAGCCGCCGACAGCGCCGCCGCCGACAGTCGCAGTCCAAGCCCGGTGCTAGCATCTCGAACCTAATCTAAATTAGCTCTCAGTTGATTAGATTTGTGGAAAGTAGAAAGAAAATGAGAGAGGAGAGAGAGATTTGGGGTGGGGGTTTTGTGGGGTGGGTGGGGTGGGATGCGTGCCAGATGAAGAAGAATAGTGTGGACGTTTAGCATTATTGTTTCATAAAAGTCATTCGATCACATGAACTAAATTTTTATTATTGGAAATGGTTTTGGAACGGTTTATATGTGTTCCAGATTACATAAATTTTATTAAAAATAAAAAATTAATATTTAGAATGGTTTTTTATTTTGGCACACTTTTTTTTCGTTCCAAAATCTAGACACACTTAATAGGCGTTCCAGATTGAAATATGCCTAGTGTTCCTAATTAGCTATTTTGGTGTAGTGAGAGTGTCCGTATTGTTATGTGTCTAGGCTAAGCAAAGACGGGTTCATCGGAGCCACCCACCTTAGCGATGTTCGCATCGGCCGAGCGATACTCCGAGCGCGCCTTTGAAACTCTAAGTCTGGATTCATCTTGATGGGCCAATGTAAGCCTTGCATCGATTCTTCATCAGGTCGATGCCAACTGTTCGGGTCGACGACTCGTTTGAGTCGTTGCACTTGCCGTTTGAATCGGCGTTCCGCTAGGGCGGAGCGGGTCATTACATAATACACCACTCAAAATAAGTCTCATCCTCGAGACTTCCTGAGTGCAGGTCATCCTACCATTCCTTAACCCATGTCGTGTATGTATCTTAGACAATTTCTATCGAATGGCTTTACCGCTCGATGGCATCAAACTATACTCGATACCTTTCCAGTCCCGTGTCCGTATACGTTTTGGTCAATTTTTATTGAATAACTTTTCATTCATTTTAGAGTTGATGTTTCTTCAACTTGGTTGCTATTTCGACGTGTCATGGGACTGAAATGGTCGTACGAGACACGTTGTAATTCGTTAAATACGAGGGTCGTAGGCTGAGGCAAACTCACTTTCGTTTATCTCGATTATTGAGATGACCCGATTCGCTTCTCAAGCGTTCTTGTCCACGAAATCAGTATGATTTCTTCTTAGCGGGGTCGACCAAGTCTAACTAATTTCCGTCCGATTCAAGACTAAGTATTGCACTATCGTCGAGCATATCTTCCTATCAATGGTTCAATTCGTTATACCAACTTTTACTTTCACGATATCGATTCCATATCATTCGCTTGTTTAGGGCCAAATCTTGGTGTCGTTCACACACACTCCGCTCACACGTTTCTTTGATTCCGAGCCACGCTCGTACTAATATCATTCCTTTCTTTTACCACGATCTCAATCCCCGATACTTTTCATTCCTCAAGTCTTATTTGGAATTCAACGTATCACTTGGTTGGATCGTGCACGCATTCCAGGCGTCCCCAAAATACATGCATTCACCAAACCGCGTGATAGAGAATTCATCATTTTCACTCGAATCGCATCGTGCACATACTCCGGCGTCCCTAAAATATATGCATGTCAGCCAAATCTCGTGAGCAGGGTTTTCTATATTCGTGATCCATGCTATCCATCCATGCCAATCCTCAAGATCAATCTTTCGATTGCTAACACTTGAAACAGGGGTGTCTCGCCTAACCGCTAGGCCATTTCTCAAGGCTAAGTCAATGTCAGGATTGGAATCATAGTTCCCCAACAATAATGCCAACACTGACCCCAATCCTAGGGTCAAACCAAAGTCGGTAGTACGGGGGTTTTCTACCCAAGCTTGCGTCACTCAGATTTCTAAACATCGAGCACGATCACCTATTCGTATCAATGCAATCGTTGCGCGTACTCGAATCCATTCAAATCACCAATTCTAACCAATTCATGTATTCGATCACGAGGTCGTCTAGCTTTGACAATACGTTGCGCCCCAATCTCACGCGAGTCCGATTATCCACGGTGATTCATGAATCACCATGCAACGCTCCCGTGGAATAATCATTCTCATCGGAGCGTAACTCTTGCTTGCGTCTAGACTAATTCATTCTCGATACGCGGATTGGACCTACGTAATCCTCAAGCTCAATCATCAAGCACACCAAGTCATTCTCAAGTTCACCTTCACGTCACCACAAGTCGAAGCACACAAATTGCCACGCCATGCTAGTTCAATCACCCCCGCCGTATGAATCACCATACCAGCGCTCACGCGGAGTGATCGCCTTAATCGGTGCGACGCATGTGCGAGGCTGGAGTTGCGCTCGCATAAGACAAGAATGTCACAGTTGTGGTTATCGACGAAGCAAATCCAAACATTTCATTTCATCCAAGTCAAGATTTTAATTCGATAGTCCGTTCGTCATTCGTTCAACTAAAAAATCCTCGAGCCAAGTTAATCTTTTCCTTGACACATTTAAATATCCCGAGTATAGCATCCATCGGAACAATAACATTTGCACGATCGTCATTTACCGAGTCAGAGTATCCCCGAGTTATCGTATATCGATCTTTGATACGCCTCAATACCATCGACGATATGCGTAACCTGACGATCTTCCTTTGCAACCCATTTCGAGTCGTGCGTTGATGCTGTTGTCCGAGTTGGATATTCCACAATTTTCTCGATATTCAAGATCAAGTTCGATCGCTATTCCTCAAGCTCGTTTCAAGATCGTTGTTCAAAACTCAAGTCACATTTCATTTGAATCAATCCGAAATCGTACGTGCGATCCTTTAAGTTTCCTCGATCACGACATTCACTTTTATTCATCGTCCCGAATCATTTTCTAACTCGCGTTGCTCATTCACAAGTTGTTCGAACGACATCTCGTTCGGGACACACGAAGTCACGATCAACTAAGCGTGACGCGTTCTTAGGCTCTGCGCGATCGCATCGCTTGCCGACATACTCGTTCTATCCGTAAATCCTTTAGTCTCGCTCGAATAACTTCTATGACGTCCATACACCACTCAGGGTTCGAGCCACTCGACTAGTCATCGACACTCATTCTTATTCTTCTCCGAACCTATCACATACACCACTCGGGTTCAAGTCATTCTATAAATCCAAAAGAGATCATTCGTATCATTTGCCAAGACATATTTCAGATTCGTTCGACGAATCTCTAGCGTAGTCGTTCGTGTCATTTCGACGTACTAAGACGTTCGTATTATTTCCTCAAAATCCAAGTTAATCTTTCGTGCACGCCTAAGCGTTAACTCGATAGCGTTCCTATCGATAGACACTCTAAGTACATCTCTGTTTCCGACCGAGCGGTACTTGATATCGCTCGCAACTCGATTGCACCAAAAAGTCGAGGCGCGCGACGCACGGACTAAGTTGTGCCGCATAACCATCCTGTACGGACTATATTCAAGTTTGCATGCTCACTTGCTAGGTCGACGCAAGACTAGTCAGGCACGCACGTGACATGTTAACTTAGCATGTGTTCTCTATCGAGTCAAGTTTAACATAGTTCGGCATTGTTAGCGTAAAGTTATTTAAGCACGCCTTGCGTTTGCTAACTTCTAGCATTTTAGTTTTCCTTCGACTCAAGTCCGTTGTGGTTTGGCACAAAGGCCTTCGCCTATCGATCCCGTTTAACCGAGTACTTGTACGAGCTTTTGAAAATATTAGACTTATTGTATGGAACATTCCAAGGCACAACGAGAGAGAGCGTATACTTCTTTATTTCCAACGAGCTTTCAAAATTGAGAAAATTGAAATGAAGTCCAAGGACGTAAAGCCGTGCTCTGATACCAATCTGTCACGCCCCGCTCCCGTAGGAGCGATCGTCCTCGCTAAGGCGTGATACCGCACGGGCCTAGGTTGCGCCCGTGCAAGGCCAAGTCCAGAAACAGCCGATTTGAGCTAGGCCACAGAGTCGCACAGAGTGTTCCCATTTGCAGCGGAAAGTAAATGAACACAAGTTGAAACGAAATTAAACTCTTTATTGATATTCAAGAAGTTTACAAGCGGCGCTAGGCCGATATTACAAATCGCTCAAGCTCTCTCTCTCTCTCTCTGAAACATAAAAGGCGTGCCAAGTGGCTTACAACATGGAATGATTCATGGCGATATTCCGATACATTATGTCCTGTATAGGGTGCTTCAGCTTCTTGCAACGTCCCAAGGCCCCGGAGTTGGCTCCGTGCCTTAACACGTTCGATGGAAGTTCTGCACCCGCCGGCGTCTCCTGCATCCTACAAGCAGACTGTGGGATTATCAGTACATTGTTATGCACTGGTGGAGAGGCTTGCTCGCCCACAATGCTATCATTACCAAACACATTCCATTTACTTTTGTGCATCTCTATCATTCATTGTCTTTCTAATCTTGCCATAGGATCAATTTCATGGCATATGTCATAACCTATCCCGTGTTGCCAAATTCAAGTGTCGTATGGAAATACATGCACGACTTACCCATACTTACCGTCCGGCCTTTCCTGTCCAAAGTAAACCAAGTTAGTCAATAATTCATGTGTAATGTGAAACCCGTAATTTTTCCGTAAATTTTTTTTTTTAATTAAATAATGTGTTGTATATACATTATGTGTTAGAATAATATTATTAATTATTGTTGTATTGGTTAAGTAATAAAAATTATTTTTAAAATTGTTAAACATGGACTTTTGGTTGGCAGCCCAGACCGGACCCGAAACCCGAACCCGGTTCGAAACCCATTGAGCTAAATTATTTTTTTTATATTTAATCAGGGTATTAAAATATTAAGTTGTATTTTCTAAAAAGAAAATTTATTTTATTGTTAAAGTCATTTTTTTATGATGTTCAAAGTCATTTAAGCTTTAGACATTTTATCCAAGTCTTAAGAGCCCAAAGTTTAGGCCCAAAAAGCTATTTATTATTTTTGTCCTTTACAAAGCCATTGGATTTATTTGCAAACTATTAAGACTCATTTGGGTTGGACCTTATAAGCCCATAGGCTTAGGCCTTAGTTGTGGGTTGTTGTAGAATCCTTTATTGTTGCTGTTGCAACATTAGTGAAGGAAACTCTTCATTTCTTCTTCTTCAAACTGAAGGTCTTTCGGTTTTTCTCCAACGTCGAACTTTTCGTCTCCGGCCGCTGGAATTGATGGCCGTGGAGGCTCTTCGGCTCCCTACTCCGGTAACCCCCATTCTAAACTCTCTATATAAACCTATTCTCCATCACCATCCCCACACTTTTCCCAAATCTTGTGAGAATCCACCATTTTTGGCGAACCGGAGCTCCGATTCCGATCAAGTTGGGCGCCCACTCCAGCGAACATCAGATCCGGCCGAGCCCCGACCCTTGGGCCGTACCCGACCGGCGCCGACCCCCGTGGCCGCCGTCCGCCGCTGCCACCTGACCCGCGCGGCCCTCCGTCGCCGCTGACGCCGGCGCTCGACCCGGCCAGGCCGCCCGCACGCCCCGTTGTTCCCCGTTCCCATTCCGAAGTTCCATCTCGGGTTTTCCGTTGTCGGTACACCCTGACCCAATGATTTTCTTTACTGTCTATGATGAATTGGTCCAACCCAATTCCTATAGGAATTCGGGATTTCAGTTTGGTTCCGTTCCATTTTCGGTTTCGGATTTTCTGAATATTTCGGAAGTTACGTTCTGTGGGTTTTCCTTTTAGGAAAACATTTTCTGTGGTATTGTTTCTGTGGGATTTTCTGATGCTTTCGGGATTTCCGTTTCCTTCTCGGGTTTTCTGAGAAATCGCGGGAATAATTCTGAAAATAGATTTATATATATATATTGGTTTTATTTCTCTGTCTTCGGATTATATTCTCTGGAATGTTGGTCCTGTTGAGATTTCGGGTTTTCCGAATGGATTTCGGGAGTTTTCTGTGAAGGTTATATATATATATTTTGGGGTTGGAAATATTTCTGCAGGAAAACCGGAGCATTTCCCAGTTTTGGGTTATCCCGAAAACAGAGGGAATGCTGCCGAAATTTTCGGGAATTTTATTAAATGATTTTCGAAATGATTTTTCGAGTTAAATATTATTTTTATAATATTTTGGGCGACGACCTTAAACGGTCACTGGGCCCCAGTGAAATGCAAACGCACCGGTTCGACCGGACGTTGAGGCAGAGTAGCTAAATGTGAAGAATGGACCAGAGTCTGAGACTCACAGTTTTTCTATAATTTAAAATTAGGAATTTTGAAGAATTATTAATATTTAATTTTAAGACTAACCATTTTGTCTTATTTAAATTCGTGTAAATTGGTTTGTAAGGGCATAAGCCCAAATTACTATGCGTGCTGTGAAAATGTAATAATTTTAGGACTTATTTCTATTTTCTTTTCTGGGTATTGTAGTGTAACGTAAATAGTAGATTATTAGTAATTAATTGATGAATTATGATTTCTTCTCATTTTTTAAATAAATAATAATTTATGTACAAAATACAAAGTTTTAATAAATTAGAAGATAATTACAAGTTTTCCTGAAAAAAGCAAAATAAAATGGAATTTCCAAAAGTACAACTCACTAGTAAACTTTGTGTTTTGTGGTAGTTAGCTAACAACTAAAAATGACTAGGAAAGACAAATAGAAACGGTAACTAGATAGCTCTGAGTTTGTTCTGAAACCAGTTCTCCGGAAAATTGTAGGATTTCCAAGGAGTGCGTAAACTACGAATACCGAAGTGCAAGACCTTGACAACTGGAAATTAAGGCAAGTACATTTTATGTAGATTTTACAATTATTTTCACAATTGTTTCATTGCAAGTTTAAACCACAATTATACACGAACTCCTACGGGAGAAATGATTGTACTGTTGGGGACTGGGGGAATAGTGTACTGGATATGACCAAATCCAAACTTAGGATAATGAATGTGTTAGCTTACCCCTCTCTCACACGGGGATAAGCCATACCGTATCGCTAGGATACAAATGTACCCAAACCGGTCATATTCTTTACCTATTCATATCACTGTACTGTACTATTTCAAAATTGTTCATTTTCAAACTGTTTAAAAATGCATGTTATAAATTGTCATTTTAATTGTTAAAATTTGCATGAACTGTACTTTGCTCACTCCTGACTGGAGACCAACATTTTTAGGTTACTCTGAGGTTGATCTTTCTAGTGTATCTGGTGGCACAGAGCTAATGTTCAACAATCATGTTCGGTACCCGGCGGTACTACCTGACGACGATGGATCGGCGTCTCCTTAGATGCTGTTGGTGTTAGCTAGTCTTATTTCAGTTTTTTTTTTGGATCTTTTAAACTTTTGTACTGGACAAGTTTATTATCGAATAAATGTTGTGGTAAATTTTTAGTTTAAATGTTGTTGGTTGACCTGCATATGAATTACAGCTTACTGCCGCCGTCTCATCAACGGTGCAGGCTGGGCATGATCCGATTCGACCCAAGTATTTGGGGACCGGGTCGTGACATGTTTTTAGTGGTGGCCCATGCAGGTCAACTAAATCAACAATTTAGGAAAACTAGAAACAATTAGGAACACTAGAACATCAAAATTGCCACAACATAGGACCGATTTATATATGATAAATATTTTTATTATAGACTGGTAGGTTACCTTGCTTATGCTTGCATCCTAAACCTTCCAGAGAATGACCACTGACAAAACCAACTCTGCTGGCGATGTGGTATTATCTCCGGATCGAACCCCGCCTCTTCAGTCAAGTCAGAGCTTTTCACCCAACCAGCTGATTGATCATCCTCACCAATCATCCAGTGAAGTTTTCCCCACACTGGCAAATCCTACCTCTCCTCTAACTGGGTTACTTTTCTTTGAGGAAGTACCCACTCATGTTGCTTCACCAGTACCAGAGAACACCTCTCAGATGGTTGCTCTATTTCAAGAAATCCTAGAGTATCAGAAGATTCAAGCTGAACAGATGGATATCTCGAGAGAAGTCATGAAGAATATCAACGACGCAACCTTAGCCATTTTAAACCAAGTTGGAGCGGAACCTCGTCCTAGGAGGGATACCCATGAGAATAGAAGATATTTGGGCCCTGTCCGACAACCATATTGCAAGAAGCTTTTGGCTTGTGCCTACTGTAAGAGACCTGGTCACCAAGCCAACATTTGTCGCAAGAGATTAAGGCAATGTTTGGTGTGTGGATCTGTTGAACATCAAGTTAAGGACTGCCTCTTATCTTATCATCGTATCGGAGCGTCTATTATGCCACAACCTCGGGACTCTATCCAACAGACCGTAGGAAGGGATGAAGCAGAATCAAGGATCATAGAAGAGGAAGAAAATGGAGATGCCCAAGCAAGAACCAGAACCATGAAGAATAGTACTTAGGACTGCTGAGTAGTATTATCTATTAAGAAGCTGTAACAAGATGTCCCTAGATCAATTATGAGAGTTTTGTTGTAATTCTCTTATATGAATAAAAATCTTAGTTACATCTTCATGATAGAAGTTTTCCCTAATAGTTTCTGGATTACCCTATGCATAGAAATATTCCATTAACCTAGTACCTAGCTCCTTCCCTATGACTAAGTGATACTATAGAATCGATCTGAAGGAAGCCAAGGAAATGAAGGATTAGATCAATGGACTAAAGGTGTTGGGTTTCATATAAGACGGAGCTTCACTCTAAGAAGCATCAGTCTTGTTTATATCCAAGAAGGATAAAACAATATGGATGAGAGTAGACTATCAGGGCACTGAAGAAATTACTTTTTCTCGACTGATGATCTATCCAAGTTGAGTGAACTTAAGGGTTTTCGGAGTTTAACTTAAGAACTGACTACCATCAGATTAAGATCATGAAGGAGTACATTCTCAAGACGACATTCAACACCAAATACTGGTAGTTGAATTTTTGGATCATGTCTCTTGGAATGATGAATACTCATGTTGTGTTCATGAATCTCATGAACAGAGTCTTTTTATGAGTAATTGAATCAGTTTGTTGTCTTTTCTTTAGATAACAAAAATCTGATATACTCAAGGACTGAAGAAGAACATGAAGAGCATCTGAGAAATTTCTAGGAACTTTGAAGAAGTTTTTGGTAAGCTATCAAGACATGAATTTTCTTAGACAATGTGGTTTTTTTTGCCATAATGTCACAAGAGAAGAAAATTTGATAGACTCTAGATAGATAGCCGCTGTGGAGAAGTCGTATATCTAAGTTCAATACTTTCTTGGACTTGATGGGATACTACTGGAATCTGTGTAGGAATTCGCCAAGATTGCTGAGTCGATGATGAAGCTGACTCGAAAGAATGAAGAGTTTGTCTGGACGCATTTAAGAAGCTGTAGAAGAAGCTTACCAATCCTTGCGCTACCCGCAGGATCCGGTGGTTTCACCATCTACAGAGATGTCTCAGGAAAAAGACTGGGTTGTATTCTTCAACAACATGGGAAAATAATTGTCTACATATCTAGGCAATTACGGACTCATGAGAAGAACTATCCCACTCATGATCTGGAGCTTGCTGCAGTGATCTTTGCGTTGAAGCTTTGGAAACATTATCTCTATGGAGAGAGAGTGGAAATATACACAGATCATAAAAGTCTGAAGTATGTTTTCACTCAGAAGGAGTTAAACATGAGGCAAAGGCGATGGCTGGAGTTAATGAAGGATTTTGACATCGACTTGCAATACCACCCGGGTAAGGCTAATGTGGTCGCTGATGCACTTAGTCGATACCCAGTGGCGATGTTCTTAACCAAGGAGAGGCACCTGCTGGAGGACATCGAGAAGCTTGGACTGGAGATTGTACTGCCTGGACGGAAGGAACTGGATGCTGATTCTGTGATGATGAAGTTGCAAGTGAGCTCGTACCTGATGGACAAAGTCAAGGAGACGCAGTTTCAAGACGAGGCACTTTGCAAGCTGAGAGATCAAGTGTTAGCAGGAACACTGGAGGGTTTCTCAATCGCCAGCGATGGAGCTCTGAAAAATGGTACAAGGCTTTGTGTACCGACTGGCGAATTAAGGAATGAGTTGATGAAGGAAGCGCATCAGTCTCAATATTCCATACATCCTGGAGCCAATAAGATGTATCGGGATATGCGCACTATTGTCTGGTGGAGTGGAATGAAGAAAGATGTCACCAGGTATGTCGCTAGATGCTTGATCTGTCAACAAGTGAAGGCTAGTAGACAAAGACCTGCAGGACTTCTACAACCACTGGACATTCCAGAGTGGAAGTGGGAGCATATCACGATGGATTTCGTGTCAGGACTGCCTCGTTCCCAAGGAGGGAAGGATGCCATCTGGGTAATAGTGGACCGACTAACCAAGTCAGCTCACTTTATCCCCTTCAAAGTGGGTTTATCCACTGAGAAGTTGGCAGCATTGTACATGCGGCACATCTACCGGATTCATGGCGTACCGGTAAGCATTGTTTCTGACCGAGATACTCGTTTTACCTCACATTTTTGGAAGAGCTTGCATGACAGCTTGGGGACTCAGTTGAAGTTCAGCACGGCTTATCATCCCCAGACAGATGGGCAATCTGAGAGGACGATTCAGACACTTGAGGATATGCTGCGAGCTTGTGTCTTGGAATTTGGAGGATCGTGGGAAGACCATCTGCATTTGGTAGAGTTTTCTTATAATAACAGCTACCAAGCCAGTATTGGTATGACCCCGTTTGAAGCTCTTTATGGACGTCGTTGCCGTACACCATTGGCATGGGACGACGTTGGTGAAAGAGTACTGCTGGGTCCTGAAATGGTAACTGACGCAGCAGAGAAGGTGAAGTTTATCAGAGACAGGCTCAGGATTGCTCAAGACAGACAGAAGCACTGGGCAGACAGCAGTCGTCGACCACTGACATTTGAAGAAGGAGATAAAGTCTTTGTGAAGATTTCTCCTACCAGAGGTACAATTAGATTTGGCAGAGCTGGGAAGCTAAGTCCCAGGTACATTGGTCCGTTTGAAGTTCTTAGCCGGATTGGAGAAGTGGCTTATAGGTTAGCTCTACCAGCTAATCTAGAAGGCGTGCACAACGTGTTCCATGTTTCACAGCTCAGAGAATATGTACCTGATGAGAACCACATTGTAGACCATTCCGAATTGGAGATCGGACCAAGTCTCACTATACCAGAGAAGCCAGTAGCGATCTTGGACCAAGGCGAGAAGAAGACCAGAACCTCGGTGACTCCTATAGTCAGAGTTATGTGGAGGCATGATTCCCCAGGCGAGTCTACCTGGGAACGAGAAGATGAGATGCGAGAGAAATACCCGTACTTGTTTGAGACCTGAGGTAATTCCTAACCCTATCTCTTTAAATTTCGAGGACGAAATTTTCTAAGGAGGGAAGGTTGTGAAACCCGTAATTTTTCCGTAAATTTTTTTTTTTAATTAAATAATGTGTTGTATATACATTATGTGTTAGAATAATATTATTAATTATTGTTGTATTGGTTAAGTAATAAAAATTATTTTTAAAATTGTTAAACATGGACTTTTGGTTGGCAGCCCAGACCGGACCCGAAACCCGAACCCGGTTCCAAACCCATTGAGACTAAATTATTTTTTTTTTATATTTAATCAGGGTATTAAAATATTAAGTTGTATTTTCTAAAAAGAAAATTTATTTTATTGTTAAAGTCATTTTTTTATGATGTTCAAAGTCAT